>CAUOFW020000923.1:0-166545 GCA_963454935.2 Ilex paraguariensis
TCAAGATCGTGGAGAAGCTTCTGAAGCCATACTAGCTCGCATGTGGTGACAACCATGGCACTCTATTCTACTTCAGTAGAGGAATGAGCCATAATAGCTTGCTTCTTAGTTTGCTCAGAAATGGGATTGTGGCCAAGGCAAATGAAGTAGTCGGTAGAGGAGTCTTGAGGCAATGGATAGCTTGCCCAATCAAAATTAGTGTAAGTAGTGACACGTAGAGTGCTGGTAGAAGAGAAGACAAGTGAAGGCCCTATCTAGGGGAGCCTTTTAGGTAACGAAGGACTTGAACAACAATATTCAAGTGAGTGGTTTGGGGCTTGTGCATGAACTAACTAAGAATATTCACCAGGTAAACAATGTCAGGGCAAGTAATGATGAGGTAGATTAAATGACCCACCAATCAGCGATAAGAGCCTGGATTAGGGAGAAAATCACTGTCAGTGTTAATAAGCTTTAAATATTTCTCCATGGGAAAGGAAGCAGGTCTAGCCCCCAAATGACCACTATTAGAGAGAATCTCCAAGGCATAAATTAGATGATTGAGAAAAATCTCAGAAGGGGAACGGGCAACTTCAAGACCTAAGAAATACTTGAGGGGGCCATGATCTTTGCTCTTGAACCGTTGGGAGAGAAACTGTTTGAAGTGCTTAACCTAAGCAACATTGTTGCCTAGAACAAGAATGGCATCCACATATACTAGAACAACAATGAATGAAGATGTAGTCATATAAGTGAAGAGGGAATGATCCAATTGGGATTGCTTGAAACCTGCATCAAGAAAAATAGAGTAAAGCTTGAAAAACCAATTGCGAGAAGCCTATTTGAGCCCTTATAAAGATTTTCTTATTTGAAAAACTCTAGTCTACCCCTTAGTGCAATATCCAGGGGGATGATTCATGTAAACCTCCTCATCAAGATCACCATGGAGAAAGGGGTTATGAACATCAAGTTGATAAATACTCTAATTCCTAGTTGAAGCCATAGCCAAAACACAAAGCGACCAATAACATCCGAGCAACAAGAGGAAAGGTTTCATGGTAGTCGAGCCCCTTAACCTATGTGTAGCCCTTAGTCACCAATCGAGCATTATGGCGCCCATTGGAACCATCAGTCTGAAGTTTGGTCATGAAGCCTCACCAAGAGGAAGATGTTCAAGAGTATAAGTATTATTGGCCTCCAAAGCACTAAGTTTAGAGGATATGGCCTCACGCCAATGAGAATGATGGATGGCCTAAGAGTAGGAGGAAGGCTCAACAACAGTAGTAAGAACAGCAAAAAAGGCAAAGTGAGAAGCATAAAATAAAAATGGAATAAAAGAGAAAGAATTAAGTGACTGAGAAGTACATAAGGATTGTGGAACGAATAAAGGCACAGTGGGCTCTACATGGAGGGTAGGACAGATGTAATCATGTAGGTGGAGGGGGTGAGTAATCATACTTCGCGGTCGAGAGGGTGGCATGGGTGGAGGAAGTGGAGGGTGATCTATGGGGTGCAGTAGACATCAAGAATTTTAGGAATTGGGTGGGGACGCACAGGAAGTGGAGGGGTGAGAGGCTCTGACAGAATCGAAAAAGGAAAGACCATTTCCTAGAAGGCCACGTCCCTAGAGAATTTTTTTCTTTGTTGGAATCAAGATCATAGACATGATAGGCTTTTTATGAGCTAGGGTAACATAGGTAGACACATTTGGTGGCACGAGATGAAAATTTATCTTGATAAGCTGTTATTCTCTAGCACAGAAGAAATAGTCAAATACAGGTAGATGATCATAAGATGGTGGCTTATAAAAAATAGTTCAAAAGGAGACTTATTTTGGAGATGAGGAGATGGTGTTCAGTTGATTAAGGAGGCTGCAGTGAGGACACACTTTATAATGCCCCAAAACCCACCTTAGATGACATTACAATCTATAAACCATTCACATCATGAGAGCAACTAAATAATTTCATCATTAAAGAAATTTTATTCATCAAATATAACATTTACAATATTATCCCAAAAGAATAGGCCAACCATGGCCATTACATCCCAAAAGAATGTGATTGACTATGATAATTACATCCCAAAAAAATCACATTTAAACTTGCAGCGAAATAACAAAAGATTAGTCTTTACATAATCTTAAAAGAAATTTCCTAGTCTAGCACCTAAGAGAGTATAACTCTAGACATCCACCCTGGGATCCATGAGCCCATCTAGTGGAGTTTCTCAATGTGTCGGCTCCTCAACCCCGAGCTCTTCCTCTAGACCACAATTTGAAAAATATGGTTTGTAAAGGGTGAGCACTAAGCTCTGTAGCAACATTCCTCCCAAACTCGAACAAGGTTTAGAAAAGCATATAAAAATGGTCGGTCATCTTTCACAAATAGCATATATGCATTTTTCAATAAAACATGGACATTTAAACAGATCTCAAGTTTAAGCAACAACAGTAATTTAATGCATAAGTGAAACCAATATACAACTAATAATTCATTCCACGATAAACCGTTTCTCCCAAGTTCTTGAGGAATCTCATACTTCCCAAAATTATTGTAAAAACTATTTCTGGTACAGTGACCAATAATCCACCACTGTATTCGTATCTTGAGTATGAAGTAAGACCTCGCATGGATACCATCAAAAATATCATGGCCCGCGTACAACCCACACAAATCATTTTTCCACGATACCCCGGAAGCGATAATGGTTTAATCCTCGCAAGGCACTAACCCCATTACGAGTGATAGAAAAAGTTTGTACCCGCATGGAGTAAGAAAGCGTCTACACACTCCACGATACCCGGTCAATAATAGCTCATGTTTATCCAACAACCACACAAGAGATACAATATCAACCATTTCCTCAAATCACAAACAATTCCATAAATCCCCAATTTCACATGTGATATTCCAATCGAACAATTGAAGAAAATTCAAAAGATTATCATCAATATAATTTTGATACACAACAAAAAGCACTAAAGTTTTTGAAACTAAATTTAAGTGAATGTAGAGGGAGAAACTCATATTTTCCCAAAAACTAGGGTTTTAAAGCAAGAACAAGAGATTTCATGGGTATGCAACCCTAACTTTGTATAAAACATGATAATAATTGCAAGAAGACCAAGAAACAAAGAACCCATAGCAAATACATATGGTTAGGAGTCAAGAATACATATATATTCGCCCTAGCATCAATGACAAGAATGGAAGAAAACCCCCTACCTTTCTCCTTGGCTTTGGTGTGAAGGACAAGAAGATTTGATCTTGAATCACCCTTAAAACTCTTGTTTTCCCTTTCTCTCTTCCTCTCTAAGTCTTTCTATTAGGGTTCTAAGAAGTTTGGGGTGAGAGTGGGGTGAAAGAATGGGAGCAAATGGAGTGAAAATGGGGTTTTAAAACAGAAAATTCTAATTTTTTTAACGATCTATTGGTAGTTCATATCAAGCTACCGGTAGTTCAAATCTACTGGCAACTTACTACATGTTGAGCTATCGGTAGTTCGGATCCACTTGCAACTTACCACCTATTGACTACCGGTAGTTCAGCTCTACTAGAAATTTACTACCTGTTGACTACCGGTAGTTCGGATCCACTGGACAGTGTACTACCGGTAGGTCCTGTCCAGATTTTTCTATTTCCTCTATTTTTTATTTCAAACACATTCCAAACTCTTCCAAAACCAACCCAAACTTATACAACATACATTTGTACATCAAACATAATTGGTATAAGTTCTATTGCAAACGGTTTCATATATTTACAATTCAAAACTAAGTTTGAACTAAATATTTACCCAATTCTACACTATTAACATTTTTATCTCTACTCCTACCATCTACTTAGTTCATTCATACTCCATTACGTATATTAGCATTTTAAAAACATAATTACGTTGCCATATTTGATAATATGAATGTGGGAGTTTACACACTCACCCCAAAAACTAATGGGAAGGTTAGCTTGGAAAGGGAGACAACGAGCTACATTCAAGAGGTTTCGTGTTTGCTTTCAGTCACACCATGTTGTTATGGTCTCAATACAAGTACGCTTATGCAAGAAATTTTGCAAAGAATTAGACAAAAATTCAGCACCATTGTTAGAGCGGACAAGTGTAATCCGAGTATGAAATTGAGTCTCAATAAGAGCAAAAAAATGATTAAGGCAAGCGAAGGTTTCGGATTTAAAGAGCATGAGGTAAACCTAGGTAGTATATGAAAAGTGATTGATAATAGAGAGAAAAAAATGTGCACTACTAGTGGATTGCGTTTGATAACCACCCCTAATATCAACAACAATTCAATTAAAAACTACTGCACTTTTATTAGAAAAATCCGAAAAAGTAGTTCGAGTGTGCTTGGCATGAGAACATACATAAAAATTATTAAGAGAACAAGAAAATTTATTAAAACTACAAATATGAAAAGTAGAGCGATGGCCAAGGCGTTGGTACCAAATGGCTTTAGCGGGGTGACTCCCAACAGAGGAGGTTGTAGGTGGAGTATGATGGTAAATGTAGAGCCCTTTGCATGCCTCACCTGTTCCAATCAACCTCTTCGTGAGAGGGTCATGAAAAACACAAGAGGAATAAGAAAAGTAGCAACACAATCAAGGGAATGTGTAAGCTTAGGAATAGAAAGAAGATTAAATTTAAATGTAGGAAAATAGAATATATTCAAAAGATGGAGATAGGTGAATATCACCAATTCCTTCAATATGAACCAAATCCCCAGTGGGTAAGCGAATTGGATGAGCATTGGTAGGACGAACAAAATTACAAAATAAGCATGATTAGGAGATATATGATGACTAGCACTTCTATTTTGATCAATCAGTCATGATTGGTATTAAAGGAAAGAGATGAAGAAGAGAAAAAAGAGGAGTTACCAACGAAATTGGAAGCAAAATTTGCAAGCGTGAGAAGATCAATTGGTTAACGATACCGCATGGGTGTACAACTAGGGACCATGGCAAGTGAAGAGGATTGCACTGCCAGAATGTGATTGGCAGTCGACTGGATGGGAGACCTACCGAGCATAAACTTCCTTCACACTGGGAGAATCAGAAGAGAGAAGATGATAAGTTAAAGAGCCTCCTGGTGGCTTCCGGAGGAGAGGTGTCGACAAGAGGTGGATTGGAGTTGGGAGAAGGTGCCGCCATGTGGTTTTAGGAATTTTTCTAGTCAGGCCATAGGGAAACAAAAGCTCTGATACTATCTTAAAAATTGTGGAGTGAATTCATTAATTCTATCATTTACATGAATGTTTCTTTATAGTATGATAAAAGAAAGACAAAAGGAAAGTCCTAACTTTACATAGAAAGACAAATTTCTTTTCCTAATATCTTCTGCCATTGTGTTTAGATGATCTACCATCCCCCCTTGTCCCTTTTTATTTTGCTTACTTATACATGGGGTATAACTCTGTATGATTCTATTTTTTGGTTAATGAAATTAACTTACTTGCCGAAAACAAAAAAACAATCTACCCTAAAACTCTTGACACAATAAGTTTATGTTCAGATGATTTTCAAAAATTTTCGTACATTTATTCAAGTTCTAGATTTATATATTCGTGGTTTACTTTATAAGGAGACTAGTTATTGTCTGCGCCTTCAAGCACAGAGTAATCAAATTGGTAAACAATAAATATATTTGTATTTATATCCAAAATCAAATCACAAACATAGAGAAGAGATAAAAGAATTTAAGCTTTTGTAGTGGAAGTGAGGGGTGGTGGGCAGCAATGGTGGTGGTAGGAAACAGTGATGGTTGTAGTGGGTGGTAATGACCGTAGTGGCGACAAGGGCGACGGTAGTGGTGGTGGCAGTGACGACAGTGGTGGTGGGGTGGAGGAGGCGACGGCGATGATGTTGGTGGTGGTGGTGGTGGCAGTGGTGATAGTAGAGGTAGTGGTGGGGCGGTTTCAAACACTATTTTTTTAAAAAAGTATTTATGAAAAATAATTTCTAAAAGTACTTTTAAAAGTCATTCCAAACACACTCTTAGATACCTACTTTTCCTGTTAAATTTAGGGTGTTTATATTAGCCATTAGATTAATTTTAAAATAAAATTTAAAATAATCTCAACTGCGAATAGTAAAAATTATTTTGTTTATCTTTTGAGATTTGAATTATAAGCTACTTTATTATATAGATGTTCAAGTTGTCTTGCTTTGTAAAAGTTTTAGAAAAAATTAGATAACATGGTTAATATATCCTTTTAACGAGGAACACGTGTACGAAGCGAGAATTAATACAATGCACCAAAAAGATTATCTACCAATTGTTCTCTTTTAGGGTTTACAGTACACAACTTTATTTGATTACTATAGACATCGAACACCAAAATGTAACCATTCAATTTTTTTATCATAGGTCTCTTTCTATAATTAAGGATTACAACAACAAAGTAGGTCTATTTCTTAAAAATGAACTTTTTTAGAAAAACTTTAGAAAAATTTCATCCAAACTCCCTGTAATTAGATCTAAATTTAATAACACCCTCTCTCGATTTGGAAACTTCACTGTCACCCCCTATCAGTGTTTGTTGGGTTACGACGTTAACGACGATTGTTAATTTACAGAAATATCTTAGAATATTTTATAGGGTAAATTTTATCCACACTCATTGTAAAAAGACATAACTTCAACGACACCCCTGTAAAATAAAATTATCTTTAACAATACCCCCTTCTAATTCTAAAATTTGAATACACTCTCTTTTAGTTCTATTATATTAATTTTTAGGTTCATCAATTTAATATTTAATTTTATCAAATTAATATCTTTTATTTAATTTAAACTAAATTAACATTTCATCTCATCAAATCAACACAAATTGATTTTTAATTTTATCAAATTAGTATTTAGTTATATTAATTTAATATTTTATTTCATCAAATTAATATTATTTCTTTAATTTAACAATTAATTATTATTTAATTTCATCAAATCAATACCAAATTGACAGTTAATTTTATTAAATTAAAATTTAATATATTAAATTCCACTAATTTAACATTTAACCATATCAAATTAATGTCAGTTATTTAATTTAATACCAATGAACATGTAACTTTATTAAAGCAACATTTAAATTTATTCAATTAACATTAAATTTTATCAAATCAACTCTAAATTAATATTTAATTTTACCAAATTAATATTTAAATTTATTAAATTAATACCAAATTTATTCAATTAATATAATATTTAAAGTTTATATATGAAAGATGATGTATGAAGAGTTGTTGGATGATTTTGTGGAGGACAGATAATAGCAGAGGAGTTAGAAATGGATGAGATTTTGACATTAATTTTATCGATTGTAATTTTTAACTATAAAAATTATAAAAATCGATTATGTAATCAAATAAGTGATAATATGATGACTAATATTATAACAAAGTTATCATGCAATGTTTTAAAATTATAAAAATTCATTCAGATAATATAATAATATAAATTACGCTTATTGGTTGACTATGGCATATATAATGGGAAAAGGATTGTGGACATTTTAGTCCATTCACATAACAAAAGTTAATTTTAGCATTTTCACAAAAAAAATTAGTCAAATCATTATTTTATCTACTGACAGAGATAAAAGTTATCGTTAAGAGGGTGTCATTGATTTGAAAAGTATAATCAAAATGATTTGTAGTAAAATTTTAGAATCGAGAGGGGGTGTCGTTGAATTTAGATCTAACTGTAGGGATGTAGATGAAATTTTTCCTATATGTAATGGTATCAAAAGTTACCGTTAAAATGGTGTCTTTGATTTGAAAGTATAACCTAAAAGAGGGTGTAATGAAGTTTCAGTATCGGAAGGAGGTGTTATTAAATTAGACCTAACTAAAAGGGGTGTAGACAAAATTTTCCCAAAAAACTTTTTATACTATGATGTATTAGATTCAAGTCGATTTTCCATACCTGTGATGTTAGGAATTAACTTCTCTAGCCCAAGTTTCGGTGCGAGATAATAACGAAACAAAAATATAAAGATCTAGAATGATCACATTCAAGAATAAAAAGAGTTACATGGAAAACATGAAGATTAGAAAAAACCACGCAACCAGACCAGATTCACGGTGAAACAAACAAAATAAAGAGAGCAACAGAAAAGAGGCTACCCATTATTTCGAAAAGTTGGGACTTTAAATAAACCTGACAAAATTGTAAGTATAAAATTTCTTCTTAGGCTCCACTGATAAGAAAAGGGAAAATTCATTTAGCCAATTGGATGAAGTAGGGGTGTTCACCCTACTTTACGAATGTAAATTATGATATTTCATCATTCTATCCAATATTTTACCAAATAATTTAAATAAACAGTTTATTTTAACTATTTTTCAAATTTATCTGTATTTTTAATAGATAAAAATATATTAGATATTTTAACATACAATATTAAAACTTATGACTATAATTTTAAAGACGGAAGAGACATAATGATTTTTACCTATAAGGTATATTATAAAATAATAAATACTCTTTGTGCATAAGCTAAGTTTCATAACTTTAAAAGTCAAACAACTTTAGTAATATCTGAACTTAATTTATTATTATAATTTGTTGACTTAATCTATCACAGAATTGATGACTAGTCTTAAACAGTTGAATTCACCGTCAATTTAATGACCGTAAATTATTACATCAATTAATTAGGTTGTAGTAACATTGTTTTTTTTTTTTGGGTCCGAAAAGTAACATTGTTCAAGTAACAGGTATAGTGTGGGTCATTTTTACTGGCCAACTAGCCAATGTATGGGCCTCTAACAAATTACGACTCTTCCTTAAAGGCCCACTATGTTAACCATTTTGCTAAACCTAGATTGGTTATGGACCTTTCACAAAATCCACTACCCTTTGCCAAACAATATAATCCAATTGAGCAACACCTGTGCAGCTATATGTGAAGAAGCCGGATATTTGTGTCCGAGGCCCGTTCGCAAATGGGAATCTGATTCCAAATCATCTTTTGCGTCGGCCCGGTTAAAACCCGCACGTTTGTTTAGGTTTTAAAGGATAGGACTGGACAAAATTAGTTCAAATTCTCATTTAATATTAAATTTTGATCAAGTTACAAGTCTTGGTATTAAAGGTATTTTCATGCCTCTGCCCGATACTAAAGTGTCATCTAACATTCCATATTAGGTACAAATTAGTACCACACATAGATGGTATTAAATGATGCATGACTGATATTAATATCAAAAATGACGAGAGAAAAATGATTTTGTCCTTTTTACCTTACTACTATGTATTAATCCCTCGTCTAAACATGAGAATTGTATTACAATAATTCGTTCACAATTTATCTAAATCTTAATTCAGCCATGATTTTATTGGGATATAATAAAGGGAGGTTGACAATTACTATGACCAGAATAGTTTAGATAGAGTGACTTGTTCAATCTCATCTCAT
The DNA here is from genome assembly GCA_963454935.2 of Ilex paraguariensis. Lineage (NCBI taxonomy): Eukaryota > Viridiplantae > Streptophyta > Magnoliopsida > Aquifoliales > Aquifoliaceae > Ilex > Ilex paraguariensis. The sequence continues at coordinate 9,410 of CAUOFW020000923.1, forward strand.
GTTATATTGAAACTAAACATGTAAGGAATGGTCTAAATTGGAAATGGTATGGAAAATAAAAAGCTACTACATGTAGCCAACATCTTCTATGTACTTTTAGGAATTCCCCAAACTTTGTGTCCTCAAAAGGGAAATTTTCTATCAAATACCCAATCTCTTCTTAACATGGGTATTTCATTTCCTGTCACCTGTGCTCGTCTCTGGTACCAAATCAACAGACTAATCTTCCATAATGAACCGAACTGCCCGAGAACAATAGCCCAAACATCAATCGAGCATTGAGTATTACACTATAAGCCAACCCCCAACCTGGCCTATGAAATTTGACAAATTATTTAGCTCACTGTCCTTGCTAATAGGGTAATCTAAATTGCTTTTTGATACCATATTTATTTTTTTTAATAAATGCGAATGTGAGTTTTCTATTTATTTACTCTTTTATTTTATTATTTTAATGATCAATGACTAAAAATGAATCAATCGAATATTTATGAACATAAATTCTTTGTTGATATGAATTTTTTTTTTTTGGGGTACTATAGCATTTTCCGTGTTTTAATAAATAGGAAACAAAAATAATAAGTCTTACACAACAACAAAAGTTTTATTACAATGTCAACATTTTCTAAGTTGTACAGTGGCACTTACCTTACAAGTGATGAAACAGTACTCTATAATGCTAGGCTTAAGAATCTTACAGCCATGTCTGTTTACGCAATAGCTCTCTTCTTTTCCTACATCTTGTTATAGTGCAAAATACCAAGAGAAGAGTCTGATAGGATCATAGAAACCATATTTGCATTTTTATTTATCGCACAAAAGTCATAATACATCTACAAATACTAGTAGCGGGTTCTATTTTCTCTCTGTAAGAACCTAAACAGATTGAAGTAGACCAGCTAGACTTTATGCTAGTTGTGGTATTCTTACACTCCACAAGAACTGCATATTTTCTTGAGAAAATTCACATGGAATTCAAGCAGAAAGATGTAATTAGCAGTCTTCTGAAACAACGTCACCGGGTCCGTTTCTTCTCCCCCCGGGATCATCCTCTGGAGCTGTTTGAGCTTCCTTTGTGTAGTGTTTTTGTTCTTGACCATAAAAAACTTCATCTTTCTCTTCCTTCCTCTCTCAAGAAACAACCCTTTGCTGCTACGCCCTGACCTCATTCTCAAGCCCACAAACACTAAGAGAGAGAGGGAGAGGGAGAGAGAGAGAAGAGGACGAGGGGGGGGGGGGGTGGAGGGGTGCTGGTGAGAAGGGCTAAAGTGGATGTTTATATAGGCAAATGTGAAGGAACTTCCATCTCTCATTCCATAGAATCTTCTGTTCTACAAACTTGGAAGTGAGTCTGGATAAGAGTGCTTCAGACCCCACAATGTAAGATAAAACATGCCACCAGTACTATCCCTTCATGCAAGTGAGAAAAAAGCATCAATCAATCAATCAATCAATCAATCAGTAAGTCTCTTCATCTAACCATTGATTCAACAAATATGAAACCTATTAGGCAGTTCCATTACGCGCTGAACATGAAATCTCGTTCACTATCTATATGCTGTACTACCCTAAAAAGTCAGGATATGTTAAAAACAATTTTTTTTCACTTTTACCCTCTAAAATCTCAATAAAATCTCAAGTATGTCATTCTTATCCGTAAAGATTAAAGCCAATCTAACCTGCCCTAGAGGAAACCTAAATCATCAATGCCTCCCAATTTTCTACCGTTACCAATCATGTCTCTCTCTCTCTCTCTCCCTCCACCTGTGCGTATTCACAAACAGATACCCACACGTTCTCTCTCTTCGTCTTCCCCTCTCTCTTTCCCTTGTGTATTCATCAATGCCTCCCAATTTTCTACCGTTACCAATCGTCTCTCACTCTCTCTCTCTCTCTCTCTGCGTATTCACAAACACACACCCACACCCACACCTTCCATCTCTTTGTCTTCCCCTCTCTCTTCCTTGCGTATTATGACTCGGCGAAGAACAAAAGGCCACCGTTACCAATCTTCTCTCTGCGTATTCAATTCCTTCGACCATTACAGGAATTCAACTGAAGAATTCCGCAGGTCATATTTAAGCATCAAACAGACATTCCCCTGTATTTTTTTCAATTGCAACACGGCAATAAAAGTAAAACCACAGGACTGAAATAGCATTTTGAAGACACCTAACCAACGCCTGGCAAGCAGCTTGTGCACCAATTCTAATAGAAATTCAGTAGGTAGCGTCATGATCCGAACTATCTGCGTGCATGTCCATGGAGGAATCGTTGGAGTTGGGATGATTATCCCTATTCTCGTGTTGAACAAAGTTATTTTCATTGTTCCTCATTTCATTCGAAGAGGGCTGAGCATTGTTATACCAGCCGCCCCCTCACTAATAGTATAGCTCCGAAGGCTCCGATGAACAGGGCTTGACAAAGCACTTGAGAAAATTGACAAATACGTAAAGAGCACTTACTAGCAATATTTTTTCTGATTGTTTTGCTTAATATTTTCTTATCGGTTGCATAATTTTGGGATTTTATTATGGGGGATTTTTCTGAGCTGATTACTTATTATTGTAGGATTAAATCAAGAATTCAAAGGTTCAAAAACTGTGTGATAGATCCTCAGTGGCCTCAACACCACAAAGCTTAAAGCTTGCGGATATTCAAGCTCAGAAGCCTGCGGATATTCAAGCTCAGAAGCCTGCGAAGGCCATTAGAATTGATGTTCTTGGAGCCGGTGGTTACACTGGTTCAGAGCATGGTTCTGAATAACAGTAACAAGTGTCGTAGGATTGGTGTTCTTAGAGCCGGTGGTTACACTGGTTCAGAGCATGGTTCTGAATAACGATAACGGGTGTTGTAACGATATTGATAATGATGTAACGGATATGAGATGTAACAGGCGTTACGTAACGAAAACAGAAATTGAAGTCGTGAATTTTGTTAATTCATTCACAACTATCGGCAAAAATCAAAATTTTCTATATATTTGGAACAAAATAAAATAAATTCAGTTTTTTTGTAATTTATAATAATTTTTTATTATATTCATGATTTTGATATGCTAAATTGCTTAATGAATCCAAATTTAGAGCAAATGAAAGTAAATTAGTTTAAGCAATTAATATCTATTTATTTAAAAATTGTATTCAAAATAAATCTAGATCATTGGGATAACAAAAAAATTGCAATTATAAGTAAAAATTACTAGCTGGTAAATTTGTATAAGAAGGACCCCATCACCTACAAATTTTCAATCTATTTAAAATCACTCCTTCACGTTATTAAAAAATATAACACTTGTCATCTATTCATGAACTAAATTTGTTGATAATGAATAACAACCGTTCAATACATAAGTTGTAGAAAGAATTTGCCTCACTTGATTTTTGCCTTTCCAAAAATCTGCCAACCCATGACAGGCTGTCAATTCTCAGACATACAAAACTTCACTCACCAACTTTTTAGCCGGTCATCTCTTTCAGCCATAAAACCGTCATGGATGAGTAGCAAAAGCTATAAAATAGGCCGTTTCGGTGACATAACAGACTGTAACACTCTCATAACGTCCGTTACATCCCATTACAGTGCCGTAATGGCCATTATTGACGTGAAATTTATTCTACCCGTTATAGCGGGATGTAACGAGATCAGAATTTATCGTTACCGTTATACAACGGCCGTTACGCACTGTAATGACCGATTTTCAAAACCTGGTTTAGAGGTGTAACTACTTTTCATTGCATTCATACTATATACTCAGCATTTTTTGGTCCTGGTTCAATTGATCATTCACTGTGTTCAGTTTACTGGTGCCCTTCTTGTTGTTGCCAAGTTGAACTTTAACATGAATGGTAATTTCACGGAATATTGGACTTATTTACATGTCTTTAACTTGGATTAGTCCTATTTCTTCGAAGTCATTAACAATGAATAGTGTGCTATGTTCCCTAAATATTATTGCAAACAAATAGATTTTCATAGGAATTATGAGTCTTTATTACATTGTAGAAAACAATAATCTAAATTTAGTTCATTGTTAGTTTTACCTCTTTGAAGCATACTGTTTAGATTTATGATATGATAATTGATTATAATTCTTGGCGATTCATTTTCCTGGGGTTTTGTATATATCTCTATTGAACGATTCAAGTAGTGACTGGACTGGACTGGAATGACATACATGGTTTGAAGTAGCTTATGAAATTAAAAACACTCTATTTCAATCATGAATTAGGAGTTTTAGAGGGTATTTTTTGGAGGGAGTTTTCTGAATTTACCGACTTATTTTCTCCAAATGTTTAGCTTGTTGTTTCTATTACTTGATATTTTTGGTGGGATGTTCAAAGAGGTGCACATGCACTCCCAGTTCATATAAAGCCATATTGACGGAAAAGAGAAGATTGAATGCTTTGTCATTTTGTCTTACAAAAAATTGAGTGTTTGTTTAATGCTACAATAACTTCCTCTTCTCTCAAGTATGCTTCTCTCCTAGATAACATCTCATTCACATATGACAATATTACACATACAACATAGTAGAGAAGTTAAAATGACAGCAACATTGCATGTGTGAATGGCTATATTTGCTGAGTGCCTATATTTTTTCAAGTTTATTTTCCATTTGTTTAGGAGGAAACTAGGGAAAACATAATGTGAAGAGTGAATGGCTCAATCTTGACCAATAAAAAATCTAGCGAGTATAACCAAGTTCTATCAAGTTTGTTCATGGCGCAAACCATTACCTAATATACCTAAAACCATTTGTTGCAATTTCTTTTTTCGTTTTTTTATTACTGCTTCATTGTGATCTAATTTGAGTGGACTCAAAAAAATTTGGTTTCAATTCTTAGAAGCTCAGGGTAGGAAAACAATTACCAAAGCAGTTGCAGCTAAAAGGCACAAGTTGGATAAGACCATTGAGTAAGTTTTGATACTTTTGAAATTCCTGATCTTGCTGTCGCTGGCATTTTTCGGCCAAATCACTACCACAAAGTTTCATACATTTCAATGCAATGGAAAGAATGCAAATAATTCATTCAGTAGAGACTCTGTTTTTAAGCTTGTCACTGATGTGTTGGGACTTAAGAATAGTTGGTTGTGACTCAGTGTGAGCACCATCAAAGAGTACTTGCTAAGATTTTACTTCACCACATGTTGTATATTAACCCAATTGCTTGATTTATGTTGATTTAGCTATATCTTTGAGTATATTTTTGGGTGCTGCGGACATGTTCTAATTAGGTTTCAATTGTTTTTGGCTTGAGTTGGAATCGAACTCAATGGGTTTGGGGCATGAATTTCTAAGACTTTGATTCTGCAAATCAGTTTTAATTCTTTATGCAGTATTTTCTTTTCTCTCTCTATGTTACTGTGTTGTTGTCTTTGGTTAATGAAGATAATTCAATTTGTTATGACATTGTTTTGCGTGGGGGAATTCGATATAGTTTTATTGATAATTTCTTTTTAAGAGCTTGTCATTTAAAATTAAGGTTGTTTGAGCATGCTTTTTTTTGTTATACTCTGCATTTATTTTTCATTGATTGAAGACTTGGTATATCTTTTAAACATAGGACTACAATGGTTCTTCCTAATCTTAGTTTTAAATTATCGATCCTAAACTTGAGTATACTTTGATTAATTTCATGTCCCAAAATTTGTTACATTGTTGTTTAATTTATTGACAACATAATGAAACATCCAATTCTAATTATATTAAATATTAAAGACATAAAATGTCTATTAAAATTGAGTTGAATGTGACTCTTTCGAATCTTAAAATTTTCATTTTTGACTATAAACTCAAAATATTATCCATTATTTTAATTTTTGTGAGTTTATTTGAGATGTCTGCATTTTTTTCACCTTTTATTTATGTGCTTGATAGTTAATGGTTTCTCCTAATTCTTTCACCGAATCTTTGTTGCTTCTTTGCTTTTATTGACTAAATGTGGAACAAGGTATCAAGGGATCAAGAGGGTGACATATAAACAATAGAAAACTATCAAAAGTTTTTCCAACATATGTACATTTAGAAATAGTATAGATGTATTATAGATAAAATGTTTGTTTTTCTATAAACTTTTTGATAACTTTTACAGAATTTCAAGTCTCCAAGCCTGTAGCCTGGTTGGAGACTAATTTTTTAGTCAGACTTATTAGATTAGAATAAAAAATTAAGGCTTGCAATGTGTCTTGAACTCTAAACTACTGTATCACTATTCTTTAAGGTTATATCCATGCATGGTTGTTCTTAAGCTCGGTACCATCTATTTACAAAAGAAGATTTTTCTCATAAATTAAAAACATGTGCAACCGACACTGTGAATGCAATAAAATCTTGGTCGACACCCAAATCATGCATTTCATTGGATCCATGCTGGTATCGTTGTATAAGTGGCTACCAACTTGTTGCTTGCTTGATAAAATAACTTAACATATTAATAAATACCTATTTCTTTAGGTACTTCTTCATGAAAGTTGCATCAGGTAACAATGACAGTTTAACAAATGCTTATTGATCCCTTTAATTTTTGCAGGGATGGAGTTGCCTATGGTGGTGGGATAACTAATTCATATATCATAACAACATGAAATGATAAAATAAGACATGAAATAAAAGATAAGACAGGTTTTCAGGTAAATTTGTTTCACTTTTGAGCATTTGGAACATGGTTTATCATTTTTGCTGCGATTGGTCTGGATTTATGCATTTAGCTGAGAATTTTAAGTCCTTTTCAATTGAGAGATCAACTCCAAAGATTGATATTAGATGAATAGCCTTCTACTTAGATTTGTTGTGTGCAAAGATATTTTTTTAACGGTACAATATGTCATAGCACACACCTATGATAATTTATCACATAAGTTATTAAGTGGTGGATATTGTTGGTTATTTCTTTGTATTTACATTTGAACCATTTTGTATACGTAGGAGGAACGTACATGGAGATTTTGACTGAAAAATCTGCGACTCTCTGAACACACATTGAGAGAGTGGACAAAGATCTTCCAATTATACCAATGTTAGATGATATGCGCATGATTGCCAAACATATTCTATAACCTAAAATTAGTCCTTAGATGTATGTTGAAACCAAAATTTTAAAGTTTCATAAAATGATCGATTGTAACATGATCATAGGTTATGATTTTCATGAATGATGTATTTTTAAAGATACACTTCATTTTTTTTTTCCTTATTCAGTTATAGTGTGAGACGTATATACCACTTTCGCAGTCAAATACGACTTCAAAAACACAAAAATTGTCATTCTAAGTTTAAGGAAGCACTAACAGATTTTTAATCAACTAAAAGGATAATACTTATTTTTTAGCTTCAACATCAGTAACATAATATATGGAAGGAGACACTTTTTTCGTGCAAATATATTGAAAGGTTGTAATATACAATACGTCAAATTTAAAATGGTACACGTGCAACGGATGTGTGCACCAACTAGTATATTAAAAAAATAAATAAAAATGATACTTTTAATTTTTTCTATTTTTATTATTTTTAATTAATAGTTACATATTATTCAAATAAAAAAAAAACGGTGCACTTCAATTTTCGACATACTATCTCCGGTAGCCTTATCCCTATTAGGATGGAGAAAAGTTAAAAAATTCTTGAATTATAGCACGATGAAAAGATTGTCCGATCTGTAAAAGCTAGGTGCTTTCCACTTGTCTTTGGTTTCAAGTACATGGGTTGAGGTTTCTGAGGATGAGTTAAAAGTCATGTGTCGGCCAGTCATACTTTACTATGACAACAATTCATCACAGACAGCAACTTGGTTATTTATTTTCTTTTTGTAAAATCAACTAAGTACTAATTTTTTCTTCCAATCTCATAGGAAATAACATTGAGATAGGTTCTCTCATCATTAATTGTAAAATATCAATAAAAAAGAAAAAGAAATTGTCATGGTATTAACAACAGAATAAAAAGTCAATTAGGGCATAATGGCCATTACAGTGTTAAAAGATTCTCATAAAACAAAATTGTGATGTAATGGTGAGAGGTTTCCAATAATGGTTCATAGCGGCCATTATTTTCACCACAACATCAAATTCTATCACTTTAAATTGAAGCAAATTCAGTACAGATCATTGTTCAACCATTTAAGTGATTGACACTGTGAGCTCATTGTTTGAGACAAACACAATCACAACTACTGTTTATTGATTACTCTTGATGTAACCAAAATTTACAACTCAGAACAGCTAGTATCAATTACTCTCAAACTGTCTGATTTGACTAAAGCCTACCAACCTAAATAACACAACTTCAGTTCATCCAACGAGGCAATGCAGCTCGGTCAGCACCAGAACAGCTCGAGAATCATCACGAAGAGAAGAAGGAGAGTTCAAAAAATGAGGTTTACCTTGGACATCAAGACACCGCCTCAAAGAATGTCACCTCACTATTTCCTGAAGCCCACGTGTTCCTTAGAAAGATTGTCTATAACAGTCAAATATTTTTCAAATGATTCTAACATATTTGTGGGGACCACACCATCATTGGTCCCCCATCTTGTATAAATAGAGCACACGTCCTTCATAAAAGGGGATTGAACCTTCTTGTGGCCTTCTTCTTCCTCAAGTAATATACAATAAAACGAGAAAGAGCCTTCATTACAGCGGATTAATCAAGCTCTTCGGCTGGTGGATCACTTATTTCCTTTTGTTTTCTATCCTTTACAAAGCTACCACACACACACAATACACTATACATCGAGCTCATAGAGCTATCTCCATTTATAATTGTATCCAAGAATCTCTGTTTGCTCCTGCCTGTGAATCATTTACTACCAAATTTTTAACATAGCTCACGATTCGAGCTTATCATACCCTTTAGTCATTTGCACCATCTGTTTGGTGTTGTTTGTGGGAACACTTGTCGTCGTTTTTATCTCAATGTTCTATTGTTTGATTGATGGTCATGACGAGAAGTATGAGTCAAAACCCAGAAAACCATGAGTGTGTTGATTCAGCAGAGTCCAAGTACGTACTAAGAGAAATTCTTGAAAGAATATGTGGAAATCACATAGGGGTAAGGACCCTTGCATACAAGGTGTTAAGACAATGATATTTCTGGCCTTCAGTAATGAAGGACTTGGTCAATCTCCTCAGGAAGTGTAAGACGTGACAACTGCATTATAGTATCCCCAAATGTCCATAAGGGTAGCTCACCCAAATCTTAAGACCATAGCCTTCTCAATAATAGGGGATCAACATTGTGGGTCCCATTTACAAAAGGGTAGGTTAGTGCAAAATTTGTAGTGGTAGCCATTGAATACATCACAAAATTGACAGAAGCTTTGCAACTTCCTACCATAACTGAGCAAAAGATAAAAAAATTCATCTAGAAGTCGATTGTCTGTCGAAATGAGATCCCTAGGGCCATAGTATTTGTCACACCCCTAAAACCTGGGGTCATTAATTTACCATTGACCACCCATCAACTCGCGGAAAGACCCGTGAGTGTCGCTTAATTCGACATTACGCTAATATTATTCCATTATCCGAAATTTTAACTCACACGTGTAACCCGTATTCCTTTAATCATTTAATCCAACCAATGTCCAATATACTTCATGTAATGTCCATTTGTATCGTTGGAACCAAGGAAAACAAAGTCCAAAAACATGACACTTTAGTTTTAAAATTTTAAATTTTTAGAGGCACTACCGGTACTATGTACCGTACACAGTACCGATACGCTATGTTCTCTGAACTCTACTGTACCTGCACACAGTACTGGTACTCTTTGTCCAATTTTGTCTGTTTCACCCCTTTTTGATTTCTGATGCATTCCAAACCATCCCATTTTCATACAAAACATGCATAATGGTGTTTTCCACATAAAACCTAATTCATACAAGTTCATTTTCAACAATTTACATGTATTTACATGCCAAAATGTAGTTTTAGAAAGATTTTTACAAAGACTTGTTTTCAAAAGTCACAACCTGGTTATTTTTCATCGTTGAGGCCTCAAATGCGAGTTTTTCACCGGTACGAACCCCGCACTTGAAATGTGTTCCCGTATAAGGTGAGCCAACGCCCAGTAGAATATTTCCTACAGAGGCTACTCCCTTCCTAGATGCATATGAAATGTGCACATGCAACCAATGAAAACCAATATCTATTCTAACAAGAACATGTAATTCAATGTTAAAAAATCATGATGACATGTCATGAAATAAAATGAGACTCACTCATGCACCTTGTCCCGAATCCTCACCAACTCCCACAACACAATGCAATGCATGTGTGTAAAAAATTTGTCCTTGATAAAATACATCAAAGGATCATTTTGAAATACATTCATACATTCATAATACTCATTCATTGTTGGATGTTTCCCATCAAATGAATCATTTATATAAACCAAAATCATATGTCTTTGTAGAGTATCAGATTTTGGAATCACATCGCTGGCTCCGTACGCCAATACACTTTTTCGAAATTTCACCTTAGGGGAGTGCATGACCCAAGTAGTCGGGTCTTTCACCCGATGGAGTGTCTAGCCCTTCTTGCTATACCCGACACAAGTTTTCCATGCATGCAACTGTGCGACTCAGTGGAATCTTCAATCCTACTTTCCCAAGCGTAATTCTTGGTTCGATGAATTCAGACTGATGAAACTCCTTGGATCGCAAGAAGAAAGGTAGAAATATAGTGTTTCTCTCTTTTCTCTCCTCTCTCTCTTCTAACGTCTGAACACAACAGAGAATGGGGAGATATTTTTTTTCAAAAATCTGATTTTTAGTTGGTATTTAAAGTCTCGAATGTGCAGCCCACATCAACCTGTACATTTATTACTTTTGGATCCGTTTTTAACCCGAAATAACTTAAATAAATCCCGATTTTAGTTCAAATTATTTTTATTTGAACTTTTATTCAATTATAAGGAAATTTTATTATTTTCATTTTTAGGGACGTTCGCGAGGTTATTCGTCACCTAGATGTCTCGTAAAATGTGTAAAATTCGACTATTTCAGAATTTGATGAAAATTGACATGACAACTCAATTTTGTGATATGAATTCAACGGTAAGGTCCGTTGCATCATCCGAGCTCTAAAAAAATATTGATTTTAAACTCGCGTTATAGTGGTAAATTACCATTTTACCATTTTTTCGAAAAAGTTTAAGTTTACCCAGATTTTACATTCTTCTCTCCTTAAAAGAATTTCGTCCCCAAAATTTACACATACATACACATTCAATCACATGCATATGTAACAGTCATATATATACTAAATAACTATAAGAATGTACCTTCATCCTCAAATAAGAAACGATAATTGATACGTATAATGTCCTCACGCTCCCTTGTTGCCTCCTTCACTCCTCGGTGCTACCACAATACCTTTACTAGCCTCACGGTCTTGCCTCACAAAACCTGATCCCGACTATCCATGATGCGCACCGGTCCCTCCTCAAAGATCCCATCAGCATTAACAACAAGCTCTCCCCAATCCACCAAATGAGTCGGATCTGGAGTATACTTCCAAAGCATGGAGACATGGAATACCTCATGAACACCCGATAGATTTGGCGATAATGCCAATCTGTAAGCCACTATACCAACCCTCTCGAGTACCTCGAAGGGCCCGATATACCTTGACGACAGTTTTCCCTGCTTGCCGAGCCTGACCACTCATCTCTTAAGCATCACCTTCAAGAAGACATAATCTCCCACCTCAAACTCTAGAGGTCGCCGCCGCCTGTCGGCCTAACTCTTCTGCCGACTTTGAGCCATAAGAAGACGCTTCCGTATCAAGTCCACCTTCTCTGAGGTGTCTCTAACTAAGTCTGGACCCATAGAGGGTCTCTCTCCCACCTCCATCCAACAAACTGGAGATCGACACGGCCTCCCATATAATACCTCATAGGATACCATCTGTATACTCGTCTGGTAACTATTACTGTAGGTGAACTCCACCAAGGGTAAATGTTTTCCCAACTACCCTCTAGGACGCATGCTCGTAGCATGTCCTCTAACGTCTGGATGGTCCTCTCAGACTGACCGTCCTTCTGGGGATGAAAAGTAGTGCTCATCATCAACTGTGTCCCCATAGCTCGCTAAAAATTCTCCAAAAAATGAGCTATAAACCTAAGATTCTGATCCGATACTATAGATATGGGCACCCCATGCAACCGAACAATCTCTCGTATATACAACCTGCAAAATTTCTCCAATGTGAAAGTCATCTGTATTGCCAAGAAGTGTGCTGACTTCGTAAGCTGGTCCACTATCACCCACACCGCATCATGTCCTCACTATGTCCATGGCAAATGAGTCACAAAATTCACCGTGATATGCTCCCACTTTCACTCAGCTACCTCCAAAGGCTGGAGTAATTTTGCTGGTCTCTGGTGTTCAGCTTTCACCTGCTGACACCTGAGACATCGGCTAACAAAATTTCCAACGTCTTTCTTCATCCCACTCCAATAATACTGGCGATGAAGATCATGATATATCTTCATGCCACTTGGATACATAGAAAAATGGGAGCAATTGAACTCCTTAAAGATCTCCTCTCTCAAATCCATACACTGGGGAACCACAACCCTTGCCCTATATCGAAGACTAGCATCCGTGTGAATGACCCAACCCTCATCACTGGAACTTACCTGTACTCGACCCCTGATAGACACTAACTCCGTATCTTGTTCCTGGGACTTTATAACTCTATTCAGTGGGGAAGGTGTAGCCACCAAACTCCCTACAGTACCCTGAGCCTGCCACATGTAACGTAACCTGAACTGTCCCACAGTCTCAAGCATCTGTCACTCCCGGGAAGCCACACTAGCTAAGACTCCCCATGACTTCCTGGTGAGTGCATCAACCACCATATTTGTCTTACCGAGATGATAATACAAAGTGCAGTCATAGTCTTTCAGATATTCCATCCACCTACATTGCCTCATGTTGAGATCCCACTATGTAAAGATGAACTTTAGACTTTTGTGGTCTGAAAATACCTCAAATTACTCACCATATAGATAGTGGCGCCAAGCCTTCAAGGCAAGGACAATGGCCACCAACTCCATATCGTGTGTGGGGTAATTCTACTCGTGATTATTTAACTGCCACCAATCATAAGCTACCACCCTCTCAAACTACATCAAAATACAACCCAGCCCATCTTTGGAGGCATCACAGTATACTGGACCAGAATAGGAGTTGAAGTAAGCCTCCTCTTTAACTCTTGGAATGCCTTCTCACAAGAATCATTTCACTCAAACTTGACCTCTTTCCGAGTCAGTCTTGTCATAGGCGTAGCTAATCGGAAGAAGTTCTCGATGAACCTTCTGTAATACCCTGTCAATCCTAAGAAATTGCATATCTCGAAGACTGACTTTTGCCTCTCCCAATTCATGACTGTCTCAACTTTCTCCGGGTCTACGGATACACCCGAAGTCGACACCATGTGTCCTAAAAACTTTACCTCCGTAAGCCAAAATTCACACTTGCTAAACTTGGCATACAATTGGTGATCTCTCAAGGTGTGGAGAACAACCCTTAAATGACCCTCATGCTCCTCCTCTGACTTGGAGTAAATCAATATGTCACCAATAAAGACCATAACAAACTGATCCAGATAGGGTTGAAACATCCTATGCATGAGATCCATGAATGCCGCTAGAGCATTCGTCAATCCGAATGGCATCACTGTGAACACGAAATGTCCGTACCGCGTCCTAAATGCCATCTTAGGGATATCCTCCTCCCTAACCCTCCACTGATGATAACTGGTACGGAGATCTATTTTAGAGTAGACTCGTGCCCCTCTCAGTTGATCAAACAAGTCATCTATCCTCGACAAAGAGTACCTATTCTTGATGGTAACCCGGTTTAACTGTCGATAGTCGATACATAACCAAAGAGTCTTATCTTTCTTCTTGGAAAACAATACCGGAGCGCCCCAAGGTGAACTTATCCAACAATTCTTGCAATTGGACCTTGAATTCTTGCAACTTAGCTGGCGTCATCATATGTGGAGTCATAGAAATAGGTGACATGCTAGGATGCAACTCAATGATGAAGTCTATATCCCTATGTGGAGATAATCCCTGTAGTTCATCCAAAAAAATATACTCATACTCACATATAACCCGAGGTAGATCCAACTCCAGTCTCGCCTCATCCTCCAAGGTAAGACTTGCAAGCCAACCCATCAACTGTCCATGCCATCGAGAATCATACACGGCTTAGGGTAAAGACTCATGTTTTCCCCCTTGGAACTTAAAACAAACATTGTCCAATTTGTAAGTAGTTACTCTTTTCCAATCACAGTCAATGACGACTCGGTGTGCCGTTAATCAATCCATTCCGAGGATAACATCGAAACCCGACATGTCTATAAACATACGGTCCACGATGAGTAGAATCCCCAAGATCTCTAACTCACAACCCCTACATATTTGATCAACCTTCACCCTAGCTCCTAGGGGAGAACTCACATACAATGGCTCTTCCAAGGTCTCAACCTCTAAGCCCAAATCTCTCATACAAGATGTAGTAATAAATAAATGCGATGCACCAGAATCAAATAATATTGTAGTCCATAAGCGAGAGAGTAGAAATGTACCTTGTATCACCGACTGATCTGTCGGCTCAGTCTGTGGCATCATGGCGTAGATACACCCTTGGGTCCCCAAAGTCCCTGCTTGCGGAGTTCCTGCCTGTGGAATAGTAGGGACCTGTGTAGCACCCTGGAACTGATACTGGCTCCCCTGGCCCATAGTAGGGTAGTGAGGAGTATAATGTGTTTGTGGCTGTCCCATCGAAGTCTGGGACTGAGATGACTCATAACTCTGGGATCCTTGCCTCTGGGGACAATCCCGTTTCATGTGACCCGACTGGTGGCAATGGTAGCAAGTCCTTTGGCCTGCCTGATAGGAAGGCCTCTGATTTCTCCCGCCCTAGAAGGACTGACCTTGGCCTTGGCCTTGATAGCCGCGACTCTGTGGAGTCGAAGTCCTTTGCTTCTTCACTGAGCTAGAAGAAGATGATTGGCTCTCCTTCTTCTTGTCCTTAGCACCCGACTCCCGGATGCTCCTTGCGTCATCCACCTCCCTCTCAATGGTCATAAGTGTCGCGATCATCGAGTCTAAGTCTTGTAGAAGAAGACCCACTATTTTACCCCGGATGGACAACTTCAAGTCATTCTTAAATTTCCTCACTTTGGCCATATTTGTGGCCACATAGTCATCGGCGAAATGAGCTAACTCGGTGAACTTAGCCACGTACTCCATCACCGTCATCGTTCCTTGCCTCAAATCTAAGAACTCTCGGGCCTTTGCATCTCTAGTAGCCGTCGAGAAATATTTTCCCATAAAGAGCTCCTTGAACTTTGCCCATGTCATTACCTCTAAGTTCTTCAAGGTCTTGACTCAATCCCACCACACTTAGGATTCTCCCTCTAGCTGAAAAGTAGCTAGTGTTATTTTTGTGGCATCGGAGGTGATCTCCATATCCCTTAAGACCTTATCCACTTGTCGGAACCAATGGTTAGCCACCATCGGATCCACCTCTCCCATGAAGATCGGAGGCTAATGTTTCTTGAACTTTTGAAGGTGACTTGAGCCTCCTTGACTCCCACTTGCACTAGCCTGTGTAATGGTAGTCGCCACCACACCAATAGCCTCCACAAAGGCTTGTTGGTCAAAGGTCGGGGCTGGTTGGTTGTTCCACCCACCGCCTCGGCGTCCTCTTCCTCAATTTGCCATCTGTACACATGTCAAATAGTAATCAAACACTCACATAGTATCTTAAGATAGGGATCAAGTTTAAAACTTAAAATTTTTCCTCTTTGTCTCACTAGTAGTGCGTGTGCCACCTACTAATAGAAATTTATACAATGAACTACACCGTTCATCCTTTTTTTTCTGAAACATAACCTTGGGTTTTCTAACCCTAGTGTTTCCCCTTCCATATACATTTCTATCATGCATATAATTCATCTAACATGTAGCACATAACATGTAAAAAAGTTGAGCACATAACATGAAATGTACAATGAATGCAATGACCTAGACCCAATGCTCATTTAGGCCTAGGTAATTGCATACCTATGCTCTGATACCAAGCTATAACTTCCCTAAAATCGGTGGTCATTAATTTACCATTGACCATTCGTCAACCCGCGGAAAGACCCGTGAGTGTCGCTTGATTCGACATCATGCTAATATTATTCCATTATTTGAAATTTTAACTCACACGTGTAACCCGTGTTCCTTTAATTATTTAATCCAACCAAGGTCCAATATACCTCATGTAAGGTCCATTTGTATCATTAGAACTAAGGAAAACAAAGTCCAAAAACATGGTACTTTAGTTTTAAAATTTCAAATTTTTTGAGACAGTACCGGTACGGTTTGCCTTCTGTACAGACAGTACCGGTACGTAGTACCTGTATGCTCTGTTCTTTGAATCCTACTGTACCGGTATTTTTTGTCCAATTTTGCCTGTTTCACCACTTTTTGATTTTCGATGTATTCCAAACCATCACATTTTCATACAAAACATGCATAATAGAGTTTTTCACATAAAACCTTATTCATACAAGTCCATTTCAACAATTTACATGTATTTGCATGCCAAAACGTAGTTTTAACAAAGATTTTTACAAGGACTTGTTTTCAAAAATCACAACCCGATTTTTCTTCATCGTTGAGGTCCCGAATGCGAGTCCTCCATCAGTACGAACCCCGCACCTGAAATGTGTTCCCGTATAGGGTGAGCCAATGCCCAGTCGAATATTTCCTACAGGGGCTACTCCCCTCATAGATGCATATGAAATGTGCACATGCAACCAATGAAAACCAATATCCATTCCAACAAGAACATGTAATTCAATGTTGAAAAATCATAATGTCATGCCATGAAATGAGATGAGACTCACTCATGCACCTTGTCCTGAGTCCTCACTAACTCCCACAACAAAATGCAATGCATGTGTGTAAAATATTTGCCCCTGATAAAATACATCCAAAGATCATTTTGAAATACAATCATTCGTTCATAAAACTCATTCATTGTTGGATGTTTCCCATCAAATGAATTATTTATATAAACCAAAACCATGTGTCTTTGCTGGGTATCAGATTTTGGAATCACACCGCTGGCTCCGTACGTCATGACACTTTTTTTGAAATTTTACCTCAGGGAAGTGTATGAACCAAGTAGCCGAGCCTTTCACCCGAGGGAGTGTCTAGCTCTTCTTACTATACCCGACACAAGTTTTTCATGCATGCAACCGTGCGTCTCAGTGGAATCTTCAATCTCACTTTCTTGAGCCCACCTTCAATTATCATATATGATTTTTGAATCAACCATGCCCACACACACCCACACTCATGCCTAAACCCATGAATGTGATGTCATATCATGCACAAAATGCAATAAATGTCAAATGTGCCATTTAACCACATATTTTCACTTATGTCATGGCAATTAATATAAAATGCATATAATTACCATAAATAAACATGATGCTAATATATTAACACATGTAGCAACTTATTCATCCTCAACAAAGTTCACATAGCACTTAGCAAAACACCAAGAAGGCAACAATAAAATGCATAGTATGCCCAAAAATGTTAAGTTCCAAGAGATTATACAAGTACTTCCTCAATACCGAACTTTGCAAGGAATTGGTCTAGGCCAATTCCATACTCATTTCCTCTTTTCTTTATCCATAGTCAAGTGACTTAGGTTATCCCATACCCTTCCCCATTTCATAAAAAATTCTAGGTAAGAAAATAAACCAAAGTAGGAGAAACCCTACCTCTTGGAGCGTAAATAGAAGATAGAAACTTCAAGAACTCCAATGCCACCCCAAAAACTTGATTTTCCTAAAATTCCTTCTTTGGATCTTCCGTGAAATCCCTCGTTTTTGATACATACGCGTAGACTAACTTTAATTCTTTGTTCAATGAATTCAGACCGACAAAACTCCTTGGATCGCAAGAAGAAAGGTAGAAACATAGTGTTTCTCTCTCTTCTAACGTCTGAACACAACAGAGAATGGGGAGATATTTTTTTTTCCAAAAATCCGATTTTTAGTTGGTATTTATAGTCTCGAATGTGCAGTCCACATCGCCCCGCACGTTTATTACTTTTGGATTCGTTTTTAACCCGACACAACTTAAATAAATCCCGATTTTAGTTCAAATTATTTTTATTTGAACTTTTATTTAATTATAAGAAAATTTATAATTTCTATTTTTGGGGACATTCGCGAGGTTATTCGTCACCCAGATGTCTCGTAAAATGTGTAAAATCTGACTATTTTAGAATTCGACGAAAATTGACATGATAGCTTAATTTCGCGATACGAATTCAACGTTAAGGTCTGTTGAATCATCCGAGCTCTAGAAAAATATTGATTTTAAACCCGCATTATAGTGACAAATTATCATTTTACCCTTTTTTCGAAAAAGTTTAAATTTACTTGGGTTTTACAGTGTTTGATAACAAGAAACAATTCAACAACAATGGCTTCAAAACATTTTGTGTTGAGTTGGGGATCAAGAATTAATTTTCTATGCCAACTCAACCATAATCTAATAGTTAGGCTGAGGTGACTATCATAACTATTTTCAATGCATTGAAAAATAGGTTGGAAGCCTCCAAAAACTAATGGGAAGATCACATCCCAAGTGTGTTGTGGGCGTACTGAATGACAGGTCGCACTACAATAAATGAGATGCCATTCAGTCTAGAATTTGGAACTGAAGCAATAACATCAGTAGAGATCAGCCTACCTTCACCAAGAATAGAACTAATGAACCTTGAACTGAATGACATGTCTTTATTAATCAACCTAGATCTCCTTGATGAAAAGAGGAATGAGGTTCTACAAAGAATAGTGGCCTATTAGTGAAGGACAACTCGATATTACAACCAGAAGGTAAAGAAGATGAGATTTAAGTAGGGGGTCTTATAGAAGTTGTTGCTGGCAAGGAAAGATCAGAGTCATGGGAAGCAAAGACCAAATTGGGAAGGGCTCTCCATAGTAAAAAGGAATAGTCAAACCTAAAAATTATAAGTTGCAAACCAAAGAATGATGCACCCTGGCACACTCATGGAATTCAGATCATCTAAGGAAGTACTACCAATAGTAAAGCCAGGTTGGCCCACAAATCCTTCTTTCTTTTTGTAGCAAACTGACCCTCTCTTTAGTGAAAATCCATCAATGATTCTCCTTGTTTAAGGAAATTTTTGTAAAAAATTGTTGACTCTATTGCGTTAAAATGTTTATGGGAGAAAGGCTTTTTAGCTCTTTCTCATGAAAGGTTTTTCACCCTAAAATAGCTTTTTAGCTCTTCCTCATAAAAGGTTTTTAAGCTTAAAAGGGCATTTTAGCTATTCCTCATAAAAGGCTTTCCAAACTAAAAAAGCTTGCCAACTTTTCCTCATGAAAGGCTTTTCAACCTAAAAAGTTTAAAGAAAAAGTTTTAACTCTTGCAAAGTTGATGAACTCCTAGCAATCAAGAGGGCAACCTAAACAAGAGTGGTAGACCTAGACAGACATAGGCTCTTCAACCTTGACTACGTACTTGTCTTCTACACCTAACACTAACACATAAATCCATCACCCACACACTCACATAAATAATTTCAAAATTAGAGCTATTCATCCCTTCCTTTTTTTCGTTTGTCTTTTCCCAGTCCCTTTTTTCACTCTTTCTCTTAGTTATCCCAGTGCCAATCACACTGTTGAAACCACCGCCACAACCACAACTCTGCTTCTCTCTCACATGTCTCTTTCACTCCCACACACAACACACAGAACACCCCCCCATACACACACAGAAGCTTCCCTTCCACACAGACCCCACCTTTCCTCCTTTCTTCCCTTTTTGCGCAATCCACCACCTAAAAAAAATACCCAACACCCCCTAACACACACACCCCACACAAACAACACAATCGCCCTCTTCCTCTCTACCCATCACATATTTACCACAACCCACCCCAATAACACAAGCAATACACACTCTTGGTTTGATTAGGTTCACTTTGAATTTGGTTAGTTAGGTTCAATTTGAATGTGATTTTGATTAGGTTCAATTCATATTTTATGTTTAATTTCTGCCAAATATGTTTTGGATTATTGGAATTAGTATTTGATTGGAACTACATATTGGAATTAGGATTACTCTTTAAAACTTTTTTTAGAGCAACTGGGAATTATATGCTTTATTTTAGATTGAAAGTAATTGGAGCTAAAGTAATTGAGATTATTGGATTTAGGAGGATGGGAATTAGAACATACCATTTCCCTTACCCATACACTCATCTTGGACTTTGTTCAATTTGAATTTTGTGAACTTGATTTGGTTAGGTTGAATTTTAATTTATGAATTTGGTTTGGTTAGGTTCAATTTAAATTTGTGAACTCAAATGTGTTCAAATTAATTTGATTAGGTTCAATATGGATTGTGAACTCGGTTTGATTAGGTTCAATTTAATTTGTGAACTTAGTTTGATTATGTTATTTTAGAATGTGGATTTTGTAAGAAACTTTGATTTTATACGTATTTTCTATGTAATTGGATTTGATTCGAATTGGACATTTTTTTCCTCCTTCTCTCTCTCTCTCTCTCTCTCTCTCTCTCTCTCTCTCTCTCTCACGCCTCAATAACACCACCAGCATCACCGCCACTGCTACCCCCTCCCAGGTATCCTTGATCTCTCTCTCTTTCTCCACCATCGTCCCTCCTAGGTTTCTTTCTCTTTACTCACAATCTGCCATCACTACATTCCCATCCTTCCTTTTCTCCTTCTCTTTCTTTCCCAACTTCCCCATCTGTGCAACCCACTCCCAAAAAGTACCCACAGAACCCAACACACATACTCTTGCAGAACCAACCCCTCCCTCTTCTCCGTCTGTGCAACCCACCCCCCAAACACTTCCCACAGAATGCAATACACATCGTTACCCCAAACCCTCTATTTTTCTTCACACCCACAACTTTTGAATTTGGTTTTTCATCCACTCACAATTCTCTTCCTCTCATAGTTGATCATTAAGGCCTTCTCGGTCCATACTTCTCCGACGATTATAATCTACCTTAGAAATAGCTCCAATAAGAAATGTTTGTACCAGAGAAAATTAGCTTTTATGTTTCTTTTACAATTTATGTTGTATTTCAAGGGTTTTTGGGTGGATATTTTGTTCCAAATTGGACTTGAAATGGGTTTTGTTTGAATAGACCAATTCTTCACGGGTAATTTTTTTTTCTTGAATGTTTCTAGAGAATTTGCACGTCCCCCAACCCACCTAGACCCACAAACATAACTCCATAAGTTGATAGCTTTGGGTAAAGATGGTTAGAAAAATGTAATAATTAAGAAATTGCAAAATGAGGTTCAATAAATTTTGTAAGTATTTTGTGTTCAAATTTGATTTGTAATTACTTTATATTAGAATTATGTAATTTGAATTTGATTTGATAAGGATTGCAATTGCATTTCTTCTGCTTGAATTGAATTGGTAATTACATCACTTTAGGTTACTTTAGGTGTGAATAATTACGTTGTATGTCTTTCGATTCCAAATAATTATGCGAACTTCTCATTATCATTTTTCACACTCACATCTTATGAAAATGTATAGTAGTAGAATATGTGGTACACTTGATACGTTTGCTAAACTATCAATCAAAAGTAAAAATTTAAACTATAGTGACACAATTTAAGAATTCAAACTATGGTGACACAATTTACTAATTTAAACTATAGTAAAAATTTCCTTTAGTTCTATGGAAAATTTTCATTCAGTGACTTTATTCATCAAAGTTTCAGCTTAAGAACAATTATGACTCTAGATCTTCTATTGTTTTGCGAGATTTTTATGCGCCCATTACGAAGAAAGTATGTTTTGCTCCGCTTTGTTGTTGTTAGCATCCTCACTTTTATGCATAGGCTTGAGTTTTTTGCAATTCAGGAGTTGATTACTAAGTTTTTTTTATTCATAGTACTTGGACATTTACCAAGTGAATGATATCTTATACCTTTCATGTATGCGCAATGGCTTTAATTATCATGGATTTTATGATTTACAGTTTCAGTTTGAATATGTGTTATTTAGATATTATAATTCTTTATTTTTATTTAATGGATGGTTTAATGAGTGCAAAAATTTGGATATTGTTAGCATGCCATAGTGCTAGTGGCATATTTTTCAAACTTACATGATTCCTTAGTTAATATATGTTCCCTTGATCACTTGCTCATACACCCACTTTTATGTCTGCACGTTTTTTGTTTCAGTTAGTTTTTTGTCCCTTAAGTGTTAATGAGAGAAGAAATTAGTCTTTTTTGTTGTAGAAAGTGATAAAATGGGTTATTATTTGTGAGGGAAGAATGCTTTAATGAAGAGAGTAATTTAGAGAATAATATATTGTTCATTGGTTTTTTTTTTCTAGGTATATGTTCCATTGAAATTTGGCCTTTTTTTTTTGGTTTTGCTATTTTTTTAAAAGTTTGGATTGTTTGATGGTTATTTTCTATGCCAATTTTTGGGGGTTTTAAATGGAATGAATAATGTCACTTTTGGTATTTGACTTGGTTAGTGTTTATATAAGAGTGTCTAATATTCGTATTTGGATTGTTGGGAGTTATTTGTGTTGTGTGGTGTTGTACTCATAATTGTTTTATGTTTTGATGTTGTGCTTATTTACTAGCTGACTATGTTAGTCACCCGTAACAATGACATAGCAAGAGATCTTCTCATTATGCATGGTAAATCAGTGATTTGTATAATGGTCTAATTTTTGCCATCACTTTTTCTAAGCCTTTTTCTTTTTTCTTTCCTTTTTTTTTATTTCAATTTTAGTTAAAGGTTTTAAAAATAATGCTTTTCTAGACAGGTGAAAACAATTATGGTAATGTGGCTTACTTGAAATGCTTTTTTCTATTTTTTTTTTCCTAAGAAACACCTGTGGCTTACTTGAAATGCTTCTAGCCATTACTTATGTTTTTCTATTTTTTTTTCTTGAAGTACTTAACTTGGTGAATAAAATTTAGATGCAATAGGTTTTTCTCTAATTACTTCAAGTTCTTGATTCAATTTCAAGCCCACATGCATTCTTCTATTAAACTACAAGGTCTGTTTGTAATTGAACTTCTATTTTGCGTTATTAGCCTTTTGGAATTCCATAGTGATTGATGTTATTAACTTATGATGGAGATTGCTTCTTTGTAATTGTCTGGCATTGAGTTATTAACTTATTGTGAAACTATCAGGGTAATATGCCAAATTCATTGTGTTCTTTAGTTGCACGTGGGTGAGTTATTATTGGCTTATGGGAGTTGATCAATGGATTGTGGGTGTGTTATTATTTGCTCCATGGATTCTGAAGTTATTTATGCTAAGTTTTCCTTTTGTTTTGCTCCGTACCTACGTGTCGTACATTTAGCTTTGGAGATGATTGATAAATTTAGGGATGTCTTTGGTTATATACTTGCTCTCATTGTGTGAAATTGATGTTGTATGAAATAGATACATTTTGTTATGCGTGTTTCATTTGGTGGGTTTTAGTTCTCTAAGTTACATTATAGGTTTGTTGATAGGTGGTAATCGCAAATGTCGTCCCCAAAGTTCAATTGAATGAATTCACAAGTCTTTGTTACGTTCACTACTTTTGAATCATACTAGCTTATTCACATATGTTAGTTCATCATTCAATTGAGTTAATTTTGTGTTGATTTGGTTAATTTTGTTATTTTACCCTTTTGTGATTATATGTTCTTTTACTTCCACTTGCTTTGATTTGTTTTATAGATTTGTTAAATCCTCCTAAACTATATTACTAACTTTGTAGGCATATTGCTATTTTTTCTGAGTTCACTATTTTTGGTTATGTGAGTATTTATTTTTTTTTCTTGTTATTGTCATTGGTATTATCAAAATTATTATTTTATCGTATCTAAGTCTCAAATCATTATTTTTTTATAGATAGATCCGAACCTTCGTGAAATGATAAGATTAATTACATTGTGCCTACAGTTCGTAAATTTCATTACACCTACAGTTCAATTTATTAAGGTTGCTCTTACATGTTGAACTAATTGATAGCAATGGCATACCTGTTAATGTTTTGTGTGAATGTGCGCTCACTAAATTTTCATTTTGATTTTAGTGTGCATTATTTGACTAATACCTTATTTTGTACTTCATTGATGAATGCAAATGTCAATCACTTGAACAACCCACGTGTCGGTCCATCTTTGAGGAAGGGGAAACAAAAAACAAGGAGGTCTACTAGAAAAAAAAATTGCTTTACTCAACCGGTATAAAATTATAGAGCTCCTAATGTAAATAGAATAACCATCTTTAAATTTGAATAAGTCAATTTTTCTTAGTAGAAAGGCGTTTCCAATAAGCAATAATTCATTATTGATATCCTAACTCATTATTATAGAATATGGTTAATTCATTATTGAATTCACCAAACTACTTGTACATTCATATGATTAATTTTTTCTTTATTCATTAACGAGTCTTGCAAATTTATAACCATTAACACGAAAACTTTCGGGCTATGTAAGTGTTATCGGTGAAATTGTAGTCTCTTGTTGGTTCTGTTACCACGACAAATATCGATACCACGTGGTTGTTTGAGATTGATTCGACCACTTTTATTAGACCAAATGTGTTGGAATTTCAAGTTGAGCAATAGACACTACATTGTCAGTGATATTTTTGCATACTGCTAATAAGTGTAACCTTATCTGTCTTTTACCATATTTTTGTGTACTCCAGTCAAAGCTACTGACTCTCTCTCTCTCTCTCTCACTCTCCAATTGTCAACCTCCAAACTAAGTTCGAACACATCTAAGTTCCTCACCCCTCACTCTCGCTCTTACACTTAACTCTCACTAATGCACACATGACTCCATACCATAACCAAGGAGAATTATTGTGTGTTTTTTTTTTAGTAATTGTTGTGCGTACTATTTTGGGTCAATTTGGCTAATTGTTTAAATTTTTTCACACGTCACTTCCTATCTTAGGCTCCTGCAACAAATTATTCTTCCCCTAAAATTGAGGCCCAATGGGCTAGACATGAGCAAAGTCCCAATGATAGTGACACATGCTCACCGCATGAGTTGGCATAGCGTGCACGTCGGGAAAGAGAGCATTCTTGAAATTACACTCTGTCTCTTCCCAAATACTTTCCAAGATTGACACCAACTTGCATGTTCAAAAAAACTAATTCAGAGAGGTGACACTAGTCTCTCTCTCAACTCCTCAACCATGTTCCATTTGCTAACATGTACTTTGTAGAGTACAATATAGCCCCGTCGCATTTTCAATCATCTCCTATTACAATACTTACTGAACATTCGCCTAATCGGTTGTGCAATGTCGAGGTAAAGTTACTTTTTCCATCGTTTGTTTCTGGATTAAAATACAAAAACTAACTATCTGCAATGCAAGAATGAATGTGTATTTAGGCAAGAAACACTAAACCTCTGCAAGTAGATTGCACCTTAAACGTGGAAAGTATGTCGCACACCCACTAAGTGCCCGCAAAATGGAAAAGAAAATATGTCTTCCTTTTTGGTATGTTTTTTTATTCATGTCTTCGGATTGATAAGTATTTCTATCGTTTTTAAGACACATATGATTTTAATGTATTGTCCTGCCCCTATTGGATAGTTGCATAAGAAGGGACCAGTTCTTTAAACTTCCCCCCAACCCTTATGTCATGATTTGCAAGACCTAACTCCATTACACTGAGCCACTATAGCACACCTTCCACAAAAAAAGGTGCTGACACATCATTCAAAATGTTATCTAACACCTACAATTACGTTCGATCGAATTTTCATTCCAACTGACATTGATCCATTCTCACCCATCCTTGTGCGACCTTTATCCTCACCTTAGAATTTAGAGACAGACTATGGGCACTATGAAGTTGTCGCCAATATTGCACCACATCCTCATCAAACTGACAACAATGCCCTCAACATTTTGCGACAGATCCAACAGGGTATGTATATTCTATGTAGTTTATTAGGTTCTTAGTATTCTTTTACTTCTTCTCGTATTTGTGTGCATATAATTTTAATTTGTAGATCCCCACCAGAACCCTGTAGCAATGTTGACAGTATGGTTAGTGATGTTGAATTGAATGTTATTGTCCTTATTAGTAATGATTGTCATTTTCTAAGGTAGAAGAATATTCAGTGTCCTTATTGTTCGACCTTACATTGGTGGGATGAGAGATTAACTCACACAAGATTGTCCAATCCAAGATTTGGAACATGTTGTCTACAAGGCAAAAATTAGGTTGTCGAAACTCATTCCACCCCCACTTCCTATTCGAGCATTGTACGATGGGCATGATGGTAAATCAAAATTATTTCATTGGCACATTAGGAAGTATAATGCAA
Organism: Ilex paraguariensis; assembly: GCA_963454935.2. NCBI lineage: Eukaryota > Viridiplantae > Streptophyta > Magnoliopsida > Aquifoliales > Aquifoliaceae > Ilex > Ilex paraguariensis. The sequence goes on from CAUOFW020000923.1 coordinate 35,845, forward strand.
CCAATGATTTCACGAGCTTGGGTGCTAAGCTTGATGATAGATTACTCAATTCAAGAGGGCCAACATCATTCATTATCCATGAGAAATTACATCATAGGATTGGGTCATTGTTACCCCTGGAAGGTCACTCACCCATCTATCGTTAGTTGTACATATATGACCCAGTTACTGCATTGAATATTCGATGTGCATGAAATGCTAACATGAGTCGAGATGTCCTTCATACTATATCGAGTTTTCTATTGTCAGTGAATCATTTTGCTTCAAAGTACAAACGTGCACATGAAATTCTCACTAAATCAGAATTATTAGATTATGATTTATGTGTTTACCTTCATTACACTCATCAACTGATCAACATCGGTACAACCTTCCAATCATGGATGAAATAGCTATGATTATGCCTTGTGATGGCAGTGAGAGTAGTTGTATGCAAGATATTGTTCTGCACCTAAGAGGAGATAATAGAGCATTGATCCAGATCAATGAGTGTCACCTAGCATACTTATCATTACATTATGTACTTATGTTTCCTACTTGTGAGCTTGGTTGGGAACCTGATCTACGATAATGGAACTCTGAACAAAGTAATTTCTTGGTAAGAAGGATAAAACAGTTGCAGTTCTATGGTTATAGTGTCCCACTGAGTATTCAACAATTCTAAGGGGAGAAAAGTTATTTCATGAGTTTATAGTAGATGATTGGGCATCAGCAAAGCATAACAGGTTGTCTTACATCAGGATAAGTTGCGTCGTGAGCTTTACACGAATTTAAGTAATGGTAGTGTTGATGAGTTGGGCCTCAATCAGATCGAACAACGCCTTGTACTACCATCATCCTTTACTGGGAGTGCACGTAACATGAGCCAGATTTTTCATAACTCAATGGTCATTACAAGGTACCACCAACACCTTGACATCTTTCTTACCATGATGGCCAACCCAAAATGGCCCAAAATAACAGCTACCCTACTAGAACACCAAAAATCTTTGGACCATCCAGACATAGTTACCTGTATATTTGAATTAAAACAACGTGCCCTAATGAATAAGGTAAAAAGTGAGCAAGTTTTTGGTCAAAAAGTTGCTCACCTATTATACATTGAGTTCCAAAAATAGGAGTTACCTCACATGCATGCTCTATTCTTCCTTCATGTTCCAAACAAGATTCAGACAACTGCACAAGTTGATCGATTGGTTACTGCTGAATTCCCAAATTCATCTACTGATCCAACTCTTTACAAAAAAATCAAGAGTTGTATGCTTCATGGTCCGTGTGGTTCACAAAACCCAAATTCAACTTGCACGGTGAACGGTGCATATCGGTTCTACTATCCAAAAGCCTTTACAAATTCGATTACTATAGATGAACATGAATGCTTTGTTTATCATTGTCGTCGTAATGGTCAGTCTTACACCACCGGAGGGCATACATTTGATAATCGGGACGTTATACCTTACAATCCTCACTTGTCAAGAAAGTTCAATTTTTATATAAACGTGGTGGTCTGTACAGGAATGTGGTGTGTCAAATATATCTATAAGTACATTTACAAAGGTCGTGACTGCATAACTATGGTTTTAAAGGGATCGAAAGGAAACAATGAGATAAAGCAATACTTTGATGCAAGATATATTAGACCAACAGAGGTTGCAGAGCGGCTCTTTGGTTATCCTCTCCATGAAGAAATTCCTTCAATTCTATGGTTAGATTTACATTTACCTAGGATGCATCAAGTTGTTTATAATCCTCCTACAACACTTGAAAGAATTAGACTTGGGCCTAAGAGTCAAGACACAAATCTGACTGGATTCTTTGAATGTTGTTCTTCAAATGATGCTGCACGTGCCTACACATACTAGAAATTCCCCCAACATTTTTTTTGGGACAAAAGTCAGAAGATTTGGACTCCAAGACAAGCCGAGTTTGTAATTGGCAGATTATACTTTATTACGCCCACTTCTGGGGAGCGATTTTAACTTCATTTGCTCTTAACAATTATTAGGGGACCGCGATCTTTTGATTTTCTGTGCATGATCAATGGTGTGTTTCATGATAGTTTCAAATCAGCATGTGTAACTATGGGGCTCTTGGAAGATGATACAGAATGGGTGCAATGCCTCCAAGAGGCTTCAGCTATGAATATAAGATACTAGTTACAAAGACTATTTTGCATCATTCTGATAGAATGCTCCTCAATACAACCACGCACTCTGCGAAATCAATTCTTCGTCCATATATATAATGATCTTCGTCACAAGCTGCAAATAACTTTTGCCATTTGCGATCTAGCACAGCTTCAAGTCGAAGATTACAGTTTATATTTGTTACAACAGTTGTTGCATGAATCTGGCAAAAACTTGGATGACTTCCCACCTATGCCACTCCCCATTGAAAATTGGACTTGTGTTTTAGGTAATAGATTATTGATCAACCATATGCAACTAAGAAACAAAACAAACCAACTGAATTCCCTTTTGAATATTAATTTTTTAAATGATGCTCAATGCATGGCTTACGATGCTATCACTGCCTTTGTTGTTGAGAACCAAGGCAACATGTTTTTCCTTAGTGGAGGTTCCAGAATAGGTAAAATGTTTTTGTACAACACCATTACCACAACAATGTGCAATGAGGGCTATATCGTTATTGCAGTTGCTTCATCGAGAATTGCGTCCTTATTATTGTTAGGAGGTCAGACAACTCAATCAACATTCTGCATTCCATTCGATATCATGAAAAGCTTAGTTTGAGGTTTTAAAAAATAGTCATCGCATGGGGAATTATTCAAGTAGGCCCACTTGATAATATGGGACGAGGTTTCCATGCAGCTTTAATATGATGTTGAGGCAGTTGATCGCACACTCTGCGATGTGGACGATGATAAACGACCATTTGGCAGTATCACAATCGTTTTGGGTGGGAATTTTTGTCAAATAGTAACAATGATGCCTAAGGGTGGGCGAGAAAAAATTGTTGGTGCATCCTTAAGACATTTTGCATTGTGGGCGAATGCCTGCATATTGACTTTGGCCGTAAACATGCATTTGAACAACAATTATCCTGCAAATTCTTCTCACACATCATTCTTGGAAGAGGTAATTTATTTCTTGGTTTATTTATGTAGAACCGTCTAATTACTCATTTACGTGTACTAATTAAATCTATATCAAACTTAGATTGGGATTAGTATGCAAGATACTGTGGAACTTCCTCCAACGATACACAGGTGTCAAAATCTGCATGAACTAATTTCCAGAGTTTATCCACAATTAAATGTGCTCAGTGTAGTAACCCTTTCCTACTTAATCAAGTGTACAATTTTTTTCGCTCAGAATGATGACGTTTATTCTATCAATGATGTTGCTCTACGAATTAATCCTGGAGAGACATGTACCTACTTGGCAGCTAACAAGAAGTCGAAAGGTGACGATGCCAGACGTTCTATTACTAATCAATATCCAAGTGAGTTTTTGAGTTCCCTAAACTCGTTAGTTTTACCACCTTTCAAATTGGAGCAAAAATTCAGATACCCCATCATTTTGTTGAGGAATATAGCTCCGAAAGATGGCCTTTGCAATGGGACAAGACTTATGGTTGTCAAGTGCACATCGCGGGTTATTGAGACTAGAATTCTAACTGGTGACAAATCTAAGAATTTATGTTTCATCCCGCAATTATCATTGTCAGCGTTGTCTAAAGATTTACCATTTCAAATGACTAGATGTAAATTCCTAATACACCTGACATATGCCATGACAATTAACAAATCGCAGGGCCAATCCGTCAAGTTTGTTGGTGTAGATTTGCGCTCGCCGGTATTCAGCCACGGTCACCTATATGTGGCCATGTCTAGATGCACGTCTTTCAATCATACCAGTTTCCTTCTCCCTCTTAATGAATCAGTTACCACAACAAATATCGTATATCTGAAGGTGTTGTTGGACTCGGTATAATTATTACAACTTTTTAAAATGTATTGCAAATTACGTCATGTGACATTCGTGACTATTGTTATACTTTTAATAGCTTCTTCCACACATGTATGAAGATAAATTTTCAATGAATATATGTCTGTCTCATTAGTATAATGCTTAACAAACTTGCATGTTTTTAGAATTTGTGGGCATTTGTGTTCGATCCGTTGAATGTGCGTAGACTTTTTTGTTGGGATACTAATAAGGTACTTTAATGATATATTATTCTTTTTAACTTTATCCATATGTTTTTACCCTGTTCGTATACCTGTGTGTTTAACATTGCATATATTGTTGTTCAAGCCAGTATATGCGAGCTTGAGGTTTATACACACATTTTCTAGCGCATTATATGATGGCTGTCTCCACGGCCTCGTTGTGTTCATGCCCCATAATTTATTTGATTATCATGTAGTTGTCTACCCAACAACTAATCAAAAAAATTGTGTTATTTTGGATATATTATTTTGGTAAACATATGATATGGTGGATATATTATGTGTAGTCTAAATACACTTATGAATTGTTCCTAAAATTGCATCATGCACTTAGATGTACATAAAATTGTTGTGTTTGCATTTTATATTGTGCATTTTTAGGGTAGACACCAACTCAATTTCAAACTGCAATGTGTAATTGCAGTTGTGTCGTGTCCTTGGGCACGAGTTATTGGGTATGGATCATTTGATTTTTGAGGATCATAATGTTTGTTTTTCAATTATGTATACAAGTTGACATTTCCATGGTCTCCTATTTATAAAGGAATCTTTGCCAAATTTTGTTCAAAAATAACCGGTTATTATTAGATGGTTTATTTAAATGATATAAATACTAACCTGTATCAATTTAACTGGATTTGCGTGGGTTTTTTTTTATTTTGTGTTTACTATGGTGAACTAAATAAAATTTTATGGAGATAGGTTTGGTTTGATGTGAAATTGTTTGTTGATTTGTTTGTTTTGTTCATTTTTCAGTTATGCATACAAGTTCATATTTTCATGTTCTCCTATTTTCAAAAGAAACAATGTCAAAATTTTGAAAAAAAAAATATCAGGTTATTAGTAGATTGATTGATTTATGTGACCCAAAAAATAAATTTACTACATTGATTGTACTTCCTTTAATTAAATAAAATAAAGAATGACCTACATCAAATTAACCGGATTTTCGTGGGCTGCAAAGTGTCTTTAGCCATTGGTTGTTTGTCTTGATTTTCTCTTTTTATGTTTGTTGTGTGAACCGAGTTTAGTAAAGTGAACCAAATACATTGTGTGATTTGTTTATTTTGATTGGAATTGATAGTTGACAAATTTTGATGAGGTTCGAAGTGGTGATTTTTTGGGGAATTCTGATTATGAGTTTTAATTATTGTTATGTCTGATTGTGAACTATAAATTCAAGAGACTTTGAATTTTGTAGACAAGTTGCAAATTTCTTTGGCTCCTATTGTTAGAGCAATCTCTATCGAAATAGTAATTGCCAACAAAAGTCAACTTGTTTATATCGATTTCAATTTTTTTAATTAAAGTAATTTAAAATATTTTTTTTTTCAAATTAACTTGTTGGTTTATAGCGCACCTTGCCTTCAGGCACGAATTACCCCTACTATATACATAAAATTGATTTTCATGAGATCATCTCAATTTGATTAAAGCAGCTGTCATCACATGTTTTCTCCCTCCTTTTTTTGTTTTTGTTTTTGTTTTTGTTCTTCTTTAGAAGTAATGTATGCCTTACAGAGCCTTTGTTTCAACATGGCCATTGACGGCCACTCTGAGATTAACGGATGTGTAATTTGAGAAAAATCAGTGTTGCCAAACGTCACAAAAAATAGGTTTTGAAATTCACAACTTGTATGAATAAAATTATAAAATAAATTTTATTAGGTTCTAAATTTATATTCAATGGCTCTGATACAACATGTAAAAATTTATTAATGATTTGTATATGAAATTTAAAACACCTAAATTACAAGATTTAGATCATATATGTTAGAACATACCTATGAGCCATGATACTCGATCTTGAGATTTCTTTCATAGAATTAAAAGGTCTTTTTCTTCTTCTTCAAAACAATATATAGCTCCCAATAAGACAAGCCAAATTATGTTATGAAATAAAGAGGGGACCTAACCTACTATTAATAATAAATCTAATGAACTCTCCTATTATGGGCCACAATTAGATTAAGGCTACACTTAATCGTGTCAGCCACATCAATTAAAGAGATGTACATAAGCCCATCAAAATAAATTACTTAAAAATATTGGACTCATCTCATTGTACCATAAATTCAGTCCGTTTTTTACAAATCTAAAATTAACTATCAATTAATGAAAGTCCAATATGAAAAAATTCTAACAGTATTGACCTTCTTCTTCCTCAAACAATATACATTAAAAGAAAGAAGAGTTTTCATTACATTACAGTGAATTAGCCGAACTCTTTAACCGGTGAACCATTCATTTCCTTTTGTTTTCTATCCTTTACATAGCTATTTCGCCACACACACAGAGAGGATACATTGTACTCCGAGTTTACACTGTTAAAATTGATAAAGGGAAGAAAAGAGAGAGAGAGAGGTCAAGAATAATGTTTAGAATAATCCATTCTGTAATACAACCTTGACACAAATACACAATGTAGGCCCTTATATATTAGGGCAACAAAATAATGTAAAATACCTAAACTATCCATAATATAAATAGTCTAACATCCCTCCTCAAACTCATGATATGGTAGCATCAAACATCAACAGTTTGCCAAGGAGAAAATGAAAGCGTGCGATAGTGTGGGATTTAGTGAAGAAATCTGTCAACTGCATAGTAGAAGTAAGATATGGGAGAAAGATAGTGTCCAACTGAAGATGATGGCGCACAAAGTGACAATCAATTTCTATATGTTTGGTACACTCATGAAACACCAAGTTGTGAGTAATCTGGATAGCACTAGTGTTATCACAATACATAGGAGTAGGAGTAGTCAAGAAAATGTCAAGATCAGCAAGCAACCAACGTAACCAAAATATCTCTGTTGTGGTAGATGTCATAGCATGATACTCAGTTTCAGTAGAAGAACGAGCTACAATTGTTTATTTTTTGCTTTTCTGAAAAATAAGATAATCACCAAGAAAGAGACAAAAATCAGTGGTGGATTTGTGATCCATAGAGTCACCAGCCCAATCCGCATCAGAGTAAGCACGGAGCTCCAGAAAAAAAAGAAGAATAATAAACTCTGATATAACGTACCCCGTAGATATCGAAGAATCCAAAGAACAACAGACCAGTGAAGTGTGGTAGGAGTAACTACGAACTGACTAACCACATGAACCACATAAGCAATATCTGGACAAGTAACAACAAGATATACCGAACTCCCAACAATAGTACGATATAAGGTAGGATCTGGCAGGAGAGAACCATCAGAGGAAGTATAACGAACGTTGAGGTCCAAGGGTGTGTCAACTGTTCAAGTATCCGATAAGTAAGCTCGCTGAATAACATCTGAGACATATTTGGACTAAGAAAGAAGATAACCCTTGGGAGAGGAAGCAACCTCAATCGTTAAAAAATATCGAAGTGAACCCAAATATTTCATCTCAAAATAATCCTGTAACTGAGTTTTCAATAGCTGAATTCCAACAATGTCATCACCTGTAATAATCATGTCACCCACATAAAGTAACAGAAGAATGAAACCAGAAAATGTGGATCGAAAGAAGATAGCAGAATCATGATCACTAGCACAGAAGCCTAAGTCACAAATAACTAAAAACAATTTTGCAAACCATACCCTCGGGGCCTGTTTAAGACCATATAAAACCTTGTGAAGTTTGCACACATGACCAAGAGTACAAGGCAACCCAGGAGGAGAAGTCATATAGACTTCTTCAGATAAATCACCATGAAAAAAAAGCATTTTTTACATCCATCTAAGATAGGTTCCACTAACGAACAACCACTGGAGCAAAGGTCTCATCGTAGTCAAGCTCATACTCTTGAGCAAATCCCTTGACCACTAATCTAGCCTTGTACCTTTCCACAGAACCATCAGATTGAGTTTTGATTTTATAAACCAACTTACAACCAATGGGACATTTATGAGAAGATAAAGGCACCAACTCCCAAGCACGAGTCTTATGTAGCGCAAAAAGCTCCTCATCCATAGCCTGTTGCCAAAGAGGATCAAGTATAACCTCCTTATAGGAGGTTGGTTCAGACAGAGAATGTATAGAATTTAGGAAAGAAAAAAAATCAGAAGAATAACAAGAGTTGGACCAAGCAAACCTGTCAGGACACTTCCAAATGTGCTGAGGGTAACGGGGAGTGTGATCCACGGTGTCAGAAATTGATTGGGAACCAAGAGGTGCAGAGGAAGGCACAACATCTGTGGAGGAGACAGTAGGAGTCTTGCGAACATAAGTATGCACAATTGGAGGATGGGTAACAAACAAATCAAGTAAAGAGGAAGAAGAAGAAGAGGTGGGAAGATCAGTCACTGTCATATCACCAACATAGGAATCAGGAGAAACATTAGAGGAAAATGGATCAAGATAGATAAGATCAGATTTATGCAGAGATGAAGAACTAAATGGAATAGAGAAAAAGGAATATGTTCTATAAAAACAACATGGCGAGAAACATAGAGTTTTTGTGTACTAGGATCATAATACCGAAATCTCATTTGTCCCTTACCGTACCCAAGAAAAACACGTAAGGCTGACCGAGCTGAGAGTTTGGTACGATTAACACTAGGTAGCAAAACAAAACATGTACATCCAAACACACGTAAGGAGAAATAGTCAAGTGTCTTACCACATAATTTTTCAAATGGTGAGACACCAGAATTAAGGATTGTAGGAATGCAATTTATCAAATGAACTGCTGTAAGCACTGCTTCTCCCCAAAAAGAACTAGGACACTGGATGACAACAACAGAGAATGAGCTATCTCAATAATGTGACGATATTTCCGTTCAGCCACTCCATTCTAAGCAGGTGTGTCAGTACAAGAAGACTGAAAAATAGTACCATCAGATTTCAATAAATCATGAAAGGCACTAAAAGAATATTCTCCACCTTGATCACAGCAAAAACATGTGATGATAGAAGAATATTGAGTACGCACCATAGCACGAAAAATAGTAAAAATGGAAAAGAACTCAAACTTACGTGTCATTAGATACACCCAACAATATCTGATATGATCATCAATAAAGGAGACATAATATCTAGACCCCCCTTTAGTAACAATTGGAGTTGGCCCCCAAATATCAGAATGTATAAGATCAAAAGGTGCAAGGGAACGAGAATTATTTTTATTGAAAGGTAATGCAGTAAATTTTGCCAACTTACAACCACTATAATCTGAAATATCATGGCACTCTAAACTACCCAAACTACCAGTAGAAGCTAGAAATTTTAAACGAGAATAAGAAACATGACCTAAACGAAAATGTCATAAATAAAAACTAGACGACTTTGGACTCAATTGAAAAGAAGATAAATCAATAGTGGATGCAACAACTTCAAGGACATGAAGTTCGTCCAACACATATAGTCCTCCATTTCTATGGCCTATCTCAATCAGCTTCTTAGACCGTGGATCCTGCACAACACAAATAGTAGAAGAAAAGTGAACTAAGAATCTCAAATCAAACAGCTGACTAACAGATATTAAATTTAAAGTAAGTTGAAGAATATAGTAGACATCAAGAAGTATAAGCTGGGAAGATACGATAGTTCCAACACCAGCCAATGACATTTGGATGCCATTGGCTGCAAGAACAGATATAGAGGGAGGGGAAACAATAGAAACAAATAAGGAAGAATTGCTAGTCATATGTTGGGTAGCTCCTGAGTCAAAGTCCCAGGCAGTTCGAGATATACCTGAAGGACCTGTAGTAAATGAACCTGTGGAAGGAGAAACTGATAGGGCACCTGGTTGATGAAGGGAAAGAAGCTTTTGCAACTGATCAGCTATCATAATCATGTTGGGAGTTAATAGGAGTGTCTCATCCATTGGTGAAACAACTGCAGCTGTATGACGATCGTTGTGCTTAAATGGCTATTGTAAGGCCCCTTTGACATTCATGTTCACCAATTTAGGACATTGAGTCTTCCAGTGACCCTTCTCACGATAAAAATTACACTCATCTAAAGCAGCTCGACCCCGATATTTAGTCTGTAAGTGAGAAATCCCTCTGGGTGGTACTGCCAACACAGTCTGATTAGGCAATGAAAAAAGACCTTTTCCAGAAAGAGTCTTAAGACGAACTTCTTCAGCCAGAAGCTCATTCACTACTGTATCAACTGTGGGAAGTGGGAGACGATGGAGAATAAAACCACGAAGGCCCTCAAAGTCATCTCTAAGGACCATCAAAAACTGTATCAACCGCTGCTCCTCCCTAAAAGTACGATATACCATATGAGTACTCAATTTAGCAGGCTCAGCAAGTGCTAACTGATCCCAAAATCCTGTCATAATTGAGTAGAACTCCTGTATGGTCTTATCACCCTGACGTGCAACTCGAATTTCATGCTCAAGCTGATATCTCTTTGCAAAATTGGACTAAACAAACAATGTAGCTAAATAATCCCAAATATCTTTGGCTGTGTTAAACTTAGTCAAATGCACACCAATGGTCTGATCAACTGAGTTGTTAATTTAAGTGATGGTTTTAGCATTGTTGACTTCCCAGGTATTCTTTAAATCAACATATTTATCTTCTTTCGAATCTATTGGAGCTTGCAAAGCACCACTAGCACAACTCCACATCTCTTTCCCCAACAAAAAATTCTTCATAACATAAGACCAATATACATAATTTTCACCATTCAGTCTGACACTAATAGCTTAAAGAGAATCAGAATGTCCACTTGACATAATGTTAATAAAACAACAATAAAACTAAATTTTAAACAAAAATCTAGCAACCCAACAAATCAATAAACAACCACTTCCCAAATTCAACCACAGAATAGTAATCACAAAACAAGCAGTGCACTGTGAAGCCAAGAAAAACAAAATCGAAGATACCACCGTGAACAGAAAGTTGGTGCACTGTGAACAGCCAAACCTAGCATAAACCCGTCCAGCCCAACTCAGCAAGTGCACAAAATCAACAAAGCAACACAACATAAGAGGATTCAAGAGCAGAAAATCCAAAAGAAATAGAAACCGAGATTAGTCCAAAGTCGGTGCACTATGCAATACACATCGGCCAAAAACTCACCAAAAACGCATCAACAACACTCCAAGAAAACTGGGTATGTCAAACCAACCCTCCATTCATCTAGTCGGAGCTATCTGTGAAGGATCAAAGCCTCCAATCGCAAGAAAAGACCCAAAATCTTCATATATGAAAAAAAATTCCCTATTTTTTGCTAAAATATTCAAAAATAGAAAACTCCATTCAGATGACTTCAAAATCAAAAACAAACCATACCATTGGAAAGCCCATGAATAGTCGAGTATAGCAATGCTCTCCTCGACTGCATTCTGATGACGTTAACAATGACATCAGCTATGACGTTAGCCCTAGTTTGATAACGTCAGCCCTCTTTCAGAAAAAGGTCTCATTCAAAAAAAATGGAAGCATCTGATATAGTGTTCTTCAAAAAATTATTAAGTATGCGAGAATCGAACAATGCTCTGATACCATGTTAATATTGATAAAGGGAAGAAAAGACAGAGAGAGATCAAGAATAATGTTTAGAATAATCCATTCTGTAATACAACCTTGACACAAATACACAATGTAGGCCCTTATATTTTAAGGTAACAAAATAATGTAAAATACTTAAACTACCCATAATAAAAATACTCTAACACACACAACTACTTCCACTCATAACCGTGTTCAAGAATTTCTGCTTGCCCATGTCTACAAATTACTTACTAATAAATCCCTCACATAGCTCACGGTTCGAGCTGCTCATATCCCTCAGTCATTCGCACCATCAACTCTCCGCTTACTTCAATTATTTTTAGTTTTTTTTGGTGGTGGGTTCCATGAAAGTTGAAAGCCGCAAAAAGACACCATAGCTTAGATACGGATCTAGTTGATACAACACAATTATTCACGAGTGAGAGAGAGAGAGAGAGAGGTCCTTTTTTGGAGGTTTGCAATTTAATGACACACGTGCATGGCTTGATAGAGTCCTGATGGTTACAATTCCTTCAACTTCAACACCCCCCCCCCCCCCCCCCCCACCCCTCCCGGCCCTCGTGTTGGTGCAAATATTAACCTTCTCATACTCTTTCTTGCATTATTATTTATTATGGCAATGCATAGACCACAAATTATTGGTGCAAATGTATTATGTCTCATGTTATATTCACCGGTTATTTTAGTGTCGTATCATGTTCATTGTTATTTTATGTATTTGAGAATGAAAATGTTCAGCATTATGATCTCTTTTTCTCTCAACCAATCGCAACGCATTTAACTCCTCGTAAATTAAAATTAACCCTACCTATATTCTAAAAAACTACGGAAAAACAGATAAATTATATAACAGTTTATAAAATACAATAACAAGAAATGGACAACAAATTATAAGAAACATATATTTTCTTAATACAATTCCAGTTTGATATGGTACCCAACATTAATTTAATTTATTTATTATTCGTGTTACTTACTAATACTAATTTTCAATTTGTGTCACGTCGAGTTCATCTCGCGTGGCAAAATTCACACCTTACATAAAATTTTGATTGAAACCCTCACCAAGAAACCTCTTTCTTTCTGCCAAAAAAATGTCCTTAGATCATCAATCTTTTTCCTTCGCCAGAGTGAGGACGAAATCACGTGGGAGCCTACGAATTTACAGATGAATCCACCTTATCCAATGGCAGGGTCGTGTGTTTCACGCAAGTACTGTCGGCTGGCCATAGGGACTCATGGAGAGTAGATTATTCATCATACATCTCATGAGGTGGGAGGTCCTTATTCGATATCAACCATCAACATGCCCGATTGTCTGTCTAACACATTCAATCAATCTTTTTGGTGATACATGTCTGTTGATTATCTTCAAATCCACATCTTCTGTTCATCTGCTGCATCGACAAATCACGAGTTCGGATAAAAAAATCAATATAAGGGTCAATCTAACTATCTCATATCTCTTTGAAGAACGTAGTATTGAGGGTCGATTCATTTGGAAAAGAGGTCATTTATATCTCACATAAACAATTGGAGAAGAAAATCTTCTACAGTAGCTAGTGATGTTTGTGATGATTGGCCAACTTATGTAGAATACATTCTGTGCTGGAGATGAGTCGGCTTACATGGAAAATCATACTGAACTTATGAAGAGTAATTTACTATTCATTAAAATTGAGAGAACGTATATTGGGGAATCCAAATATATTACAAATAAACATGGAACTAAAGTTTGGTAATTTTTTTTTTTGTTGATTGAGAAATATCAAGCTTGGTATTTATAATAGCCAGTTAATGGTTGTAGTCACGGGACCATTGCATTATTGTGGAATGAAACCTTTCAAAGTTAAATAGTCAAATTTGTTAGGCTCTTGATGTGTAGCTATCCATGCGTGTTCACAATAAACTCCTTCTGTGTCACTATCAAGATAAACGATAAAGGTAAGAGGGACACGATCAATTTATTGAATGGGTTATATGGCCTGTGTCATGTAGATGGGGCATAGTTCCTTTTTTTGTTATACAATTTTATTGTATATATAGATAATATAAGCGCTGAATTAATCTTGAAATGATACGATATAAATATTACATGAATTCAACACTACTCAACCCACTTTTTACTCCAGAAAAAAGACAATATCGAGATCTTAATAAGTGAATCAAGTGCAAAAACTTTTAGTTCCATTTACTAAGTTTCTACCAAGAGCAACATTCCACTTACCAAAAATTTTACTAAATTTTAATCAGATTATGGTTTTCATTGACTTTCACTAATAATTTTATGACTCTGAATATATCACATCATTTAGTATCCAAGATTTGATAAGAATTTTACTTTTTCGGTTTTATTCTTCTATCATTCTATGTAAAACTATTTTTGCGGCAAGGTAGGTAGTGGACGTAACTTGTAAAAATTTATCTCCAATAAGATATCAAAATCACCTAAATGTTATAAAATTATATGGGCCAATCTGGTATATCATTCTCTAGAGACCAACTAGGTTAACACTGCTGAGTACCAGGACACGAAGGGGTGGCTACTCCACTTATATGGACCTATAAAGGAGGTGGTAACAGGGGTACCCTAATCATTGAAGCCTGTAGAACTGTTGACCTTTCTTTGTACATGGTAGGGATCCATCCATGTGCACATATGCTATGCTGTTCATATTACACGTCTCCCATCTCCATCTCCTGTGCATACCCATCTTGTTGGCCGGCTCGATTTGTAGTGAGCCGAGTTCAGATTTTGAGTTTTGGTATATTCAGTCTCCTTCTAAATTGGTTGTTTCTAGTTTAATTTTTTTTTTTCTAACAGTCAAAGTATCCGGACTAATCTCTTCAACAATCTAATCAAAGACAAGTCATCTACGCTTGAATTAGGGTATTTATAACAAATAAATCATTTATGACATAATCTTATAGAATTATCAAAATTCAAAATTAAGACGTCTTAATTTACCACTCATTCCTTCACTTAAATTTAGTTGTACAAAATATGCTTAATTTTGCTTGGTGTTGATACGAATTTCGTGCCCTTCTTTTTTTCCAGATATCCCAAGGGGACTGCAGTTGCTGTTAACCCTTGTTGTGGTGGTTTTGACCGGGCTCATTGGTGGTGGTCCTAGGCCTTAGTGGTCGACGGTAGTTCACGTTGTGGTGGTCCTGGGCGTGGTTGTGATGGCGGTGCTCACGGGGGCAATGATGGTGCAAGGCAGAGGGAAAATAGAGTACAGAGGAGAAACAGAATCTTAGCCTAGCCACTCTGATTTTTATTTTTGGCACGTTTTTAAATTCCATGCATTTTGTTAGAATTACACCCTTGGAAGTTTTGTCAACTTCATCCTTACGTAATTTGCACTAGTATTCTATATGAGCAATACTGACTCTGAAAAGAAAATTTACTTGCGTCTTCAAACACTGATGATGGGAGAATCAGCTATCGACATCCAGAGAGAAAGGGAGTGGAGGCTACGTTGGCATACATGAGGGGTGTGGTCGTTCTATCGACAAACCTTGGGGGAGGTAACATTTATTGCCCCAAGAAAAAATAAATAAATAAAGTGGATCTGGTGACAGTGCATGTCCACAAATATCTCAAAAAAACATTTGTGTGTTAATAGCGCATCAAAATTTAAATGTGGAATCAGATGTTGCTACAAGGTGTTTTACAAACTTCATCGAGTGCAAGTAAAAGTACTCTGAGTGAGTGTATCTGAAGAGTAAAGAGTTGGAGCCAAAGCCTGATCCACCTGGAACACTTACAGTTAGAAAGATCAATTGTGCAATAGCAGCAATACACTAAAACTCAATTATGTTCATGTATATAGCGTGCAGCATAAGTAGTCAATTTGAGTCCGAGAATCAATTCCTCCAAAACATTGTCAAACAACTATCTCTCCTGATGCTCGTTACAAATGGGAGACTTGGGCGTGGGCATTGAGTGTGACCCATTTTGTCTAATGCGCGTCCAAATTTCTGATGAGAGGTAAGTTGTATTACTTGGACTTGAGCTGAGGTGGATTGTCAGCTGGAGCATAATCAGTTATAGTTGCATCATAGATGAATTTCAGGGGTACTAGCACAAATTCTCATTTTTCAGCTGAATCCTGCTGAATCCATGGCTCTTTTTCAATCCCTTCAATTTCATCTCTTCCCTCACCTCTTCCACACCAGTCCAATAGCCAGATTCAGCATAGACCATACTCAACAAAGTATAATTAGCAGCATTCTCAGGTTCAGACTCGATAAGCTTATGTGCTAGCATTTCTGCAACTTTCAATCTTCCATAGAGCTTACAGGCTGAAACCAAGGAGCTCAAAATCCTCATGCTTGGTTTCATGGGCATTATTCTTATGATATCACAAGCATCTTCAAGCTTCCCAGCTTTTCCAAGAAGATCAATATGGCAAGCATAATGTGCCATAGTTAGTGTTATTTTATCATCTTTTGCTGCTTCACTAAAGAGCTTTTGTCCTTCTTCGACCAAGCCAGCATGGTTGCAAGCCGATAAAATAGCAAGAATCGTGACCTCATCGGGCTCTATCCCTGTTTCTTGCATCTCATGAAACAGTTGCAAAGCTTCCTCACCGCATCCATGAAGACCATATGCACTGATAAGTGCACTCCATGAAATGGAATCCATTTGAGTCATTTCTTTGAAAATTTGATGGGTATGTGTAAGGCAACCACACTTCGAATACATATTTATGAGGGAATTTCCAATGAATGGTTCCAAAATAAAGCCCGATTTCAGCACATAGCCATGAACACCACGTCCATGACTTAGAGACGATAGATTGGTGCAAGCAGAAATAACTGCCAATAAAGTTACGGAGTTTGGTTCAATTCCATCCCTTTGCATTTGATTAAAAAGCCTTATTGCTTCTTCACCACTATCTTCACCTTTAGAATAACTTGCAATAATTGAACTCCACATAACGACATCTTTCTTCGCTGATCTTTCGAAAATTAACTTGGCAGGACGCAGCGCATCCCCGCATTTGCTGTACATGTGTATGAGACCAGATGAGAAACAACATTCTGAATCAAATCCATGACGAAATGCATATCCATGAATCTCTTCCCCATGCTTAATCAACCCAAATTCAGCACAAGCTGGTAAAATTGCAAGTAAAGTCACTCTGTTGGGCTTAGTTCCTTCAATCTGCATTGCTCGAAAAAAATCAAGCACCTCGGCATAATCGCGTTGAGCAACACATCCAGAAACCATGGCAGTCCATGAAACCTCATTTTTCAACTCCATTCTATCAAAAACACGAAATGCCATCAATGAGTCCGGACACCTCCAATAAAAATCAACCAATGCAGTTGACAAAAAGATGGACTTTTCCATCCTTTCATCAACAATAACCAGACCATGAATTACTCTTCCTAGCCTTATATTTCCTGTCCTGACGCAAACTGAAAGAACACTAGCAATCAACTCAGGCTTTGGAACAAAACCAGTCATATACATTTCTTTTAGCAATGTTAGCGACTCCAAGAAATACCCATTTTGGATATAGCAATTTATCATGGAATTCCAAGAGATGGTGTCTCTCTGCGGCATTGTAACAAACAATGTGCGTGCATTTTCAGGGTCTGAAAACTTGGCATACATTGAAATGAGAGAATTAGAAATCGTTGGTTCCAAATCAGACCCAGTTTTGAGGACATTGCAATGAGTTTGAAGGCCCAACAAATGATGGGTTTCGGTATGAGCACAGGCTTTGATGACTGAAGGCATAACAAAGTTTTTACTTTCATTGGAGAGGGCAAAGGGATGAAGTTGTTCTTTGTAGAGCTTAAGAGCTTGGTCATATAGTCCTTTCAAGACCAAATCTTTGACTTTAGTGTTGACCTCTGAAAATGATTGTGTGGGGCAAAGGATTGATGTGAACCGTCTGATCAGGTAAAGCATTTTGGAAAGTCAAGTTTTTTGGACCTGTTCATCTCATCTCATGGATGATTCCTCCATGGATCTGGGTTGTAGAAAGCTTATAGGCTGCTAATGTGAAACCGCATCAGTAATTGTTTTTCTGGTGAATCTCATGAATGATGGAAAAAAGTTGTTTTTCCTCTCAAGGATGAATTTGAATGGGAGATTAGCAGTTCATTCCATTTAAGTTGTAGCATAAAACTATAAAATTATGTAGCCCTCACTTACTTTAATTAGGATTGACAATTCTATTCGATACAAAACCAACTTATGAGGTGAATGGGTATTATTTTAGTTTAATTAGTTTTTAATTACAAAAAGATAACATGACCTGTACATCACACAAATTTGGTTAAAGACATAGTGCATTAAAGGACTTAATCTCAGTAACAACATTTAGATTTAGATGTTTTGGAGTAAGGTGACAACACATGTTTATTCATTCAATCACAAACTTTTGGATTTTAACATGGTAAATCAAACTGGATTGACAAATCCCAAGGTCTGTTTAATTTGAAAAGAAGCGGTAAATTCTTTACTTTTGTATAAATAGGGTGATAGTAGGAGGGGGTACCTAATGATTGAGTCGTGTAGGTCTGTTAGCCTTTGTTGGGACACCTAATGGATCCATTCATGTGTGCACATGCTCTGTGCTGTCTAGAATTTCTTATCTGGTGTGTGTATGTGAATGAAGTCCTTCCACGAGCGTGCCCACTTCATGGGGAGAGTTTGTCTGTTCATTTAAATCCCACGAGCATTGCAAAAGGATGGTTTCACTATCCCCACACTTACAGTAAATTAGCTCCCCAAAGTATAGTTATTAGAATTTGATCGGATATTGAACTGTTAGATGAATCGAGTCAATAATTTATTTGTTTAATCATTATGTCAATTGATCGGATCGATTATATAATAAAAAAGTATAAAAAATTATAAACATAATAATTAATTTAAAATTTAAGACTTTAACAAAAATAAAAAATAAATGTAGGTAAGATAAAAATTAATAGTGAACCCAAAATTAATTTATCACAAAAGCTTTGACAAAATGAAATTAAAAGAGAAGAAAAGATAAAATTATTAACTAAAGGTCGTAACTAAAGGCTGCTAAAGTCCAAAGTTGTACATACAACTTATACAACTAAGCCAAACATAGATGCCGATTGCCATCTGTGACTATGAGTGAAATGAGGCGCAAATGGAGGGAGAGAGAGAGAGAGAGAGAGAGAGAGTCAAAAGGAATTAGACTATCAAAGGACTCAAAAGGAATTAGACTACCAAAGGACTCAAAGGCGTAGACGAAGCAGACAAAGACTCAAAAGGCACAGATGAAGACGGAGACTCAAAGATTAGAAGACTCCGATTGTTTATCGTTGAAGACAAAGACTATTCGTCGCCATACCTAAGTTGAAGACCGAGTCCTGTTCGTCGCCTGGAGAAGGAAGGCGAAAGTTGGCATAGTGGGAATGGAGAAGTGGGAGTGGAGAATGGAGATGCAATTTAGGACAAAATTGCCGAAAAGGGAGATTTTTGTTTTATATATATATCTTTTAAAATCCAAGCCAAATCAGCCGATTCAACAGATGGGCGGTTTAGAGCATCTTGAATCTTCCGCTTTAAAATAGTTAGTCAAAATATATTTAAATATTATATTTATTATTTTAACATGTTATTTTTATAAATTTACTCTAATCACATTATCTATTTTAGTTAATTATTACATCCAATTTTTACTAACTTTCAATAATTTAAAAAAAATAAGATATATATATAGAGAGATAAAGAGAAAAAAAAATAGAAAGAGAATTTAGAGAGCTCAAATGACTCACCATTTGGTGAGTCATTTAGGTTAACTAGGAAATAGAGAGTGGAATAGAGAATGGGTTTGAGAGAATATTTTATGTTTAACTAATTAAAATAGTTAAAAGAGAAGAAATAGAGTGTGAGTTGAAGATCCTCTTATATGGTCCAACTCAAGAACCAGACTAGTCTAAGACCTGATTCACGGTCCAACTGTCCAGTTCGACGTGATTCTCATAACATTCCCTCAAATTCTATCCCGGCAATTTTCGATAAGATATATTAATATGATTTAAATTTGCTATGAATTAATAAGTTAAGATGGATCAGTTCGTATCAATTTCTTGACATGTCAATTGCAATATTATTTACAAAATAGTTCTCAAAATTAATATTAAAATATTTATCATTGATTTCATATTTTCTAACAGTATGAATATATTCTATCATACCAACAAGTAATGATGGGTCAAGCTTAAGGGTTCGGTTCAAATTATAAGTTCGGTCTAAGTTTATAGCCCATTTTCTAGAAATCCAACAAGTTCAGTTCAATGTGGTCTACTCAGATAAGCTCATCAAGATCAAAGAGCTACATAAGCAGTGAGTATTCAAGGTCATCCAAGAACCTCCTCCTCTACCATTTTGGAGCAAGGGTTATCCAAGAATCTTCTCCTCTATTACCTTGGAATAAGGGTCATCCATGAGTCTCATCCTCGCCACCTTGAAATAAAGATCATACAAAGTCTTATCCTTGCCGCGTTGGAGATGGTCAACACCCCACATCATCCTCGACCAAATCTCATGGAGAATCCCATAACTGCCTCGCCTGTTGAGAAGATATCGCCACTTCCATTAGAATAACTATTTTGTTACTAACAACTCGCCTCAATCTGTTATTGGAACGACTATAAATTATAAGCCGCACCAACACTTTGGGACAGATCACACTCTGTTGAGCATGACTCTTTCCTCTCCCTCTCAGCCTGTAACTGTCTGCTCTCCTTGCACATTTGAATTAATAAAATATCCGACGACCCTAGCCATTCGAAAGTGAACGTAGGTCACGTTGACTGAATCACTATAATTCTTGTCTTCCCTCTTTATTGATTAATTACTACATTTATTATTGATACTTGATAGGTGATGTGCAAACTCATTTTATGCTCCGTTAATTAGAATCAATACAATGTGTCACTAATGAAACTTAGTTTACTGTGACCGGTCTATAATAATAGTACAAGAAATTACAATAGTAAAAATTCTAAATTCATAAACTAAGTTTGCTTTTTCATTTCATCAAATTCTTTAAGCAGTCATTTCTAGTATTTCTAGAACCACTATAATAAATAGACTCAAGATAAGATTTAACAAAATTTTCTAATCTAAGAGCATCTTTAATATTACTTTCTATTTTAAAGAGAATCTTTTTTTTTTAAAACAGAGATCATCTTTGATAAATTTTAAAACAGGGAGTGAAATATTTTAAACAACTCTAATGGGTTCTCTATTCTAGTACAAAATAGTCTTATAGTCAATAGTATTTAATGATATATATATATATATATATCACCTTTTCATTAATTAAAAATATAATAGAGATTGAGTTAAACTCTCCTAATGTAAAGAGTCAAATAAGACTCTTTATTTTATCTAGTTTAAATACAGAGTTTGATGGCCGGCTTAGAATTCGAGAAAATAGTCGGCACAAACTTAAATATTCTATAGAAAAATAAAAATAAAAATAAAGAGCCTGTTGAAGATTGATTTTTGGTGATTGGTTCTCTAAAATAAAGAGTTGAGTGAAAATAAAAAGTCTATTGAAGATGTTCTTAACATCTTTAACAAAATGAAAGGTTGCTCAATAGGTATGTATTTGGCCTCTGATTCTATTATTTTTACATGAAAGTATGAAAAAGTTGATAAATTCCTTCTACTTTGTCTGAGTTGGGTTTGTTTAGGATCCTTATTATCACCATGGTTTTTTGAAAAAAGAATGTCCATGTCGGTCAAGTCGACTTATGCGACCACTGCTTTTTCAACTCTGCCAATGGGTTGGTTTCAAAGTTTGCTTGAATCTAATTTACCAAAAATTCAAATTTTTTGAAGTCAAAATCCATTGGGTCCACTTTCAATGAAGATGAACAAGAACAACTAATGGTAATCTAATTAAAATGAAAATACTTAACAATAACTTAATTAGAAAAATAAGAATGGCTGAAAAAGTCCTACTTGAAAGAGAAACAATTAATAATAGCCTCGCTAAATGAGTAAGTAAAATTAATATAAAAGTACTTCAATCAAAAATGAATTGATTGAAGCATAATTGAAGAAAGAACATGAACTTAAAAACTAGATTTGATAATTTAAATCATTGATTTCACTGTGGATCCTAACATTTATTAGGACTCACTACCTATTCAATGGTTGAGATTATCAAGTCTAATTTTTAAATCTTGTTTTTAAGTTCATCTAACATTACTCTTGAAGAAACAGATGTAAACTTTTATGTAGACTTATAATTGTAATTATGGTCTTTGTAGATATAAATGTATAATTTATTGTAGGGAGAAATACAAATCGGTAGTAATATAACAATTGAGAGAAGAAAATGTGTCAATTTGTGCTAAACTTTCAAAGAAAAAGATGATTGATCGTCTTTATGTTTGTGAATGGGCAATGCCCATGGTTTACAGATTGGGATCCTTTCCATTAATATTTATTTACTCAATGATAGATTATTCATCATGTATTTACATAAAACTCATTATTTATATGTGAATCATTCACCTATAGACAGTAGATGATTTACAATTGAATAAACTTATGTAAAAAAATAATAAAGATAATTTAGATCATATCTAACTTGTGCCAACATCAATTAGCTAGAATAGCAAGCCCAGCAAGGCAAGGGAGTCGTACCCGTAAGTGGACTGACCCGTTTTGAATCGTGTTGTGTCCACCTCCAATTGTGCCGACCCGACCCATTGTAAACCTATGAGACAGACACAAAGGTATCCCAAATTATATGCTGCTACCCTGTCTTCAATGGCGCGTGGGGTTGTCATATTCAAGTGTATGCAATAGTGCATATTCTTTAACATTCCAGCTTGGTATTGGTACTGAAAATTAGTCAAGCACGAGGATAAGCGCAAATTGCGGGGGGTTGACCCCGCCGGCTCGATCGGCTGGACCCCAAGCTCTTATCTTCTTCCATGTGGGTTTCCATTTCAAACCCCCTTCAACATCAAGTGTTTGCTCGTAAATGTTGAAGCAATAGGACGTGGTTTTCAAAGATTTCACTTCCCCAAATGATCTAATAAACAAAGCCTAGTATAGTTGACTATTTTTGTTTCTAGAGTGAGAGATTAGAGGATTAGTTCTTACCGACAGCAACCATCGATGTATGATGCTCATATCTTTCTATTTTTTCCTCTATTTCCTACTAATATACTGCTGTACATGAGAAAAATGATATAAATATATCAGAGATTACTTGCTATTGATTGATGGGTAAGTGTAATTGACATGTTATGCAAGAACTATATCTTCTAATGTACCACATTTATCAGTTCTTCTTACTTGTATATCAACGATTATTAATTCCTTGGGACACACAAAAAATATGGGAGTTCCTTCCTGATGAATATAGTCCAGACATCGGGATTTAGATATTGCTTCCCAATCTTTGAGTATTGTCAATCACATCTAACACATCAACATGCACATTCAAGCATGGGCATCAGAAGAAATATGACACGTGACACGTTATACTTGACGTTACCCATGGGTTTCTAAATGAATCATTGACATACGCTAAGACCTGGGGGCACATGCATGACTTAGATTAAGGCACACTCAAATGTGCATGATTAACCCTAATGTTGACCCCTTAAATCAAAACCACACTCAGCCCCATCTATAAAAGCCCTCGTTAATGAAGGGCAAATGTAAGCAATTCTTTAAAGAGGAATTAACGGGTGCCTAAACAAAGTTTATAATTTCGTTACTATATTCTAGCCACATTCATTTACTAACTTAGGCATCGGAGGTGGTTCGGCTAAGACCACATTGGTTTCCTACTCTTAAAACTTTCTTTGACAGGTCTCAAGATCTCAATTGCCGGAAAAGATAACGATCTCCAACAATGGGTCTCCGAACAATGACCTCTTTACAGGAATCCAAAACAAATTTACTAATTGATCCATTAGTTGATGTTGTCTATGGGAAGAACAATTTCCTACTCTTTCTTTGCATCTGATCATGCCCCCTCCTCTCCCCCAAAAAGGTCAAAGAAATAACGTCTGGGCCGACAAAGACGTGGAAGCTGCAAAACCTCTCGAAAATTGACCCAACGATCAAACCTTTGTCGAACGTATACAGGGTGAGGTCATCGCGTTAGGCCAACAGATTCGACAAATGGAAGAGGCCCTCCAAGAAATCCTCCTCCAACAACAATAAGCATCTGTATCACCTAACCCTCATGACGCCCCGAAACTGGCCAGCTCGACGTGTAATAGCATCAACTACTATCCTCCTCACCAAAATGAGCGTACACAACATGATCCAAACAATTACAGATAGATCCTAAGAACCAAGGACTTGGAGGAAGTCGTAGATAATTCCATTGACTAGGGGGACTAGATGAGGGATTTGCGCCTATAGTTTGGAGACCTCAAGCATGCACTAAACAACAAAATTGAACCAACCACTAAGAAGGAAAGAACTATGTTTCCTCCTGCCGTGGTGTCTTGCCCATTTCCGACAAGTTTTTGGATGCCCTAGATCAATAGCTTTGAAGGTGGTAAAGATCCAATTGACCACCTCTAGTGGTTTAAAGACCTTATGACCCTCCATGCATTCCTGGATGAGATCATGTGTTGAGCTATTCCAACCACCCTAACAGGGAATGCTCACACATGATTTAGTAAATTATAGCCAACAACAATCTCTACTTTTTCCCAATTAAGCCACTCCTTTGTAATACATTTGTGTAGGGGGTGGCAGAAGCACTGAAACTAGCCACTTATTTGTTGAACATCAAACAACAAAAAGACAAATCCTTCTACAATTATGTCACCCAGTTCGTCAATGAGGCATTGCAAGTTAAGGATCTTAATGATCGAATCTCTCTCACTACTTTTATAGGAGGTGTTAGCACTCCCAACTTTCTCTATTCCCAGTCAAAATCACCCTTGAAATCCATGGCAGACCTCCTAAGAAGAGCCCATAAACAAATGAATGTTCAAGACATAATCAACGTATGACAAGAATCTTTCTCCATTAGTTAACCTGAAAAAGGGAGAGCTAAGTCAGCCAAGATGTCCACACAGCTGGAACCGAAAAAGAAGAAAGCTGGAAAGCAAGAATAGAAGGACCAAACACCAGCAGCCCATTTCGATGGGTATATTCCACTCAACACTCCATTGGAATAGGTACTCCTGCGGGTGGAGAATGACCAAATTCTCAAATGGCCTGACAAAATGAGATCACCTCCTAAAAAGTAGTCTTAGGAGAAATACTATCGTTTCCACTGTGATAGTGATCATGAAAATGAAGAGTATAGAGATCTGAAGGAGCAGATTGAATCCCTAATCTGAAGAGGGAGACAATCCTGATTCATCTCCAATGATCGCAAGGACAATCAAAAGGCGGTTGAAGAAAAGCTAGCAAATATTGGGAATCAGGCACATCATGACCGTATCACCGAAATCCAAGTCATCGTAGGAGGTTTCGCTAGGGGAGGTGAGTCATCGCAGGAGGGTTTGCCGAGGTAGGCGAGTCATCATTGGGTCGAAAGAACCATATTCGCAGGGTTTGGACATATTCTAAAGTTTATGGAATTAATACGGTGGACTGACCTCCAAAGCACTCTAGGTTAGAGGAGCCACTCTCTTTCTCTTACCAGGACCTCGTCCATGATGATCCTTTGGTGGTGTCCTTAACCATAGCCAACTTAAAGCTCAAAAGGGTTCTTGTTAACAATGGCAATTCAGTTGATATCTTATATCTAGACTATAAACCCTCGTGTGTTTATAGTTATATAAATAATAAGTTGTATGTGTTGCACGTATAATCTATTAGTTAGGAAGATAATAACTAGGTGCTGAAGTGTTATTTGACCTATAACTTGTTAGTTTGAGATTGGATTGATCTAAAATCTATAAAGTAGAAACTAGATCCCAAGAGACACAAAAGTGTGTTTCACAAGGAGTTCTTGAATCGACTTCAAAATAGGCCAAAACTGGACTGGGAGTTAAAACATGAAACTAGATATATGTTTGAACACCAAACTTCCATTCAAACACCAGTTAGTCCCAGTACTTTATTATCTGATAGTAATTCTCATTCGAATGCAAACCACGTTCAAAGTGACGTTCGAACGCCAAAGCCAAATTTGAACGTTACAACGGTTACAACAATGATCAGACTCACATAAACTGATTAGAGACTACTCCTATAAATACTTAAGGATGCCTCCTAATTAGTAGTTAAAAGTAGCATATTACTATATTCTTTTAATGGCTAATTATACTTTGATGGAGTTTAAATGATGATATTTCAGGCCATAAATTATACAAGGGACTAAAGGCAATGCGTATCAAACTTTCATGCAACACCAGTATATTCTAGAGAAAAGTTGGAAAAGCTTGGACCAAGCCAAGAACGTTCGAATGCCAACTCACATTCGAACGTCAACTTGAATTGATTGAAGACTAGACTGTTGAGACATGGCGTGTTGCAGCCAAGAAGGAAGACTTTGAGTTACTTGAGTACCACGTTCAAATGTCAAGTTGAATTGATTGAAGACCAGACTGGTGAGTGCAAAGCACCAAGATGCACATGGAGTGTGAAAATAGGTTTCCACATAAGACCACAGGCCACTTGAGTGAGAAGGTCAGGCCTCATCTGGCATTCGAACACCTATAAAGCAAAGACAGAAGAAACGTTCGAATGTCATACAACATAGTAACCCTCCATCATTTGATTGAGGAAGCAACCCTCCATCTTTTTGTTGAGGAAGCAACTCTCAATTTGTTGGTTGAGGAAGCAACCCTCCAAAAGTAACTAGCTTTTCTCTACTTTCATTATTCATGTCTTTCACCTCCATTGCTTGAGTTTCCTTCTTTCTTAGAGGAGTGAAACTCTTCCATTTTTCTAGAGCTTTACCAAAGTCGTGAAGGGTGAGGCGTGATTCACTCATTGTTCTTTGAAGATCGGCTCTTTGTTTATTGCATTTTTACATTGTAACTCCTCTACTTGGAGGGATGAATATCACTCACTTTTCTAGCTTTATCAAAGTCATGAAGAGTGAGTAGTTCCTCATTCACTCTTTAGTAAGAGGTAATGAATATGTATAAATTATCCAGAAGTTATATTTGTGTATCTCTTTTATGCTTTAATGCTTTATATTCCACTTGCTTAGTGAACGATTGAATGCATCTAGCAAAGATAGAGTACTTTGTATAACCATGAGTTCTTTCTATGTCACGGATGACTCTTGCATGAAAAGATCCGTTGGTTAAAGGCAAGTACCTCGGCTAGATCTTCGTGACAACATTTCAATTTTCACCATTATTGTGGTTTATCTAAGGAATGGAACATTAATGCCATGATTGGATGCCTTGTAGAAACACTTGCTTGTTTGTAGAAGGGTTGAGTCTCAACATAGACAATTCTTGTAAACTTCTAAAAAGCATCGGGACCATGAGCTTAATTCTCACAGTCCAGCTTTATCTTTCGATTAACTTGTTGTTGACGCGGGAGTTAATTGAGTTATAAAGCACAAGTATAATAAATCGGATGACTAACTACATGTTCTGATCTTTGAACTAAAGGGTGACTGTTTACATTTAAATTTATCTTACATTTTGTCTAGAAAACTTTTGAAAAGAATCTTATATTCTATTTAGAAAATTCCATAACTTCAAACTCTTAAGGTTTTCAGTTACATGGTCTCTATTACTACTCACTTCAAAACACTAATCATAGTTCTCTGTGGATTCGATTCTGGACTTAATCGGATTATTACTACAGCTTGACCGTCTGCACTTGGGTGTACACATTTTGGATCAAGTCACCTCCCAGCCATAAGTTATCATTTCTAAACCCTAGAAAACCTTAGAGAGTAAGGGAGAAGGAGAAAAGACAAGAATTTGAAGGTACTTACGTGGAGAAGACAGATCAAAGTGTAGGAGTTTCACATTTAAACATTAGATTGAGGTAGAGTTTCTTCCTAAACTTGTTCATTGAGGCTAGGTTCAATATACATGTTTGTTTTCTTTATTCTAAATCATATGTATATGATAGATAATCATTAAATCTTCTTCTTCTTTTTTTAAAGTGTATCATGTTTTGGATGAGATTATCATTTGATGACCATGAAAGTATCATTCTTATTATTAAAACTCTAGTTTTCAAGAGGAATCAAAATTTCATACGTGATAATTTTGTTTTTGATTTCAAAGCTCTCGTATTTGTTTGATAATGAAATCATATTTCTTGAGGATCTCTTTATTAATTTCTTGAAATTTTTCTTTTAGATGGTACTGGTAAAAGTATGGTTCTTGAACTACTCGCTCTTTGGTAAATTAGTGTAGAATATGAGTATCTCTTGTATTGGTGGTATGATAAACATGGGAGACCATTGACCGGTCATCATATAATGGGTAGATCCGTTTCTTAACCCGAATGAGTTTAAAGGTTTCCTACCACTCATAGTGGGGTTGGTGTCTTATGAGGACAAAACTACTATTTACTCACAGATATCGAGCTTGAAGGTTAGTATGATATTTCTGGGTTAAATTCATCACTACCGATGCGTCGGTATACGCCCTTCCTAAAGTTGTATATCCTTGTGAGGATTGAGTGCATGAGTGTGAGCCAAGATATTCTCAATGTGTGTTTTCATGCTAATTCTTACTGCTTACCTAAGATACAATTTGAAAGTGATATATTGTTTAAAGTTGTTTTTATTTTGTACTTATTTTATTGTTCCCTGTGTAAACTTGAGATATTGTAAATGTCATGTTTTAATTCAAAGGCTATGTATGTATCTTTTAAATGAAGACCGATCCGTTTTATATGTTTTGAAACCCTGTCGGGTTTGGGACGATGTTGCTACGGATCTTAGTGCTCACCCCCTACTGTTATCACTTTACAAATTATGGACTAGAGGAAGAACTCGGACTAGATGTGTAAGTAGATTGGGAAGCCTAGAATGAAGGGGATATGGGTCCTGAAGGGGATATTTAAGATTATGTTGTTTATTCCTTAGTTTGAAAGGTTGTTTTTGAGACAATGTTTAAAAGGTTGTTTTGTTGATTCCGTTGTGAAATTTATATTTGGTTTTGGGGATGTAATAGAAGGTTTTTTTTTGTATTATTTGAGGTTTGGTTGTAATTTTGATTTACTATGCATCAGGATTTTGGATTATACATCAGTCATTGTGGATTATGTTTGAAATTTTTAATTATTTAAGGATAGTGGTAGTTGTTTGTTGGGGTGTTACAAATTGGTTATAAATAGTAATGCTTTTCGCAGTGGGTTTTGGGGTGTTACATGGATGCATTCAAAGAGCTCGATATCGGATAGAAGAAACTAATAGCAACTAATTCTCCACTTATTGGTTTCTCATGTGAGATAAACTTTCCATTGGGATCCATTCTCTCCCAGTCACCGCTGGTGACCCCTCGGATAATCCAATATCATGGTCAATTTTCTTGTTATGAATTCCCCCTCATTCTATAACGTGATAATGGGATGATCGTTTATCAACGCACTCCGAGCTGTCTCCTCAACTTATCACTTGATGTTGCGATTTCCCACCCCGGGGAGGGTAGGTTAGGTCTAGGGAGACCAACTAGAGGCAAGAGAATGTTATTCTGCCTCGATAAAAGAAAAGGTCATGATATAAGGAAAGACGAAAGGTAGGGGATCCCCTGTTGAGGACCTAGAAGAGGTAGCGATAGATCCAACAACTCCAGAGAAGACAGTCAAATTTGGCACTCTACTCACCTCTGACCTCAAAGCTCGCCTCCTAGAATTCTTGGCCAATGCCATAGATGTTTTCATTTGGGACCACTTTAACATGACTGGCATAGACCCAAAAGTCGTTACCCACTGGCTAAGTGTCATCCTGAACACAAGTCGGTCCGATAAAAGAAGTGCACATTTGCCCCAAAAAGAAGTCAAGTGATCAATGGAGAGGTGTCCAAACTCCTAAAAGCTAAGTAGGTCAGGGAATCCAAATACCCTAAATGACTGGCTAATGTTGTTCTAATAAAGAAGACCAACAACAAATGAAGACTGTATGTTGATTTCACTGATCTTAATAAGACATGCCTGAATGATTGCAATCCTTTGCCAAAGATCGATATCTTGAGAGATGCCACCACCAACCATGAGCTTCTCAGCTTCATGGATGCGTGCTCAGGATAAAATCATTCATGAAACCCATCGACGAGTAGAAGATGTCATTTATCACCGATGTAGGTACCTTTTGTTATCGAGTAATGCCCTATGGACTAAAAAATCCTGAAACAACCTATCAATGACTTGTGAACCTTGTGTTAGAGGCACAAATAGGCAAAAACATGGAAGTCTATATGGACGACATGTTGGTTAAAAGTCTACAGGCTGATCTTCATATTAGACATCTAAAGGAGACTTTCCAAGCCCTCAGGAGGTACAAGATGAATCTAAATCCTACTAAGTGTGTTTTTGGAGTCACCTCAGGAAAATTCTTGGGGTTTATCAAGCGAGGAATCGAGGTCAACCCAGAAAAATATAGGGCACAACAAATTTGATGCCCCCAAAATTCACTAAGGAGGTCCAACAGCTGGAGAGGATAGTAGCCACCCTCAATAGGTTTGTCTCTCGAGCCACGAATAACTACCCTCCATTTTTCAAAATTCTTAGGAGAAGCTTTGAATGGATAGAGGAGTGCAAAAAAGTTTGTCCCCTCCTTTGCCCATCGCAGCCCCAGAGGAAAATTTTTATCTCTACTTGGTTATTTCTACTATAACTGTTAGCTTTGTCCTGATAAGAGAGGAGATATAGGTCCACAAACCAATCAATTACATGAGTCATGCCTTCTGGGGAGCTGAGGAGAGGTACCCCACCACAGAGAAGCTAATGTTCTCTCTGATTGTTGCAGCCAGGAGGCTAAGGCTATATTTTCAAGCCCACCAAATCATCCTCCTCACAAATCACCCCTTCACTAAGTATTCTACAAACTTGAAACATCTTGTTAATTGATAAAATGGGCAATATAAATCGAAGAATTTGATATCTAGTTCCGATCTCAATGACATATTAAAGGGCAAGCTGCAACATATTTCGTTTCTGAACTCCCGCCACCCATAGAAGAAGGAGCCTCCCCTCTCACTAAAGATCATAAGGTCAAATTGGATGAATGGTCTATGTTCATAGACGGGTCATCAAATACACTAAGGAGTGGAGCAGGTCTAATCTTGATTTCATCAAAAGGCCATATGTTTGAGTATGCCTTCAAACTCAGCTTCAAAGCTTCAAAAAATGAGGCCAAATATGAGGCACTCCTTACTGGGCTCCATTTTGGTGCCAACCTCAGTATACAACACATTCGAGCCCAAAACGACTCTTACCTCATAGTTAATCAAGTCAACGGGAAATATAAAGCCAAGGACAAGAAGATGGTGGCATATCTAAGCAAGACTCGTTCGTTTATTTCCTAGTGTCAAACATTTTCTATTCCGCAAATGCCAAGAGCGAACAACGATCATATTGATTCTCTAGCATGGGTAACTTCAGTAGGGGAAGCATAGTGAAGGAATCCCTCTGGAATATCTATCTAGACCTAGCATTCTAGAAGAGATACCAATGGGTGAAACACTTCAAGTCCAAGCAGAACCAACATAGATGGATCCATATGTATCATACCTCAAAAATGGTGACCTCCTAGTAGAATGACTAGAGGCTAAAGAGACTAATCCTGAAGGTAGCTAAGTATGTGCCCATTTAGGACGTCTTTTATAGAAGAAGCTTGTCTTTCCTATATCTCTGTTTTTTGGGAACGAAAAAGGAAAATTATATTCTAAGAAAAATTCATGAAAGTATTTGCAAAAAACATTCCAGAGGTCAGTCACTCTCTCACAAAGTGCTCCGAAAAGGATATTATTGGCCCAACATGGCAAAAGATACAATGGCATTTGTCAAAAAACTGTGACAAATGCCAAAGGTTTGCAAATATCCAACATGCTCCTTCATAGGAGCTTAGCTCAATCACCAACCCGTGGTCTTTTTCAAATGGGGAATTAGCATAATTGGACCCTTACCCTAGGGAAAGTGTCAACATTATTTTTTAATCGTAGTAATCGATTATTACACCGAATGGGTGGAGGCTGAAGCACTGGCCACAATCTCTGGAAAGAAAATTGTGGATTTCATTTGGAGATCCATTGTATGCCAGTTTGGGGTTCTGAAGGCCATCGTCTCAGATAATGGCAAGCAGTTCGAACCCAATGGCTTTCACAATTTTTACTCAAACTTTGGCTTCAAAAATCACTTCTCATCTCTAGGTCATCCACAAGCAAATGGCCAAGCCGAGGTCAGAAACCAAAACCTACTCCAGAATATCAGGACAAAGTTAGAAGAGAAGCAGGGTCTCTAGGTCGAACTCCTTCCCAAAGTCCTTTGGGCATACCGAACTACTCCTAGAAAGGGAAATAGGGAAAACCCTTTTATGCTCGCATTCGAGACTGAAGTTTTCATACCGCTGAGGTCGAGCTTCCTTTGTATAGAACAAGGCATCATGACCCACTAGCGAACGAGGTTGAGCTAAGGGAGAATCTTGATTCAATGGAATAAATTAGAGACAAAGATGCCCTCTAAATAACTTCATATCAACAATAGACCGTCACTACTATAACAAGAGGGTCAGAGATTGAAGGCTACAAGAAGGGGATCTCTTGCTAAAAAGGGAGCCCAAAACAAAGAAGGGAAAGCTTTCTCCAAACTGGAAAGAACCTACATCATCATTAGACAGGTCTAACTAGGAACTTATCAGCTGAAGAAATCTTGGGGAAAAGAACTTCCACACCCATAGAATATTGAACACTTGACGAAATATTACCCTTGATTGTTGATATTGTACTTACATCAAAATGAAAACTAGTTTTTTTTTGTTGTTTGTATCAGCTACTTTTCCAAAAAAAAAATTAGATTTAAAGTTTGTACACCGATGCGAAAGCCCATTGACTAAGGCAAAAACCCACTCTCTAAGGTGAAAACCCACTCTCTAAGGCAAAAACCCACCAAAGTGAAAATACCACCTAGGCGAAAGGCCATCAAGGAAAAAACTCACAAAATGGACTCACAAAATGGAAGGAACTCACAAAGCGGTCAAAGTCACCAGCCAAAGTCAACATCCATATCAAGCCAATGAGAATCACTTATCCAATAAGTGAGGTCAGTATCAATCCTTAAATTTAAGGCTTTTTACCCCTATTGTTATTTCTAAGACCTTCTTAATCTATTTCAGAAATTACTAAGTCCTATACCTCTACTTTGCTTCAATAAACCCATTATTACTTGAGAAATAGAGTTCAAAGATCAAAGGGTAACTTATGGGTGTGCCCCAAGTATCGGACCTCATAGATCAAAACTCAAAGACCTGACAGGTGAAGTCAGGATCTCAAGATAGAATCACTTAAGGAAAATTACTAAGGCAAAAGCCCCATAATTACCTAATTGGAATTATTTCAAAATAAAAACCAATACTTAGCATAAAAGCATTAATATTAGAAATCAAAATATCCAGCCATACAAGATCATGAAAAATACATCAAAATTTTGAAAAAGTACATCATTCTTTGTCTTCTTCCACGTAGATCACATTGAAGTCAATGTTATGGAGCTTGGCAACAACTTGAGCATGAAAGGCCTCATAGCCCGTAAAATAGCACTGGCCCTTGTTGTTCAATCTTCCCTTTCCATGAATGCGGCCACCTCCTTTTCTTCCTTTGCTAATATTTCTTTCTCTTTGTCACTAAGAGCCAATGTCAGCTTGGAGACCTATTCCTCTAACTCCTTAGTGTGGTCCACTTCCTTCAGTAGACTTTAAAGCTTCACTATCAGCATCAGCGGCCTTCTTTGAAATGTCATCTTTCTTTCATCACCTTCTCCAAGAGAGCCTATTTCTTGCTGAGGTTAGCCTTCATAGCAGCTTCAGACTTACGGAATTTGGAAACCAAAGCCACCGCAGCTTGATCCCCCCCCCCCACCACCCAAAGCTGACAACAACTTGGCCAACTAAAAAAAACACACTTAGCATAGGAAGGTTGGAGAAGTGTAAATCATGAAGAAAAAGACTATGGAAACTAGAAGGGACGTACCTCACTCATCTTCTCGCAAGCCCGAGCGTGTATCTCCGAAGGACCTAGTTCCTTCATTTTGTCCACTGCCTCCCTAGTCGCTCAAATATAAACCCAAGCAATTGGATTGTTTGAATTCCTAGATGGGAGGGTCACCCAAAACTACTCAGATGGGGTCTTTGGCATCCAGCCAACCTTGAAGCAGCTGAATGATCATTGGTTCCCCCTGTTTATTCCGATAGATCAACTACTAGATTCGTGGCCTTCTCTTTAGAAGGAACGACCCTAGTGGGGGCCACCAGATTAGGAGACTCACCAAAAATTCAAACCCTGGGCATCGATAAGAACCCTCCTTTTGGAAGCTTCAATTTCTTAGAAGGGAGAAGATCTCCACTAAGAACAAACTTGGCTCTTATAGCCTTCTTATCCAAAGGCTGACCCATAGATTCTAGGCAAAGTAATTTCAATCAACAACAAAAACAATAAAAAACTAAAAGAGAAAGAAGAGAAAAATGAACTAGGGAAGAACTTACTCTTCTCCTCAGCCATTAGAACTTTGAAGTCACAACAAGAAATTTTTGTAGCTCTCTTTGCCAGCTCCAAGATTTCCTCGCTGAGATGGATCATCGTTGCTAAAAAATAGAAATATAAGACCAAATGACGAAAAATGAAATTGCAAATGAAAACCCTAGAAGAGGGAACTCACTAGAAATGATCAATAGATAGAAAAACCTGACTTTCTCTCCACTGGGTCGAACTCCCAATCCTCTGATAGATAGAAAAATATGGGTTTCCAGTTGTTGTTTGTGTCAGAGAGCCCTGACTCAAGCTTGGGGATCCCCGGCTGAGTGCTAAGGTAAAAGTAACCTTTCTGTGTGCACTTTTTCACTTTGTAGTATTAAAAAAATTTGTTTTAAGTTATAGAATAGTGCCCCCCAATCGCAAGCCTCCATAATGCCATCAGACCCGTGAGGGTCTTCCAAGCATTAGGCACTAACTGACAAGAGGACAGACCCAGCCAAGAAAAAACATACCTAATGAATAAAGGAATAGGAAACTCAAAAGCGGGCTCCAGGAAACATACTTCTCCATATGAAGGAGAACAAGCTCACTCGTGAGTAGAGGACAATCGAACATAAACCAAATTCGGAAGACCATATCGTGACTTCAATGAGCCCATACTATTTTCAGTATAGTGAGACTCAATGTCATGAGCCTTCTAGAGAAAGGACCTATCAACAAAAGGAGTCTGTTGTGAGTCCACATCGGGGTTAGACGAACCCATACGAACATCCCCAGTAACTTCACTTGACATTGCCGGTAAGAAGGGATGATAAACAAGACCTCGATGCTTGGAGACTGTCTCTTTAATTTCCTTGGGGGAATCATCTAAGAGCAGTTGCCTAAAATTAGGGGTCTCAAGAAAGCACTTACCAAGAGAATTGGTAGGATTGTAAGGGCTAACAATGTTTTCTAGTTCATTATCACTGTAGATTGTGAAGGGATCAATGTTCATAAAGGGAAACAAAGGCAAAGAAAAAACAAGAATCCCTGAGAGAAACCTGTTTAATCAAAACATGCAATCATATACACAAAGAGACTAAAAATCGAAGAACGAAGTGAAGAAGATGGAAGAGGGTAAATATACCCACAACCAATGGACTAGATTCAATTAATCCTATGGATGGGAGTCAAAACGTATGAAGAATGTCAGGGGTCATGACATATGGCAACAGTTGAAAGCCAATGTACGTAACACGAAAAGACAATACCATAAATGCACCACCCTCGAAATTCCAAGAGCCACCGAAAGGGCTATTCAAAACCCAAGAAAAGCGAAAGGGTCAAAATCAAATAACCATCAAAAGGTATCATCGAAGACAGAAGCATGACTAGGAAAATTCCTCATGACCTACCTCTTCAAGAGGTCACAAGGAATAAAGGGGCAATTGGTGGATATATTCCAAACCTCGGAGTCTTGATATCACCTCACAGTCTTCGAGTATCGTCAATCACATCTAACATGCTGACACGTTAACATGCACATGCACACATGGGCATCAAAAGAAACATGATAGTCAACAAAATGACTAGATGGTTTTTTTTTTTCACGGGGGGTGTTGGGTTGGATTGGAATTTGACTTAAACCATATACCAAATGAATACCAATAGTAAAGTATTAGACCCAATATGCATTTATTAATATTTCCTACGAGCCGACCCTTGCATGCCCGTAGAGCTGCTGCATCAATGCCCAAGGGCAGAGGCAGAATTTTTGTTTATCTCGGGCTAAACTAAGCATTCATACGACTAACAAAATATGAATATTTTTTAATATATTATGTGACCCAAAAATTTTGTTTTTTATTTTGGCCCAAAAATTTTGTTTTTTTAATTATGGTCCAAAAATTGTTTTTAATGTTTGACCAAAAATTTTATTTTTTTAATGTTGGGTCAAAAGTTTTTGTAATAAGTTTGGGTAAATTTTAATAAGTTTTGGTAGATAATATTGTGCTCAAATTTTTTTTGTTTTAAATGGGTTAAATTTTTTATTTTTTTTGGATAAATAATATGGGCTTAATATAAATGAAGGAGACACACATAACATATTATATAAATATATAATACATATACCCTACTAATAAATTTTTTTTTTGAGGGAGGGCACTTGCCCACCTTGGCTCAGCTGTTCCTCCGCCCCTGTGTAATCTCCCCTCTGTTCTAATCAAAATAAGAATAGAAAACTTTGAAAAACTCTTTATTTCTATGATTATTGGGGCTTAAGCCTTAAGGGCTTTGGGTAATTGGGCTAATGATTAGTAATTTAGTGGATTGATATTGATAGCCTTGTATAAAAGTGATAATTTTTTATTTTTTTTTATTCTGGGCTTCAGTCCACCACAGTCCACTAATGGCTCCGTCCCTGTCAATGCCCAGTATCACAAGTGTATAGTGTAGTACTGGCTGTGAACGGTTGCAACCGACGGGATTTACATCTCCCTCTCACCCCAACCTAATCACAGAGAAGAAGGCTGAGACAATGTGAAGATAAAAAAATAAAAGGTTTAAAGTTGAACAGAGAGAATTATGAAAAAAATATTCATAAATATAAGCTGTTCACGGGATATTAAAAGCTTTAAAAATTCATTAAAAAAAAAAAAAGGTAGGGATGGGAGTCCATGGACATCAAACATACTTATATTTGCCTTATGTTGACCTTTCCCAATGGTTGAACAAGAGTCTAAATATCTCTTTATGTAAGCAGGAACATATCTAAATATCTAATTATTAAGGAAAATCTGTACTTTATGAAAGCCCTCGTAAGGCATACTCTTAAAACACCCATGTGGACACCATGTGGCGGATTTTTCTCTTGCCAAAGCCTCAAACCATGCCCTGAGAATTTTTCTTCTTCTGGGACCCACCTGCACTCCCAACTTCAGCATGTTTTCCGGATCCTGCCAATTCTCCTCCTCTTAATCAACATCCTCGGTCTATCATGGTGGCACCCAATGCATGATACTCAAAACCCTAAACCCCACAAGCCTCATTTTTAACTGTTTAAGCATGTTCATTAATCCACATACTGGGCTGACTGGGTTCAGTTGCCCATTTAGTTAGTCTGCAGTTTTGACACAAAACTCAACTTAGCATGACATGGCAATTGACTCATGTTGTGTTTAAAGTATTTATTTTAGGTTCCTGTCGAATATTAGGTAATCCTAATTCAATTTATTTTATTAATTGTGTTCAAGTTGATATAAATGACACTTGAAATAGTTATTTAAAATCAGCACTATTTTTTTATTTCAATCAAACAAGCCCTATATAAACTAAAATTCATATAATATGTATGACCTCCAAATTAAGTCAAAAATCTAGTGCGTCAAGAATTCTTTCAATGCTTCATCTAGAAATTATGGTTCTGAGCCACAAAAAGGGAAAATTTTATTTCTAGAGTTAGATTACGTCCATTAGACTTAATTTCCTAAATTTCACAATGCTCAAAACCTAGTTAACCAATTTTTTTGTAGTGAGGGACTACGTTTATGGAAAAACAAGCTTCTAACATTTTTTTTTATTATTCTTATTCTAAAAATACTTTCTTTTTAC
This sequence comes from Ilex paraguariensis, assembly GCA_963454935.2. NCBI lineage: Eukaryota > Viridiplantae > Streptophyta > Magnoliopsida > Aquifoliales > Aquifoliaceae > Ilex > Ilex paraguariensis. Next base: position 73,701 of record CAUOFW020000923.1, read on the forward strand.
CATTTCTATCCCAATCCTAAGCAAAAACCACATTCACTCATGAATGATGGAGAGACCAATCCAGTGAGTTTTACTAGGCACTGTGCAGTCATAATGAATTACAAACGTTAGGTTTGCATACAATTAAGGGGACTTTATTCGTTATACAAACCCCAAAACTTTTTTCAATATTCTCTTAGGGTTTTTAGGTGGTGGCCCTGGGGGTCCATGGAAACCATGTGCTTGCATGTGCTGTGTCTCTCTCTGGTGGGTCACCTCTCCTGCTTTGAGCAAATATATGGCTTTCTGCACATTCGTCGGCTTCTCATTCCCCCCCCCCCCCCCCCTCTCTGTCTCCCCTGAAATTCTTGCTTTCTGATACATTTTGTTGGATCCCTACGAACTCAATCTCTCTGCACGTTCTCTCTACTCTCATGCCTGGCAGGATTCTCTCTCTCCTCTAACAGAAAATCAGCAAGGTACAGAAGAGAATACCAGTGCATATATAGTGGCATTTTTCTAAATCTCAATATTCATGAGTTTAGTGTTTAAAATTCAAACCGTCTGATTATCTTTTGCATGTTTCTATTATCTATGCATACTATGCAGAGTTGGCTTTTAGTGGATTCAGATCCATAATCTCTTCTGTTTACTTCATTTGCTCAATCTGCTCTAATTTGCATGTCATGCATATGCTAATAGAAACATTTTTAAAGCAACAATGAAGGTTGTGATTTAAATTAATAAAATTGACAAGCAAAACTATACTGCACTAATCAGAATTTCCTTACAATTCCATGAGCACCCATATCGCTAACCTTACTACTTGATGCTTATATGTTCTTCCTATATCATTTTCTCCATTCTCCAGAATGCATAGTCTTAGCTTACTCAAACAAGAATTCCTCAAGAAATGGATAATTGGCCTTCAAATATATAAAGCTTCAAAGGAGGACATGAGCCTTTTGGAGAGAAAGAAGGCCATAAAGCTATCAGCAAACTTAGCCATGGCTTCAACTCAAAATCTGAGAACTCATTGGAGTCGCACTCTAATCGCAGATGCTTCTAAAGAAGACAATAATAAGATCCTTGTGGAGCATATATTAGGCTCTGATTCCAAGACCTTGAAAAAAATTTCAACTTCATTGACGTACAACAAGAGAGTTAGAAGCAAGAAGATCTTGAAAAGAAGTTGCAGTCTTCATAGAAGGAAGAAAATAGCTCCTCAAGGTGTTATGGCTAGTTCTATTGCCAAGACCTTAGTGAAGAAAAGAACCCAATTGCTGAGGAGTCTTGTTCCCGGAGGAGAATTCATAGATGAATTCTCTCTCATCAGAGAAACCCTAGATTACATCCTTTCGCTCCGTGTTCAAGTTGATGTAATGCGGCAAGTTACTAAAGCTACTGAGCATTTGAATCGTAATAAGGTGGTTAATAATTAGTTTTTGCTGTTGTTTTTTGTTATTTCTTCTCTCCTGAAAAAGTTGATCATGAAGGAGATAAAGCAGCTGGTATAGTTGTAAAGGCATGTAGAGATGAACAATAATTAAGTCAGTCATGTCCACTTTTATATCACCTTCTAATTTTCTGCAATTTTTCAAGAAAAAAATTCTCATATTTTTTCAATTTATAGCATTTTATCGTCATTTTCTTGTGCCATTAATGTTTTGAGTTCTCTTCTCCATAGAATCTTTTGAAATTTCTTTGTGGAGCAATAAAAAATGTAGTTGGATTTTTTTTCCTATGAATTTTAGTTGATAATGAACTAATTGAGCTATAATTTGCAAACAATGGAAAAAAATATTAGCTTCTCAACAAGCAGGAAAGGCACAGATCCAATTCATACCACTCTTGAGGATAATGAAGGTAATTATGCTGAGAAAAATCCAGTAATTATTAATTTTATGATGTCCTTTCAGCATTCCTTTGTTCGCTTCTTTCGTTCTGGTTTTATTTACTAATCTAATTCCTTGTTACTGGGCATGTTCATAAATTGTGTTCATATAACAGTTGAACTCAATTTTGACCCAAAAATTAAACCCAAGTTTAGGATTATTTGGTCTAATCTTTACCTATGAACACATAAATTGTGTTCATATAACAGTTGAACTCCACTCACAAGTGAGTTATATTTTTCTTGTTTGTGTCGTTGGGTACTTCTCCCTATACTATATTTTTCCCTTATAATTTTCGTTTTTTTTGTTTTTTGTTTTTTTTTTGAAGCTCTTGGTAGTTTCCCTTGAGCTATATTTTGGTATAGGCAGTTGCTAGCTTTCGTTCTTGATGTCTTTCTTTCGGTATAGCACTGCTTAGTTTCCCAAATTCTCGAACAGATACCATTGATTAAATTTCGCTTGTATATAAGTGAACTGAAACTTGACCAAAAGCTTAAGCTCAAATTCAGGATTGTTTAGTACAATTGTTGTATATCTCTTTCTTCTATATGTGCTCACATGTGGGTTCCAACAGTTTTATGGAACGTTTCTTCTTATGTTGGTAATTGTCTTAAAGAGGGTGTCTCTGTGCATCCGTGACTAGTGTGTGTGTGTGTGAGAGAGAGAGAGAGAGGTGTTTATCATTTGTAGTGTTTGTACACAGCTGTGAGCTTCTCTCTTCTCTGCTAATGTTAGCTACAAAATGGAGATGGGTGGTGCATTATGGAACATGCTGGATAGAAAAAAGTTGGCGTTGACATTAGTAGTCCACAACAAAATTGAACCTATACTAAAACAACAAACGTGTCTACCCTTTTTCCCATCCCTGTTTTGCATGATACATGATGGTGACAGGTCATTTAATGGACGGTATGCGAAACATACTCACATGCATTCTTTGTATTTGTCGCTACTGCAAAAATTTGGAATGCTCAACATGTTAGGGCAGTTGTATAAATCAAGAAAAAATCACCTAAAAAATACAAAAAAAAAAAAAAAAAATATCGCCAAAAGACTTTTGAAAACAATTTCGAAATTTCTCCTAAGAAATTCTCTACCAAATGTATATTGACTTAACAGAGAAAGGAGGAGGAAATGCAATATTATTCCCATGAATTATTCTGTAATTGAACCACCCATATCAAATGGGTCTCAAATGCATCGCTTCGGGCTGTGACTGTTAAGAATTTACAGTTATTTTTTTAACAGTCATTTTGATTTTTAAAAATAATGTCTAATAAAAGTTATAGTTGCAACTATTAATTCTAACAGTCATATGGGCTGGAATCTTGTGCATGATATCGCATTCAAGTGAGAAAAATAAATCCAACCATATAATTTTGGAAAATTTGGTGACGGTCCATTTTTTAAGATTTATTTGAAAATATGTCAATTTTGATCCTTATGGTCCAAAATATCCGCAGTAGTTATATTTGTTGTTTGTGATTTTCTAAAATAATAAAATCACTTATTGAAATTTCTGACTTGTATCATATAACTAGAATAAAACATTAAGAGTTAAGAACCAGACAATTGTAAGTAAGAAAGAATAGTTACATGTATGAATGAAACAATATCACATAAAATCAGTAATTAAACAATTAACTCATTTGCAGAACGGGGGTTATTGAATTTTAATAAATCAAGACTAATATTTGACATGATATACTTAAGACAGATTTCGCTCTCATACTTGGTACTTATGAAAATCAAAGTGTCTATCTCTTAGGATACGATAATCTTTACATTAACAGTAATAGCACTTCATTATAATCGCTCAGCAAACTGAAACTGTGTTGTGTACTCTCTTAATGCAGATTCTCTAATACCGAAAGATGATGTATGAGACTGCCTTAATGTCTACGAAAATTGGATGAACAGAATGGTAATGAGTCTGAGTTTACATAGGCAAATTGGTGACTATTTCAGACAACCACAAACATCTGATTAGAGAATGGGGCAACAACCATGAAGCTTTGATGGAAAGGACGGTCTCATCCACACCCACACCCAAGCCGGGGCAAGGCAAGGCAGGTAGGCGGTACACGTGTGTAATCGAACTGATGACATGTAGGCACTCACTCAGTTCATAAAAGTGTGGTACCCCTTGGGTCCCAACCCATGGAGCAAATTTGGTATATATATGCACAAGTAGAATTTTTTCTCAACTAATGTAAAATTGGTGTTAAATCCCACATTACACAACCTCTATTTTTACAATTCACTTGGATCATATTGGAGCCTATTTTTTCACTCATTTCTTACATGATTTGAACAAGTGAATATACTATGTTATTCTTCCCACATAGTAGAACATAAACTCAAGAAAGTTTACTTAAAATAACAATTGGGTCTCACTTTAATTTAAGATCAAAATTCACAAAAAAATTAGTTTTTGCACTGAATAAATTGTTTTGGTTTAACAATCTCTCACATGAATGAAAAATTGGTTGTTAGTATGCAAATGATAATTCTGACACACTATTAAGAGTACATCTTGTAAAGATTGTGCATCAAGATAAGTAGTTTTTGGCCTTGAACCTTCCCTAGTAAAAATTATTCAAACTTCCCGTCTAAATAATGAATGTGATGTCTTCAATATTTAGATATTTAATAAATCAGATTAAATAGACTTCACACAATTTCTCTCCTAGCACAATTGGTTCTCATGATTATATTCATTTTAGCTTTGAACAACTCTTGTTTTTCTTAAGTGCTTTAGAGAATTTAGACTTTATAAATTCTTAGAGAAATAGCCCCTTCACATCCATATAGGTGACTGCTACGAGGAATATCATGCAATATCATTAAAAGTATAGCTTATCCTAATAAAATCTATAGGCAACACTAGTTTATCGTAGGAATAGGTAGGAAAAATTATCTCTTTAATGCTTCTTTTGAATCAGTTATTACTTGTTATCCCTTTGAACTAGATATTGGGATTTACAGTCAACTAGGTTGGATTATCATTAAGGTGATTCTTAAGTCATAGGCTTTAGCTCATTCTCCTGAATGTGTAATTTATTTATTCTCTCGTCAAACATTTGGTTAGTGAATCCGCTAGATTTTTTGATTTTATATAATTAATAAAAATAATCTCATTTGAGAGCAATCATCTAATGGTATTATGTCCATGACGTTTATATCTAGACTTACCATTATACATATCACTTTGTGCTTTACCAATTGCAAATTGAGTAGCGCAATTTATACAAATTGGTGGAATAGGTTTAGGCCATATTGAAATATTGTTTAGATATTGGTAAAGCCACTCAACTTCCTTTTCTTACTTTATCTAAAGCAATAAATTCAGGTTCTATCACGGATCTAAGAATACACGTTTTTTTAGAGAATTTTCAAGATAGCTACACTACCAAGTGTAAAAATATAACCACTTGCAGATTTTGTATCATTCATATTAGATATCCAATTAACATCATTATATCCTTCAAGTATAACTGGATATCTTTTATAGTGCAATCCAAAATTTATGGTACATCTTAAGTATCTAAGAACACTGATAATTGTCTTCTAGTGGTCTATTCCCAGATTACTCGTATATCTACTTAATTTACTAATTTAATATGTTATATCCGGTCCAGTACAGTTCATGACATACATTGATTGACAATAATATAAGAGTATTTCAATTGTGATATACTTTGGCCAGTATTTTTAGACAAATGAAAATTTATATCAATTGCTATTCTAGCAATACTACTTTTATCTTTGCTGAACTTCTCAAGTTTTTTCTCGTAATTGAAATAATATTAGTCTACCAGATATTTTAAAAATTTTAATTCCTAGTATAACATCTCCAAGATTGAAATCCTTCATGTCAAATTTACTAGACAATATTTTGTTGGTAGATTTAATAATATTATTATTACTACATAGAATAAGTATATCATCCATATATAAGCAAACAATGACAAATCCATTATTCGTATATTTGATATCGGCACATTTATTATATTCATTAATTATGAATTTATTTGACATCATGACTTTGTCAGATTTCTCATGTCATATGTGTCAAAATAATCAAGACCTTTTTTTTGCCTGTAATTTTTAGATATAAGTCTAGCCTTGTACTAATCAATTGATTCATCAGTTTTCATTTTCCTCTTGAAAATTTATTTACATACTAATACTTTACTTCCCGGCGGAAGATCCACCAACTCCCAAGTGTGATTTTGCATGATATATTCAATTTCACTATTTATAGCTTCTTTTAACATAGGTGCTTCAGGAGTAGACATTGCTTTATTGAAGCTTTGAGACTCATTTTCTAACAAATATGTTAGAAAATTAGGAGCATAAGACTTGAAAGTTCTTGTCGACTTACTGCGTCTAAGTGTCTATTCACATTCTTCATCTATAAACTCATAGTCTATAGAATTAGTCACAGTCTCATAAATTCTTTAAGAGAACTCTCATCAAATGCATTATTACTAGGAAAGATTTTTTCAAAGAATAATATATTTCTAAATTTAATGATTGTATTGACATGTATATCAAGAATGTCAAATTTATGTACGAGAAAATGATATGCATTACTATTTATTGTATAACCAATAAATATATAATCAATAATCTTAGCTTCTATTTTAATCCCTTTAAGAATAGGAACCATCACCTCAGCTAAACACCTCCACACTTTTAAATATTTATAGAAAAGACTCCAACATTTCCATAATTCATAAGGGGTTTTGAATAACTTGTTGTGAAGTAATTTATTTAAAATATAGTTTGCTAAAAGTAATACTTTCCCCTACAAGTTCTGAGGTAATCTCGAATTAATCAACATGGCATTCATTACCTCTTTCAATGTCTTAATCTTACATTCAACAATCCCATTTTGTTGAGTTTTATAAGGAGTAGAAGTTTGGTGAATAATATCACGTTCTTGACAAAACCTATCAAAAAGTGCGTCATATTCACCATTTCGACCACTTCTTATTGCCTTAATTTTTTTACCAAATTGATTCTCAACCTCTTTTTTTATAATGCATAATTTTTTTTTAATGTTTTATCTTATTCAATTCTCAATAAAAGTATCAAAGTACTTATTTTCACCTCTAATTTGAACGTATTTCAAATCACATGTATTACTATAGATTAATTCTAAAAGTTTAATACTTCTTTCAATATTATGAAATGATGTTTTAGTTATTTTTGGTTCAACACACGTCTCACATTTATGATTTACATCAATATTGAATTTAAGCAACAATTTTAAATTCATTTACACAAATTATCAAAATTAACATGATCTAGTATATCTTGTCATACATTAGAAGTCTCAAATATATAAGTAGAAGATGTGTTTTTCTTATTATTTAAAGGCAGATACAATTGTCATTATATTCATCTTAAAAAGTCCATCACTCATATATTCATTTCTTACATAAATCACACTCTTAGTGAGTACAAACTTGTCAGACTCAAAAACTAACCTAAAACATTCTTACTTAACAATGATCCAGACACAAGATTCTTTCTAATTTGTGGAACATATAACACATCATTGAGAGTAAATTTTTTTCCCGAAATTTATCTTCAATATAACATTTCCTCTGCTTTTAACTTTGGAAGTAGAGGAAATTCCCATAAGTTAGTTATTCTTCATGATGATTTGTTTCAAATAAAGAGAACATGTTCTTATCCAAATACATGTGTCTAGTGTCACCGGTGTCCACCTACTATTCCTTAGTATTTTTCACCTAGTTTACTTTGGATACTATAACAAAAAAAATATTATCATAAAATTTTTCTCAACCTTCTTCTTGTGGCTCTCTTGTACTTTATGACTTCTGCAATCCTTAGCACGATGTCATTTGTTACACACAAGTCATTTATGTTTGAACCTTTTGGAATCACTACCTTTGGCCCCTTTTTGGCCAACATACTTCTTTTTTCTTGTTTGTTTTGTGTCCCTCTTCAATCACATGTGTCTTTGACTCCATGAAATGATTACCAACTTTCTTTTCGGAGACACTATTATCCTTCTCAATCCTCAATCTCGTGAGTTTTATTTTTTTTTTTCTGTTTGTGCTTCAAATAATTTTTGACGTCCTTCCAATATGGCGGTAATTTCTTAATAATTACAACTTAAGATCCATCAAACGTGTGTTGGGCACATGATACAATCTCAAAAAATAGCACATAATCACTTCTGTAAAAAAACTTGACAATCCGTTTATTTAAGGATCAAAGTACCACGACTTGAATGCTTGAAGAACGAAATTGATATAATGATAACTAAACTAATAAAATTTCATACTTTAGAGACTAGAAGTGCTATTACTACTATTTTAAATCTACTTGATTATATTTGTGCCACTTAATATATTAGTATAAAGATTTCAAAACTTTCCATGTGGCCCAAACCCATAGAGCTGACCCAACCACTAGGTTAATAAAGTCTGGACTTTAGGTCTCACTTTAACGAAGACTCCATAAATCTAAAGTGCTTAGTAATAACCCAAATAAAAAAGAGAAAATTGGAAGGGAGGAACACCAAATTGAAGTTAATTGCAAAAAAATTACACAAAAAAAAAAATGTAGAGTAAAAAAGTCATTAATTTTGATAATTATCTGTTTTCAAGTACATTATTTAAAATTTTCATTTTTTCTATCCTTTATATCCTCCCTTGATCCATGCGTATTTTTTTTTTTTTTGGAAAATAGTGGATTAAACATTTCCTAGTTTTATGATAGAACTTTGATATTCCGTATTTTTATGTCATCCCTAGATTCATGAGCCTTTTTTTTTTTTTTTCTAAAAAGTGATTTTGTTTTCAAATTATATTTAATGTACCTTGATTCATACATTTTTTTTGTTTTTTGGAAAGTGGCTTCGTTTTCAAAATAAATTAATATCTGAACTCCAAAACAATGTAATAATAACAGTGTAACATAACATTTATACAAAATATTGTACTATTATATTTTATCAAACATATATTTTGATAAAATTTTATTCAAAACAGTCCATCTCTATTTTGAATTTGTTACCACATGAAAAAAATCTCTAAACACTGTTTTTGTTACAGTGTCCACTATTTTTGTTATATTGTATTATTACACTGATTTTGTTATATTATTATGGAGTTCGAATATTATTAAATTTTAAAATTCAAATAAAGTGATATATCCTAAAATAAACGGAATATTAAAGTTCACTCCTAAAATTAGGAGATATTTAATATATAAATATAATTTAAAAACAAAACCACTTTCCAAAAAAAAATGCATGAATCAAGGTGCATTAAATATTTAGATTTAAATGACCTTATATTTCAGCGCTTAAGATAAATATTTTGTTATAGTTTTTGAGAAATAAAATTTTATAAAATGGGCATTTATATCTTTGTATCTCAGCTATGTATTTTGTTTTTCAAAATATTTTATTTTTTATACTTTTTTACAATTATATTTAATTTAGTGTACCAACTTCCAAAAGATCCAATAAAAAATCTAAATCCATAAAAAATAGGCCCCACAATAAAACTTAAATTTAAGCCCAAACAAAATATTTTAACTTCAGCTGATTAAGCTTATTAATTTAGCCTGCAAAATTAAATGACCCTAAAATTCAATTTTTTTGAAAACAAAAAGAAAAAAACTAATAGTAAAATTAAAGCTACTAAAAAATAATTTTTAGTCTCCATTCAAATTTAGCATTATAATTTTTCAATCATTCTTTCTCCCCCCCCCCCCCCCCTTTTTTGTCTTACCATCAAGTTATACTATGATAACAAAAACTTGAAATATAAAAACTTAATTAATATTTTTTGCATTTTAAAAAAAATAAAACATAATTTTATTTAAAATTTATTATTAATGTTAAAAAAACCTCATTTATTATATACGCTTTAGGCCCCAAAATGTATGGGGTAGCCCCTACAAACCCAACATGAGAGAATTCAATAAACTACTATCACTTAAAATTGCAATCTACTCAGTACATCTAACACAACATCTGCAAACCTTTCAATACTAATTCAAACAAGATGTCTCATGCGAGACTCGGACGTGCGACCTCAAATTTTAACTGTGAAAACTTTGTCATTCAAGCTATTTAGATAGATTCACAAATTTGATGGTTTGCAAGAGATGGTCCATTGTGATTACTATGCATCTGTTTATGCAAAAGTGTCATAATCTTTTGCTGGTCTCTCAGGTTGTGAGAGTTTATTTTTTCGTAGATTACGTGGTGTTTTGAAGCTGTCTTTTTATGATTTGCTCATGTGTGTTCTTTGGGATGCTTTAAGCATTATTGTAGTATCATTTTTTTTTTTGGAAATAAAATCTATTTACCAACTGAGTAATAGTGAAATAATCTAGATCTATGCAAAACTTCATAGCATAGTTTAGATCAGCAGAGAAGAACTAATGGTTTGCTTTCAAGAACTATGACTACCTTTGTAAAAAAATAGATAATATCACGTACAGTTGGACTAAATTGACTATTTTAAGAAAGATTTTGGTATTGAACGATCTAAACAATTCTAAGATGACCACTTTTATCTATCGAAAATGCGACGAACCTATACACTCTGAAGGAATATTCAATCCTCATTGTAGTTGCAAATGTACATGTGAATAGAATACAAACTCGTACATCTATACATCAAAAGCTTATTATATCTGTAAGAGCTTTAAATAAAATATAATAAGGAAAAATTGAAGAAACAAAGGAGAAATTTCAAAAACCGTTTAACACAACAATAAAACCACATCTTTAAGGCTTGGTAACTCTATTATAAATTAGAGGTAAAACAATGGCTTAATATTGAGCCCAAACAAGACTAGCCCATAATCTGAATATAGTTGGTATTATTCTAAAGGAAAATTAGAAATCTATATAGTTTAGTCATTTTTCTTGTCAATGAGTATAAACGTGTAACTTTTAAGGCTTTAGGTTAATGTATGTACAACATGAGGCTTGTGGTCCTCAGTTGTCACTTCTTAAATGTTTACTAACTATAATACTCTTTTGTTTTTAGTTAAATGGTCAGGGATGTTTGGACCACTTTACGCTTATATTGATAAATCTTATCCCCGATTCGGTCAAAGGCAGGTCATTCCCGTCGGTACTGAGATATCCATGAAAGATAAATCTTTCATGGTCTAGCCCCAAGAGGTTGTCAAGATTTGAACTTAGGATGTTTGAGTTTTCGGTTTATTTATGTTACCACTTGAACTACCATGAGGTTTTAATTAATGTGTTTATGAGTCTCCTCAATCTTTCTCTTCCGTCAATTATATATCTCTTTTCTCTCTCCTCTCTTTTATCCCTCTTTCTTGTCTCTTTGCCCTTTCAATCTCACTCCTCTCATGTTAAATTTCTCTCTCCTTTTTATTCTTGTCCCAACCATAGTGACACAACCACAATGACATCGCCATAGTGCCACAGTAAAACCCATTTTTTTCCATGTAGAAAATAACCAGAAACACCTCCTGAACTTTCATCTATTACCTTCTCTCCTCCATTTGAAACGTAAACTTACCTAAAAACTTAATCTTATATATTCCTAGTAAATCCATTCAAACAATATCCCCTATTAATTTATGTTTCTTGTTGCATTATGGATACACACCATTGTACCAATATGGAAAGGCAGATCACAATCTCTGTAATTATGCAATCACAAGCAGTAACATAGGAAACGTGTATAGCTTTAATATAGGATTCTGCTAGAATGATATTATGTGCTGTATAAATATCTTATAGATAAACTCAATGAAATAAAGCTTTTACTTTCTACAAAAATTATTATGGTATCAAAGCAGCGACTGCTGCATATCTCTGCTTCTTCTTAACAAGTAATTATTTTATTGTTACAATTTATGTTTGGGATTAGTCCATCCTATTATAAGTTTCTTTGAAAATTATGTTTGTTTTACCTTGGACAAGTAGCCAATCTGCTACTGTCATATTTTTTTGGGTCAATTCATTCCTTCCCAATCCCTTTGATGCTTGAATTCTCTGTTGTTCTCAACACGGCAACCGAAAAAAAAAACCTAGAATGATGAAACTTTACATCATTTTGTTCTATATCCTTCTGAAAATTTGGGTACCATTTGAGTGTCCTCAATATTGACTGGCGACAACTACACGACATGGACCCGTTCGATGCTTAAAGCTTTGAGTGCTAAGAACAAAGCAAACTTTGTAAATGGCACAATATTTCAACCAACAACCACAAATTTGACTTACAAACAATGGAAACGATGTGATGATATGGTGTCTTCATAAATCATGAATGCTCTTTCTAAAGAGCTCTCTGGTGGCTCAATTTATGTCGTAACTGCACAAGAGCTTTGGGATGATTTGCAGGAATGTTTTTCTCAAATCAATAGCCCTCGAATTGATCAAATCCAGCAAGATATCAGTTTTCTTACACAATGTCCAAATTTGATATCCAATTATTTCACAAGGCTAAAGGCATTGTGGGATGAACTGAATCTTCACAATACTATTCCTGTGTGTAGTTGTGGTGTTGTGAAAAATATAGGTCACATATAAATAGAGAGAGACCGAACTATGCAATTTTTGATGGGCCTGAATGACAATTATACCTCAACTAGGGCATAAATTCTTATCATTAAGCCTATTCTTATTGTGAGCAAAGCCTTTGCACTTGTCTTGCAATAAGAAAGACAATGCTCTATTGTAGCTCCATCATCCTTGTAGGATGCCGCAACCTTCATTGTGAAATGGGGGTCAAAATTTGGCAAATATAGTCAATCCAAGAGACCTACATGTAAACATTGTGGTTAGGTAGGACACACCAAAAAGGAATGTTACAAGTTGGTGGGTTACCCACCTGGTCATCCGCTACATAGACTCATCAAAGCAGGCTTCACATTTCATTGCCCAAAAACAATCATTTTCAACAACTGCCAACCAAGTGTTCATTAACACCCAACCAAGCTCTTTTTCATTCACACCCGAGCAATGCAATCAACTTCTTGGACTGCTCAAAAATTCCCAACCCATGGCCATAGGTAATCCTTCATCAAGTTGCACTCCCTCCAGTATTGCACTTAACACAATCTCATCTCTTTCATCTGTTACATGGATCATTGATACAAGGGCCACATATCATATAGTTGGTTCTGTTTCTCTTTTGAACCATATCACCTACTTGGGATCCACTACTAATAAGCTTCCTAATGAAAATAATGTTCCTATTTCTCATATTGGAAATGCAACACTATCTTCTATTTTAACATTGCACAAAGTGCTTTGTGTCACATCATTTCCTTTCAATCTCATTTGTGTTAGAAAATTAACTCCTGATTCTAATTATTTAGTTCAATTTTTTTTTTATCTTTGTCTCATCCAGGACCTATCCATGAAGATGATGATTGGAGCGGGTAGAGTACTACCACAACATATGATCTATGGCATATAAGATTTTGGAATCTTAATCATGATCATCTTAAATTATTGCATTCTTATGTTCCTAGTATTTCTATTCATGTTCATAATCATTGTGGAATTTGTCCACTTGATAAACAAACTCGTTTACCATTTCCATTAACCATTACAAGGGCTCTTGTTCCATTTGAATTGATTCATTGTGAGATTTGGGGAGATTATCGTACACCTTCACTTACAAGGGCATGCTATTTTCTATCCTTTGTTAATGACTTTACCTGTTACATGATGAGTGAGTTTTATACCTACAAATTGAGTACTTTAGGTTTAATGAAATTATAAGTTTTTAATTATTTTATATTCATTTTTTATTTGTTTTGTGTGTATTGATGTTATTTTGTAGGGATGATCATTTGGAAGGAATCATGATCACTTGGAAAGAAACAAGATCAATTTGAAGCCAAAAGAATGAATTTTTGGAAGAGGACAACAAAGGGCATTTTAGGCCTGCAGAGGGGGGTGCGCCTAGGTGCCATTTCTAGAGCCTAGGCACCAACATTCTATCCATGCAGTGCTTTTCAAGAGCCTTTCAAGTGCCTAAGCACTTGTGTTGGTCAGTGACACGAATTTTAACTTGTTTTGACCCGAAATTGGACTCTAAAGCTACATATATGCTAGGGTTTGTGTGGGGATGAAATATTCTGACTTTTGGGGGCTGAAAACATTGGAGAAAAGCAAAGGAATTGAAAGAAAATTGAAGACAAGAATCAAAGGAATTGACACGAAGAAGATTGATTTTGAAGGCTAGAAAAGGATTGAAGATTGCACCTAAGTTTTCATTCTTTTCTCTTACCTTTATTTCTTGATTTTCTAAAATGTTATTCAATTTTAGAATGATGTTCTTCAATTAAGTTATGAACTAAATCTTTATTAAGATTGCAATGGAACCTATGCCTAGTTAAATTAATCTACTCTCGTTTCTAGTTCTTATTGATCTTATATGAGTTGTTTTGTCATATTTTGTGATTGATGTATGATTATGTGGCCAACAATCAATTTGATAACCTAGATACAATTGGGAGATGAATTCTAGGTTTAGATCTGAATATGATGACATGCGTTTGGTTTATTCTTCTCAAGATTGAATAGCTGAGTTTGTGTATAGGATAGGAAAATATCTATATGTTGTGTGTAACTTTTATGAGAGTTTGAACTTAATAAATCTATTCCAACTTATTTTGCATAGGAATATAGTAATTTAATTGGGAGAAATAATTTTATCTAATTATCGGAAGAGGTTTGATAAATAATTTTGAATTCTTAGTTAACAACTTATTTTGATCAATTAACTAGAAAGAGAGTTAGAAATATTTATACGAAGCATTAGGGGAAGTTGTAATTTTAAGTTGTTTTACCCGGTAAATTCAACCCTTGATTATTAAGTTTAGGTTTAGTTTTAAATTAGTAAATTCATAGTTCAATTCCAGTTGTTTAAATAAAATTGAATTGATATAAAGTTAGTACTTGGATATTATTAGCAATAATTCTCCGTGGGAATGATATTCTACTTATCACTTTATTACTTGTTGATCTTATATACTTACACATAAATTATCGATATCGAATTCGGATAACATTGCACTTGGGTTGTTTTGTTTATGCTTTTGTGATAACCCAATTAAATCACAAGATCAAAATTATTCGGTCCGATAATGGGTTAGAATTTAATATGTTTGACTTTTATAATCAAAATGGGGTCATCCATCCACGCAGTTTTGTTGGTACTCCAAAACAAAATGAGCTGGTGGAGCATAAACACTGACATTTGCTTGTTGTTGCTCAAGCACTATTTTTTCAAGATAGTCTACCCATTTGTTTTTGGGGGCAAATGTGCATTAACTTCTTCCTTCCTTGTAAACCGCACTCCTACCCTGCTTCTTTCAAGAAAAATATCTCATGAAATGTTATTCCAATCTCCACCTTCTTTTTTGCATTTAAGATATTTTGGTTGCTTGTGTTGTGCTACTAATACCAATGCTTCCAAATCAAAATTTGATGCTCGTGCGACTCATTGTATTTTTCTTGGATATCCTTTTTCTCAAAAGGATTATAAGGTTTATGACTTGGAAAGCAAACGCTTATTTGTGTCAAGAGATGTGCAATTTCATGAAAATATCTTCCCTTTTGTCAAGTTAAACAATTCACCTTCAAAATTTATGGTCCTATGCCAATCCATTCTTGCTAAACTTAGTGATGGTGTCAATGCTACTTCTCCTCCCATGGATGTTTCCTCTTTGGTCATGGATGTTGCACCTGTTAAAAGTTTAAAGTAAACTTTTAGTAATTATTGTATCTAGAACCTTGTAGAACATGCTTGCACTTTGTATCCTTCTATCAACATCTAGAACCTTCACCTTCTCACCACTAAGTTAGAATTCTTGAACCTTCCAAACTTCTATCTACCTTGAGCTTCCAGAACCTTCTCTAGTCATCTATAAATAGACCACCTTCCATCCCAAATCACCAAGTCAACAAAAAATAAATCACCAACAACAAATACCCTTGCAAGCTTGTTCCTACTTTCTCTTTTGTAAGCTTTTGATTGTAAGCTTGTAACTTAGATTTTTCATAAGAATAAAGGCCTTTTTCTTCCCTCATTTTTGGAGCTATATTCTAATTTTTTCGTTCTTCTTCAACTTCGATTTTGAGTCTAGGGCTAGTAGAAATTTATTTTTCACTATTCTAAGAAAGCAATTTTCAAAATTTAGAATTTTTCTTTCTTCACATAGTATCAGAGCTATAAAAGTGTTTAGTCGGAATCTAGTCAAGGCACTCTTGGGAAGAAGTTCATTGGCGTTCCAAAAATGGATTCAAGTGGAAGAGTTGTTGGCCTTGGGATTGAGGCGCTCAATCAATCTAACTACAAGGTATGGAGGTCATGCATGGAGTCTTATCTTCTTGGAGAAGACTTGTGGGAGGTTGTTGGTGGAAATGATAAGGTGGCTCCTACACTCAAAGAAGATAATGTCAATGTCATAAAGAGGTGGAGGACTTCTAATACAAAGACGGAGTTCATATTGAAGAGATATATCTCTCATGATTTGTTTGATCATATAGTTAGGTGTAAGTCGGTGTCTGAGATATGGAATACCCTTAATGGGTTTTTCAACAAGAAAAATGTTGCCCAACTACAATATTTGGAGAATGAGTTGGTGAATACTACTCGAGGTGATTTCTCTATCTCTCAATTTTCTTGAAAATTAAAAATCTTTGTTTAGAAATTTCTTCTTTTGATTCAGAGGAACCTATATCATAAGCACGAATAAAATAGAATATTATTCGTGGATTGAAAAAGGAGTACATTCCTTTCGTTACCTTTATTCATGGGTGGGCTCACGAGTCATCCCTTGTTGAATTTGAAAATCTTCTTCTACTCAAGAGTCTCTAGCGCAAACAAAATGGCAGAGGTTTCCTTATCTTCTCAAGGTGATGCCTTGTTCTCTGTAAAGAAGAAATTTTACAGGAAGGAGAAAGAGAAGGAGAAAAGGAAATATGAAGATGGAGAGCCATCAAGGATCGAGAATGGCAACAAAAATGATATCAAATGTTACTGTTGTCATAAAATTGGGCACATCAAGAAAAATTGCCAAGTGAAGCTAAAGGGTGGCATTGTAACTGATAAAATAAAACGAGGTCGAAGAAATTTGGGTTAGTTATTTCTCAACAGAAACTGCCTCAGTTAATGCTTGTGCTACCATCAACTTCAAGGAAGATTGTATTGTGAACTCCAGTTGCAGTCATCATGTTATCAGTGACGACACCAAGTTTTATTGTCTTCAAAATTATGAAGGTAATGAGGCTATTATCATTGTGGATAATACAGTTCATCTAGTAGAGAATAAAAGTATCATCACCTTCAACAACAATGGTGATCCTATCACTCTAAAGAGTGTGTATCATGTACTGGGTATGGAAAAGAATCTCTTTTCGGTGGCTAATGCGGTGGATTCTGGTCACTATGTTTTATTCGAGCTAACGAGGTAAAATTTTTTTGGAATGTGTCCAAAGTAGAAGGGGATGTCGTCCATACCAATAAGAGAGTTAAAGATTTATTTGTTCTATCTACTTCAACTTCTTATGTTGATAAAATGAGCACAAATGATAATGCTTTTCATTGGAATGCTAGACTGGGACACCTAAATATGGATAAGTTAAAAGTCATGGTGAATAAAAATTTGGTTGATGGTTTGCCTCATATTACTACCTTTAGTAATGGAGAACTATGTGAGGGCTGTCAATATGGTAAGGCACATTGTTTTCCATTTGATAGATCCTGAACAAGATATAAGGCATCATTGGAGCTTATTCATAGTGACGGGTTGAGTCCTACTCGTACACATACCTTTTCTGGTTATCGCTATATGGTGGTCTTTGTTGATGATTTTACTCGATTTACTTGGGTGTATTTTGTGGAAAGAAAATCTGAAGTGATTTTTAGGTTTATGAAATTTAAAGAGAAGATTGAAGGTGAGCTCTAGGGAGTTCAATATTTTTTGCTCAAAGCATGGCATCCAGAGGTAGCTTACTTATGTTGACACTTCTCAGCAAAATGGCATAGCAGAAAGGAAAATCCGACCTCTCATTGAGACGTGCAAGAGCTGGTTGTATGCCAAAAATTTACCCAAAAGTCCTATGGGCAAAGGGTATGGCTTGTGCAGCTTATGTGATTAATCGGATCCCTCTCAGCTGGATTAATATGAAGTCTCCATATGAGATGATGTATAAAGAGAAGCCCAATGTGAAAGACTTCAAGGTCTTTGGTTTAGTTTGGTATGTTCATATTCCAAATTCACAGAGATCCAAATAGGATGCCAAGACGAGGAAATGTATCTTCATCGGTTATGATGAAAGGAAAAAAGGGTGAAATTGCATGGACTTTGAAACTCGCAAATGTAAAGTTTCTCGTGATGTAGTGTTTGATGAAATCTCCTCTTACTATAGCCCAAGTGGTGTCTCTGTTGGTGCTCATTCAACAATTAAAGAACATGAAGAATTGCCCATGAGCTTGCCAGTGACTTCTTCGGCTCCTGCCTCTTCTAGTATCTCATCATGACCAGTAATATCTAAAAGCCTTTCTTCTTCAGAATTAAGGGAGTCTAGTGATAGGGGGAGTGAAGTTAGTTCTCGTGTGGTGGAGTAAGAGGAGAATGCTAACTTGGAGGGAATAAATGCTTCAAAAATGACTCGGTCCAGAAGGCAAGTCATTAAGCCAATTCGTTATCAAGATGGTAATCTGGTAAGCACTAGTCATTGCTTTAGTGCTTGTCCTATTTATGAAAATGAGCCCTTTTCTTTTGATGAAGCAAAAGGTGTTAAATAATGGGAGAAAGCCATGGATGAAGAAATGCACGCACTTATAAAAAATGAAACTTGGGATCTTGTGCCAAAGCCTAAGGATGTGAAGGTGGTGTCTTGCAAGAGGTTTCTCTCAAGTACATGATAAAGATTATGAAGAGACTTTTAGCCTGGTAGCAAAGATGACATCTGTACGAGTTGTGATCTCTTTAGCGACATCTCATGATTGGAAGCTATATTAGCTTGATGTAAAGAAGGCTTTCTTATATGGTGAGATTGATAAGGAAATCTACATGGAGCAACCCCTTGGTTATGTTTCTCCAACTCCCCTAGATTATGTGTGCAAACTCAAGAAGGCTCTCTATGGCCTTAAACAAGCTCCGAGGGCGTGGTACGGTAATATTGCCCAGTGCTTACAATTTTGTGGTTATTTTGCTTCTAACTTAAGTTCTAGTTTATTTGTAAAGAAGCAAGGATCACTACACATGATTGTTCTATTATATGTGGATGATATGATCATTACTGGCAACGATGAACGAGAGGCTGCAAAACTTTAGGCTAAACTCTCTATTCTATTTGAGCTGAAAGATTTGGGAGAATTAAGTCATTTTCTTGGCTTGGAAGTGAAAAAGGTGAAGGATTGGATTTTTCTATCTCATGAAGGTTATGCCAAGAAGCTTGTTGACTGGTTTGGAATAAATAAAAGCAAGTACTGTTCCATTCCTCTTGAACCTAACTTTAAAATTTAGCGTGATGAAAGTAAACTTCTACCGAATCCCTGACCTTATCGTGCTCTTGTTGGTAATCTAATTTATTTGACTATTACAAAACCAGATATTTCATTTTCCTTTTGGCTTGTTAGTCGCTATATGCAAGAGCCACGAAAATCTCACCTTGATACTACAAAGTGGATATTGAAGTATGTGAATTCTACTTTTGACATGGGACTCCTTTATAAGAAAGGGGTTGAATTTTCTCTACTTGGGTTCACAGATGCGGATCTAGGAGGTGATTTGGATGATCGAAATCTACCTCTTGGTATATTTTTTCTTGTGGTTCAGCATGTGTCTCTTGGTGTAGTAAAAAGCAAGACTCGGTTCACTTTCTACTACCAAAGTGGAGTATAAGGCTTCCACTCTTGCTGCTCAAAAATGCACTTGGCTTCGTCAACTTGTTAGGGATGTGTTTTCACCTATTCATAAACTTGCAAAACTACTTGGTGACAATCAAAGTGCTATAAAGTTGGCTAATAATCTGGTGTATCACGCAAGAACAAAGCATATTGAGATCGAGCATCATTTCATTCGTGAGAAGGTACTTGAAGGAACAATTGATGTATCAGAGGTGCGGAGCAAGGACAACATTGCAGATATCTTCACAAAGTCTCTCTCTAGGGGACCATTCGAGAATCTTTGTGCGGAGCTTGGACTTATTTCCAAAAGTTTACTTTAAGGGGGAGTGTTAAAAGTTTAAAGTAAACTTTTGGTAATTATTGTATCGAGGACCTTGTAGAACATGCTTGCACTTTGTATTCTTCTACCAACATCTAGAACCTTCACCTTCTCACCACTAAGTTAGAATTCTTGAACCTTCCAAACCTCTATCTACCTTGAGTTTCTTGACCCTTCTCTAGTCATCTATAAATAGACCACCCACCACCCCAAATCACCAAGCCAACAAAAAAAAATCACCAACAACAATTACCATTGCAAGCTAGTTCCCACTTTTTCTTTTGTAAGCTTTTGGTTGTAAACTTGTAACTTAGATTTCTCCATAATAATAAAGGCATTTTTCTTCTCCTTTTTTTGGAGCTATATTCTAATTTCTTCGTTCTTCTTCAACTTCGGTTGTGAGTCTTGGGCTAGTGAAAATTTATTTTTCACTGTTCTAAGAAAGTAATTTCTGGAATTTGGAATTTATCTTTCTTCATAGCACTAGCCCCTCCATCGATTGTCATCCCCCCACCTTCTTCACCTTCAATGCCAAGTCGATCTTCACGGGGATCCCATCCACCGTCATACCTCACGGATTATCATTGCAAAATGGCTGTCCAAACTATACTTTCTTATTTATCTTATGATAAATTGTCCATCTCATATCGTTCTTTCATAGTGAACATTGCAACCATTGTAGAGCCAAAGTTTTTTAAACAGGTTGTCCTTGATCCTAATTGGAGACAGACACTCAATGACTGAGGAAATTAAAGCCTTAGAAGCCAATAATACTTGGACTCTCACCGTACTTCCAGCTCATAAAGAGGTTATTGGATGGAAATGAGTTTAACAATTCTGATGAAAGCCTTGAACGATATAAAGCTAGCCTTATTGGTAAAGGGTACAATAAAAAATTTGGCCTTGATTATCATGAAACCTTCGAACCCGTTTCAAACTTGTCACAATTCGTTGCTTCCTTTATATTGCTGTAACCCAGAATTGGCATTCACATCAACTTAATGTGAATAATGATTTTCTTCACGGTGACTTAGATGAGGAAGTATACATGCAACTTCCATAGGAATTTTCTCTTCATAATAAGGAGAAGAATCTTGTTTGCCAGCTCAACAAATTTTTGTACGGTCTCAAGGAAGCTTCTCGCCAATGGTTTACAAAACTCTCTTCAGCTTTATTAACCACCTGCTATTCCCAATCTAAGGCTGATTATTCACTCTTCACTCAAACGACATCTAGCTCATTCACAGTCATTCTAGTCTATGTTGATGATATTATTGTTGTTGGCAATGATCTTGCTTCCATTAAGGATATAAAAGATTTTCTTCATAGGACATTCAATATCAAAGATCTTGAAGTCCTCAAATATTTTCTTGCCATTGAAGTAACACCATCTAGACAGGGCATTTTCTTATGTCAAAGAAAATATGCTCTTGATG
Source organism: Ilex paraguariensis (assembly GCA_963454935.2). Classification (NCBI taxonomy): domain Eukaryota; kingdom Viridiplantae; phylum Streptophyta; class Magnoliopsida; order Aquifoliales; family Aquifoliaceae; genus Ilex; species Ilex paraguariensis. The sequence continues at coordinate 95,251 of CAUOFW020000923.1, forward strand.
TTCTTGAAGATTCTGGCCTTCTTGGTTCTCGACTTTCTTCATTGTCCATGGAACAACATTTATAAGTTGAAAAACCATGATGGTGCATTGCTATCGAACCCATCAAGCTATCGACGCTTAATTGGACATCTAATTTACTTCATCATCACTCGTCTAGATTTGGCTTATTCCATACATATGTTAAGCCAATTTCTTGATAAGCCTCACCAACCCCATCAAAATGCTGCTAATCGCATTCTTCGTTATATCAAGCAAACTCTGGGTCAAGGAATTTTACTCTCCTTATCTAGTGATCCCCAATTGCATGCCTTTTGTGATGCTGGTTGGACCAGTTGCACTGACTCTCGTTGATCCATCACTAGTTATTGTGTTCTTCTTGGTTCTTCCCCATCTCTTGGAAGTCCAAGAAACAGACCACTATCTCTCGATCTTCAGCTGAAACCGAGTACTGTGCCATGGCTAGTACGTTTTGTGAGATCACCTTGGTGTTGATCACAAGCCCGCTACCCTTTATTATGACAAGAAGGCAGCACTTCATATTGCCTCCAATCTAATTTTTATCAACGTACCAAACACATTGAGATCAATTGCCATATTGTTTGTGAGAAACTTTAGGCAAGCCTTATTCATACTGCTTTCCGCCCTTTCAACAACAATTCGTAGTTGTACTTACAATCTGCATTTGGATTTTCAAATTAGGTGTCTGCAATATTCACACGCCAACTTGAGGGGGAGTATTACGGATACACACCATTAATATTGTACCATTATGGGAAGGCAAATCACAATCTCTGTAATCATGCAATCACAAGCACTAACATAGGAAACGTGTATAGCTTTAATATAGGATTTTGCTAGAATGATTTTTTGTTATTTCCTTTTTCTATTCTTTGACTTTACTGTATAAATATCTTACACATACACTCAATGAAATAAGGATTTTACCTTCTACCAGAATTATTATGTTGATCTGAAATAAATCAATGCATGAACCTCTACCACAGATCGTTATATGGATTCTCTACGTATCATGGCTCTTATGGTCCGCGTAAGTTTATTTTCGTTTCATTTTCCTTATTTTCTTTCGATTTTTAGCAAGTTTTTCAAGCCCAAATATCTAGGAGTTCTTTCTTGGAAGCGGGAGGATAGTCTAAAAATGGTGTATGTATATCTTTTATTGGATGTAGGATGATATGTTACTGTGACGTTCACTTAATGGTAAATCACCTATGAAGAATTTTACTCAAACCCATTTTATTTATAAATGAATCTCTATGCAGTGAACTACCATGGATTTAAGAAGGACCCAATATTTATAAGTGGGTTCCACACTTATATAACCATTAAAGAAAATTAAATAAAAATATAATGGCAAAACTGTTTTTGTCACTTTCCCTCATAAGCTGAACGCAGGGTAGACACATTAATATATTACTATCAAGTCTACAGATTATTAAATAAGAGAATATAAACACAAATTTCAGTTCCTACTCACAAATAAGTCCAGTTGTACTTCATGACACGTGGTCGTAACAAAAAATAACCACAAAAGGTTCGGAACGATCTCGAATGAAAACTAAAACTCTTACCCAAATTTAAATAAAAAAATTGATTTGACATAAACCTTTTCAATGAAAATTTAAATGAGAATAAACCCAAATTTTAAAAAAAAAAAGTAAAATATGATCGTTGGATCTTTAAAGGATAGTGTTATCTCAACATTAAATATTTGGGTATAGATTTGATTCAACCTTAATTTGAATGAAAAAAAATGAGTTTCTCTACATTTGATATGAGTATGGTTATAGCATTGAAAAATATTTTCAAGAGTTTTTTGCCCAAATTTAAATTTGGGTTTAAAAATGGATAAGAAGCGGAGATAATCTTAGACCATCTCCAATGGAATTCCAAACCCTTACCTAAATTTGAGTAAAAAAAAAGAGTAAAACCCTTAATTTGGTATAAACCTCTCCAATAGAGAAATTCATATTAAATAAAGAGAAATCTAAATTTAAATAAAGACAAACTCAAATTTAAAAGAGGATAAATATGATCATTGGATCCTTAAAAAAATGTGTAATCTCAACATTAAAGATTTGAGTTTAAAAAAGAGTTTCTTTTCATTTGATATAGGTATGCATTTAGTATTAGAGAAACATTTTAGACAAATTTTATCCAAATTTAAATTTGATACAAAAAAAGGGGTAAGGACTAGAGTGTAGAGATGCTCTTACATTTAGAAATTCTATCTAAATTTCGTCCTATTGTTTAGAATACACCGGAAACAATGACAAACTTTAGAATAAAAATTCAGTTATATTGGTTGATGGTGTAGACCAACCAACCAGATTAGTTGTCATCTCATACTCTTAGCATAGAAAATTACACTTACAGAAAGAAAAGTGAATAAGAATAAAGAACAACTTTTCAATAGCTTCTGCTCTAGCCCCATTAGGTAGTGCAGTGCCACAGGTACCTCGAAAAAGGGAAGCTGCAATGTTTTCCTACTATGCTTTCCATTATGTTTGCATCATATCACAATGAAATTGAAGTCATTAGATGGACGTTTTTATACAATGAAATTGATCTGAAGAATCTTGAACCTAGCTAAGATCAAATTGTATTTCATCTTTGGAACAACGGAAGGTGAAGATTGAAGACAACAGACTACGTTTTACGAGAAAGAATTAGCAAATGCTTTCTGATATTATGTCAGTCACAAACAACTCTGTAATATATATATATATATATATATATATTTACCAATAATTAACTTGTTTGCAAGTCAATTCAAATAGTAACTGTGAAAGTATTGTACAAATAAATCCCTATATTTTCAGACTTTCAAGCTATTGAATTTTCAAACCATAAACTTACATGTCAGAACAAAAAGATGAATGAAACTTAATATTCTACAAAGAGAGGAGAAAATTCCAAAGTACAGCAAAGAGCCAGCTTACAAAAAATGGGAGCAAAGACTATAGAGTCACCGGCCTTTCAAAAGCATAAACAACGATTGATGCTTGAAGGTCTCGGTCCACCTTGAAGTAAAGCACAAAAGAACCTTCTTATCTGCCAATTGTTCACACAGATGTGTAAGAAGAAAAACATAGGTTCTCCCTAGGACAATTTGGACCATACACCTCAGTTAACCACCATTCACCATATTTTATGCACCTGAATTTTGCAATCATCTGTGAATTAACGTCAGCAAAGAAATTGGCCAAATTGCCCACAAAGAAGAAAAAGGTGCATAAATTAGAGTTGTTTTAGATCATGTTCCTACAACTTAATTTTCAATATGAAATCATGATGCCATTCAATGTCACTAGCAAAAAAGAATATTGATCACACAAAAGAGAAACATAAAGGAGAAAAACGAGAAAAGAAAAGAGGAAAAGGACTACATTTCCAAATAAGCTATGCACTGGCACAACTACTATAAATAGGCAACTCAAAGCTCATAAATCATTAATATATCTTTTAATAATAGCAATAACAATGGTATTTCATTCCGACAGTGCCATTACACAGTAAGTCTCTTGTGAGATTGTTGGCAAAGCTAAAAAGTCCACAACATTTGATATGGCCGTTAAGGAGGGTGGCTTTATGGCATAAAAGGCTCACCTATCTACTGAAAACATGTCAAAATAAGCATAGCCAAAACAAAGGGACTGGTATGGATTAGTGACATCATTAAAAAAAGAAGAAAGAATTAGATACAATCAGGTTGCACCAGCTTTGGGGATATTGCCATCTATTACTTACCTCTATGGTCCTTGTTATCGGCAGGGGCATTGTGCACTAGTTATGATCTATATGCTCATTTAAGATAGTTTGCTCTCATGCAACGGTGACCAATGACACCTCTGTTTGAGAGGAGCAAATCATTACAAACTCACCATGTGGTAAAGCCAAAGGTTAGAAACTAATGCTAGTCAAAGCACATTATGAAATGAAATGTCTGTGCCAAAGCACAGGGAACCAACATGACCAAAAGTTGGCCAATGATTTCATGTAATTTATGCCCCACCAAAGGCCCAAATCAACGCAACCCACGAAAGTGATAAGTTCCATAGGTGGAACCAAATAGACTTCATAGGCAGTAAAAATTTGGCCAAACAACCTCACTAGAGGCTATTGATAGAGTATTGCTAGGGTCTTTAACTATTGCTAAGGTCTTTAAAAGATTTATTTGAGGGACATGAGCAACAGCAATGGACATCACACTAACTAGACCGCATACTTACAAAAGAACTTACACAATCAGCTATGGTCAAAGAGACTACAATATACAATTAGCAGACATACTCACCAAATCCAAAGTTTGGTATAACAGTTATCTACGTTTCTTCCCCAACCCCCAGCAGTTCCAAGGCTCTCGCATAGCAAACTAAGCGCATAATTTGACTTTTCACCAAAAGATGAAGCATCTGGATCTTTTTTAACACAAAAACTAGCAATTTGGAGGCTTAGACTTCAAGTGTGTTCATAGAAGTAAATCAAGAGTACAAAACGGACATCTTGGAGAATTTATTGGAGATTACAACTCAAGAGTTATGGTCTGCTAAATGCAAATTACAGAGTTCAGCAAGACCGAAAATTATCCCAAAAAAAGCCTCAATAGTGAGCATGTCTCGCATATCTCAGACTAATCCTACACCTAGACACATTCACAAAACTACCAAACAGCAGTCCTTCCAAGAACTCCAACTATTTAACTTGCATATTTCTACAGAAGCAAAATGTAAAACGAAAAGTCAACTGCCAATTGGTTGTTCAGATTTATAAATGTCTACCAAGTGAAAGATAGTTCGCATACGAATATACCTGTGTATAAAAGGATATAAATCATTCATTAAACTGTCGCACACAATTCAGAGTTGTAATTTATCATCAGTCAACATATTGCAGCTATTTCATAAGAAACAAATCTCAAAATTTTATCACAATGCAACTAAGTATTTATGGAGAAGATTATGATACGGCTGAGGTATTATACCGAAATTGATCTAACGCGCATAAAAACATCTCTTTCCATGTCTTCGGATACAACCCATAAAGGTTTATCCGTTCTTTGTACATAAACCATTGTGAGGGTTTCGCGCAGTTTCAGCAGTTCTTTCGCTTCCAGGAGAAATTATCCCGTTTGTGCCTTATAAAAAGAACTAGCAGGTTGATGGATCATTACCCTGATGATATAACATAATAAAAGGTTCCTCTATCTCGCATGAAAAGTAGAGTAATGATTTTGGTAGTTGGAGCTGCGCATAAATATCTTGCTATACTACAAAACAATAAAATTGGGGATAGGGATGAGAGAACTTGAGAAAGCTTCCGTCAAATGCTAATTTACAAAAAATTTGAATTTTTTTTTTGCCGACCAAAAAATATAAGTTCACTCCAATCAAAACATTATATGTGTCATTCGTAACTACTCCCACCAATTTTTCAATTGTTTCAAAATTTGAACTTTCAATAATCTTTCTTAATTATTTAAAATATAAATGAATATTAATATAGTAACCAACAGAGCATTTGATAGTAATCGTACAATAGGAAGAGACAATAAATTATGTGCAGCGTGCCTACTAGTACCACATATAAACAAACAACCTACCATAAAAACCATCACTTCTGAAAATTCAAAGAAATTAAAAAGAAAATCATAAAACAACATAAATAACAGGTAGCGAGTTGGAAAACCGAAAACAGCAGAAAATTTACCATGATCCATGGTGTATCAAGATGAAGAACGGCGAGAGACCTATGAAGAAGAGCAAACAGCATTGGGTGCAGATAGATACGAATCCCCTTCTCCTCTCCCATGTCAAATATCCATATCTGCAACGTGATTAATCGAATATACCCATTTGGCAGTTTTAAGAGCTAAATTAACATCAATAAAAATAGAAATTTAGGAGTTATTCAAAAGCAATGTACTGTACTTTGCTCAGAGCTTGCCAATGTTCATCTGGGTTAAAATATGTTAGCACCAATAAAGAGTTTGCCATTCTTAGAGCCAAACAAAATAGAAAAACTTTCCTTGTTGAAGAATAAAGCTTAGAGTTCGGGACTCTCTTTCTCTCCCCTTTGAAAGATTTAGTGTTCTCAACTCCATCTCTGTCTGCTTTAATTGCAGGATTCTTTCTGTTTCTCATTATTAATTGCAATCAGTAAAACAACCAGAAGAGCTAAGCCAGTGTCGTAAAAAATCCAAATGAAATAGTCAGAAATCAGCTCTCAAACTTCAATTAGAAGGCATACACGCACGAATATTTTGGATTTCTCGGTGGGTCTGAATCGGAAATGTAACTGGAGTTGTACTAAAAAATATGGATCAATTGTTTGAAAGACGCAATTAAGCCAATGTAATAAAAATTGAGAGACAAAGATGAGATCCAATTCCCTTGCATTTGTTGCATCAAATCCCCATCATTACAAACCCTAAACCCATTTACCTAGGTAGCAAGACAGATTACGCCAACTGTCTTGCACTGGAGGAGAAGAGAGAGAAGAGGAGAGGAGGAAAAAATATTCATTACCATTGTGACATGGTGTAACCGTTATTACTGTTGAAATGATTACTTTTCCGGAGAGGAGAGGGTGAGATTGAAATCGAAGACCCTTTTGGGCCATTCTTTTGGTTGCAGCTTATGGGCAGATAGACAGGCCAACATGTAGCTCTGTGAGCCTTAGTTTTTAGCCCAAAAAACCCATTAGGTTGGAAGATTGGGTCAATTAAGCCCCACGAAGGCGGTCACTATCCTCGTCTTCCACTAAGAATTGAGGTACAAGGCAGATTTAATTTAGGCTTTTTGGAAGCCGATCCGAAGTTATGGCCTTTTAGAAGAAGAAGTCCAGACCAAAATTTTTTGGGACTTTAAAAATAATTATATGTGCAATGACAATAATAACCCTATTCGACATACACAATTCAAAATTCAAACAAAACTACGACTCTTTAATTTTAGTGCTTTCATAATTAAACTGTTCATATAAAATTTAAAATAGATTCAAATCTCTTTTACTTTAGAATTTTTAAAATTTATACACACACACATATAACTTTCCGCAACATTGACAATGTCATTATTATTGTCCTAGGATAGTAAAGAAGCACACTGTTCCCGTCCTAGGAAAATAACAATGTCTCTGTTGCTATCCTAAGTTAGTGAAAATACTTCATTGTTATTGTATCCGAGACAATGACAATGTCATTGTTATTGTTTAGGACAATAACAGTGCCTCTATTACTATTCCCGAGATAGTGACAATGTCATTGTTACTATCCAGGACAGTAATAATTACTCAAACGTCTATCCTAAAAGAAAAACGAACAAAAAAAAAAAAAAAAATAATACAAAAAATTTGTAATACTTGTCAATGTGACAACAATTATGAATGATTTTTTGAAGGCAACGATTGACACAATCTCTTAACAATACACGGTGGAAAAAAGAGATAAAATAAAGAAAATAGAAGGAAGTGAGAGAAGAGATAAATAGTTAAATAAAATAACAGAGTTAATATAATATTTGTCACATTATAAGTTTATTAGAGTGATATATCTGCACCGAGCAAATTTAATAGTACTCACTGTAAAATATTTAATGATCCATTTGATATGATTAATATCACAAGTGTTTAGTATTCTAATTCCAATAGTGATCTTGACATTTTCAAAATTTTGAAGAACAAAAATGTTCAAATACAATTTTTCATATAACTTGACATTTTAGAGTAGAATAAATAAGATAAATCAAATCTTATTTTTTGTCCTCTAGTCCATTCTAATTAAATTTTTTTTAATGATCACCGTATCCTTTAGGAAAATAGTACAAAACAGTTGTCACAATTTTTTCAAAAATTTTCTCTTTTCTCACCGATCCCTGTCTTCCTTTTTATTCGTCCCCCACACTTTCTCTCTCCTCTCCATCTTTCTATCTCTTTAGCATACTCCATACACACTTATTCTCATTCTTATTTATCTTCTCCCACATATGCCTACTATTTCACCCTTTTCTCTTGTCCCAAAAATATTAGTTATTGTCTATGAAAGCACAGAGTAATAAAAAAATGGTAAACAATAAATATATTTGTATTCATATTTAAAATTAAATCGCAAGCATAGAAAAAAAATAAAAGAATTTAAACATCGATTTTGTAGTAGGGGGTGAGAGATAGTGGGCGGTAATTGTGGTGGTAGGAGACATTAATAATTGTGGTGACGATGGTGGTGGTGGTAGTGGCGATAATGGTGATGGTGACAACGACAGCGGTGATTGGGGCGACGGTGGGGGTGGTGGCGACAGTGGTGATGGTGGCGACGACGGTAGTGGTGGTGATGGCAACGGCGGTGGCGGTGGAGGTGGCGATGGTGGAGGTAGAAGTGGAGGTGGAGGTGGCAGTGACAGTGGCGGTGGCGATGGTGGTGGCGGTGGTGGTAGAGGTAGTGGTGGAACAATTCAAAATAATATATTTTTTTAAAGTACTAATGAGAAATAATTTCTAGAAAAACTTTAAAAAAATTATTCTAAACATATCTTTAGGGGCCTATTTTTTCCTTTTAAATTTGGTGTTTTAATATTAACCGTTAGATTAATTTTAAAATAAAATTTAAAGCGATCACAATCGCGAATAACAAAAGTCATTTTGTTTATTTTTAAAATTTGAATTATAAATTATTTTATTATATAGATGAGATTTATCTGTCGCGTCTTTCACATTGTGCCCAGACAATCAACTATGGTGGTGCTTCGCTTGTGGATCTATTCCTTTGGTGTTCAACTAATTTATTTCAGATCTATTACTTTGGTGGAAGTATGACACTGCTTCATTTATGGGCCTCGTACAACTATTGTGAGCCTAGTTGTAAAGCTCAGTGTATTCCTCGAGCTCTATGTAGTAGACGTCCCAAACTAGTGAAATATATTACTATCATTCTTCTTTTTTTTTTTCTTTTGTATTTTTCTCCATTTAGTTGCTCTATTTTTAGGTCAATTTATCTGCATTAATAAAATTTTAATTATATGTAATCTACGAATTTATTTGTATTATAAATTTATTTTTGATGCTATATTAGGTGAATTTATCTATTTTAATAAAACTTTGATTTTTATTATACTTAATATGAATTATATACTTTGATTTCCATGATTATTTCGTTTTAAATTTATTTGTTTTAATAAGTCTTAGATTTTCAAAATTATTTAAGGTCAATTTATCTGTATTGATAAATCTTTAATTTCTATTTTATGTAACATGAATTTATTTGAATTGTAAATTTTTAATTTCCATGATTTTTTAGGTGTATATATGTTTTAATAATATTTTAAGTGAATTTATCTATATTAATAAAATTTTAATTTTTATTATATGTCATACAAATTTATCTGTATTATAAATTTAAGTCATGTAGAATCAAAAAGATTCGTTTAAGGGTATCTCCAACCCTTAGTCAAATTTAAATTTGAGTAAAAAAGTTTAAAAAATTTGTTCCAACTCTTAACTCAAACTTATACCAAATCAAGAAAAACTCATTTTTTTTTACTCAAATCAAGGAGGACTCAAATCTTTAATGGTGAGATTCACCATCTTTTAAAGATTTAATGATCATTACTTACTCCCTTGTAAATTTGAATTTGTCCTCATTTAAATTTGAGTTTTTTTTTTTAAATTAAATTTTTTTTTTTTTAAATTTAAGTTTGTCCATTCGAATTTTTTACATTTGAGTCATGACTAGAGATGCTCCGACCAGAAAAACCTCGGACAAAAGAAAGACTTAAGTTCTAGAAGTTTTAAATGTTGTTGGTAAGTGTGGCAACTGTATTTGCTTCATAGAAAGCGTGACTTGAGGACTTGCACAAAAAAGCAGGATCACAGGATTTCATTAAGGTTATTTTTGTCCACTAGCTTATTTGTGGTCCGCTGGTCCAAAAAGGATCCAACGTATACTGACAGCCAAAAAAGATGATGTGCATGGATACCTGGTTCCTTTTCCTTTTATTTTTTTGTTAGTTATGCCAAATTTATTTTTAGTCATTAATCTTGATTTGAGTTATTTGTAATTTTAAATCTTCAGAACTATGAGATAAAATTAAATTATAAAGTAATAAGATTTAAGAAGTGTTGATTTACCCAAAAAAATAAGTGTTATTTTGTTGGACAAAATAAAAATATAACAATTCACTATTAAAGCTTAACCCTAAACCATTAGTGCAACAACTTACTTGACAGAACGAAATAGACAATCCACCCCAAAAAATAATCAATTTAATGATTTCACCATATTATCACTAATCAATAGAATATAATAATATGAATTTTCTCTTTTTTTTTTTTTTTGGGTCTTGGGAGCTTTATGTATGAGAAATCAAATTTAGTGTGCGTCTCTTAATAATTATATAGAACACTATGCCTAAATTTTGTGTGCAAAACGAACTTCGAACTAGTTACAAAAAGACCCCATGGTACTAGAACATGAACATAAGACCATTTTGATATTTATGTTTTTCAGTGAGTAGCTATAAGACCCCGTACAAAATTTAAAGATTGATAACATAATATTAAGTGTACTTTCAAAAGGATGATAAACACTTTGACTCGTTGTTAAAAGATTGATCATGAAATTTGGGTTTCGTGCATATTGACTTTCATGTCGAATTTAGTTTTGGAGACTTTAAGCTTGGGAAGTATGGATAGGTAAGTTTCTAAATGCTTTTAGATCCAAATAAGGCTACCATTGAATCCAGAAGTTCAAGAAACTTTGGGATATGTGATATGGGGTATAGTGAAAGTTTGAAAGTATTTCGGAGTTAAAACACATTTTTAAAAGATTTTGGATAAAAAAGGATTAGCTAGTGCCTCATATTTTTGGCCCGAACTAACTCTGATTGAGCTAATTCTTGCTACGTTGGAAAGTAGACTTCAAGTGCTACACAAATGTATTTCATAAAAATTTCATAAATTGACTTCTAATTAGATCAAAATCGAGCCGAAAGTTTGGGACAAAAATGTCACCCCTATCTGGACAGGAGTGTCACTAAAAGCCTAAATTTATATGCATGAATTGTGATACACATTAGAAAAGAGGATGTAAAAGTGCTAAAAATAAGAAATAAAATTTTAGTACTAAAGAAATAAGAAAAACATACTTTTAGAACAAAAACCCATCCCACATAGGTGGATTATCACCAAGTTTAGTGAGTTCACAACTATAAATACCATATCCCACATCAGAAGCCTATGACAAAGTTCGAAGGCTGAACAACTACCAAAAGCACATCTATAAGCACAAATGGAAGCAATCGGGTTATTAGGCCACAACTATGGGGCCTAACATAGCATATCATTGGGTAGCTTAAGCTTGGGCCAAGTTCAATTTGTTATTTAGTTCAAATATTCACGAAGTTAGTTTTCAAAAAGCTTAATCTGCAAATTACAATTACAAAATTGTATATTGAATTTTTTTTAATACGTGGATTCACTACAAATCCGTTCTAAATTCGCAGATTTGTATTTGGAATACAAATTTTGAGGTGGATGGACAAATCGTGTGATCTAGTTCTCATGTATATTTGTAGGGCGAAGATTTATGCATATTATAGCCATTTTTGTTCACACACATTACTTTGTTTTGAACAAAGAACGAAACATTCCGTCAATTATCAATTATGCAATTGTTTTGCCAACTACATTCCTATTACTACAATTAAATATATCATTATTTTTGAAGGCTTTTATTTAAGGGCGAAAATTTAACAGACATTAATTTAGTGGGTTAAAATTAACTACTTTTCATCACAAACCCAAAAATATGACTTGCTAACGTGAATAAAAAATAGATGAGTTTGAGTGAATACGAATAATTTAATTATGATCCAATACATAGATTTTAGTAGTATTTAATGAATGAAATTTATAATTTTTTTAGTTTTTTAATCAAATACTAACAAAAATCTTATAAAGAGGAGATAATGTTTTTTAGGGTTAATTATAAATTTTTTCCTTCAAGTTTGGGTCATATTTCAATTAGCTTAATTTGATATTAATTTAAACAATTTATTCACTCAAAATTTAAATATTTTTCAATTGACTCAAACTATCAATTTTCCACAGTAAAAAGTGACAAGTGATTTCCAATTTATTGAAAAGGCAAAATAATGCAAAATTGAAAAGCAAAGTGTTTGGTGCTGCAATAGGATGTTCTGTTGTGTTTTAATTTTTTGAGGATTTAAAATTTACTTTTTTTTTATTTGTTAAGCATGGAAAACAAATTTAAGGATTTTCATTGAGGGCAATTTTGTCCTTTGAACAAGTTTGTCGTGTTTAGCATTTAATATTGCTCATTTTATCATTGAAACCATTCATTTTGTGCACTTAATTGATGACTTCTCTCTGGATTTGGTTTGAATATTGACTAAGGTCATATTTGTGATTGTAGGAGTGAGAGAGCTGATGATGATTGATGGGAATGCTGTGGAAAAACTTAAGGAAGTAAGGAAATGTATCAAGGAAAGGCTACATCAAGAATTGAGGGGAAAAAAAAACTTCAATTGGTTGAACAATCAACTTCAAATGGTTATCAGAGAATTTTAGGGATACTGGGGACCATTCTAGATATTGAGAGCACTTCAATCGATTGACAATCAATTTCAACTGGTTGATCAGAGATTGGAAGATTATGCAAAACTACTAAGAGTACTTCAATCGGTTGAACAACCACTTTCAACCATTTGATCAGACAAATGCCAAAACAAGAACAAGATGCTAGGAGTCATTCAACCAGTTCATCAGAGCATTTCAACTGGTTGAAGAGGACAATCATCTGGTTGAAGTTAAGTTGGCTATAGGAAAAGCTTTCCGCATTCTCATTCTTTGAGGGAGTTCAGCTATTCTTCGTCCTATAGTCATGGGGTGACTACCATATGGCACCTCCTGAAGTTCAAGAAGACCCCTCATTGGTTGACAATAGCGGATAAAGCTTCTTCGGCATTTCATCCACCACCTATAATGCTTTTCGACCAATGAATGAAGAAGATCTATGCTATATATACTTGTGATTAGAAAGAGAGAGAACTTTTGGAAGAGTTTTTCATAGTTCTTTTGCTTAGTTTAGAAGTTGAGTAACCTCCATTTTCAAAACTCCGCCGGGTTTCGGAGAAGACAACTTTTGTGTCCATTTCAAAGCTTTGTTATCTTTGTATTCAAACTTAGCAATTGAGAAAAAATCATAATGTAAGCGTTTCCTTTAATCTAGCCGTTCTTCTACATATGTTTGTTATGTTGTTTATTGCCGATTTTGAAGTTATGAGTTTTATTTTCAGCTAAGTTTCAACGATCTGATGGATGATTGTCATCTATAATCAAGCATGATGACTCTCTAATGGGTTCTAATTGATCAAATGTTTTGTAGAATGGAAAAATCAATTTTGAACATTAGTTGTTAATTGACTACTTTGATTTCTCGTCGAGAGTTTATCCGGCATGAGTAATGCTTAGAACTCATTTACACAATCTAAATGCTTGGCACACTAGTGTCTATTTCCTATCTTCATAGATACAATAGTATATAGCTTATTTTTTGTTGAATATTATCCGATCTTGCGTGTTTGAATACAACTTCGAATGAGTAAAAAAAATGGGGAGTCAAAATGTTTGGTTATGGTGTGTTGAGTCCTGAGGATTGGCCGATTGTGTTTCTATTTATTACAATAAAAGAAAATTCTATCTTTCATCTCTTCCACAAGTCAAATAATTTTTATTTTCATTTGCACACACATCATTAATCAAATCCCATTTGTTCCTGAAGAGATGACCTTTGATTTATCTAAGTTACTACATTGCATAATTTTTCTACGCTTGGGAAACACATTGTTACATTTTTTAGGAGTGAAGAAAACTAGTCAAGCATTTTTGGCGTTGTTGCTGAGAAATGACGGCGTATTTGAAAGGTGATTTGGACAAACATCATGTAAGTCTTGTGATTTTTATCACAGACTCAGTTACGTTTTTTCACTGTGAATATATTTTTATTTGTTTTGTTTGTTGTAGATTTGCATTGTGTTTAAGTAGTTATAAGTGGGCACATGATAATATAGATAGAATTGTTAAACGAGACCTAAGAGGGGCAAAACCCTAGATATCCTACAAATTTTCTCACATTGGTTTAGCCAATAAGAACATTGAGGGAATATCTTCAGCCCCCAAGAAACATGTCATCATCATGCATCATATTGCCTGTTCAAGTCCATGCATTTGTAGTAAAACATGGAATGCTCCAACTATTACCTCAGTTTCATGGGGTGGATGAGGAAAACTCGTATCTATACATTAAAGAATTTGAGGAGGTGGTCAGAACATTGCTTGATTAGAATGTGCATGTGGAAGTTCCTCGGATGAAACTGTTTGTGTTTTCTTTAAAAAGACAAGGCAAAAACTTGGCTTAATTCTTTGAAACCTTGATCGATTGGGAGATGAACGGATATGCAAAAGGAGTTTTTAAAGAATTTTTTTCCAATACATAGAACTACATCTTTGAGGAAATTTATTCAAAAATTTTTAGAAAAAGAACATGAACAATTTTATGAGTGTTGTGAAAGATTTAAAGATCTTTTAAACTCCATTCCACATCATGGATTCGAACCTTGACAATTAGTGAATTTCTTCTATGAAGGAATTACCCTTTGCACATTACCAGTTCATTGATATGATATGCAATGGTGAATTTGTAAACAAGGACCCAGAAGAAGCATTAGATTATTTTGATACTGTGGCAAAAAATGTCCAGTCTTGTGACTTTTCCAACTTTGTCGAGAGATCAAATCCATCTCAGATGTCTCAACCGACCGGAGGAGGCAAATATGTATTAAGAGAACAAGATGAGCTGCATGCTAAAATTGCTAAATTATCTTAGAAATTGGAAGACCTAGAAGTGAAATTGGTCAATGAGGTAAATATTGTACCTAAGATTGATGAGCCATGTATTTTTTGTGATACGAGTGAGCATTATACTTAGGAATGCCCTACCATACCGGCTTTCAAAGAAGTGTTGCATGAACAAGTCAATACATTTAACCAACCCAAGTAGTTATGTTCTCCATATTCGAACACATAAAATCCTATATGGCAGAACCATCCTAATTTTAGGTGGAGAAATGAAAACACTTTTGCATCTCATGCATCTATACCACACACGCCCATCCCATTCAACAGAATCAAAATTTTTCTAGTCAAGGTCTGTCTACATGTTCTTATTATCCCAACAATGCACCACAAGGGTTTTCTCAAAACTCGCTACAACAACATGCATCTTCATATCAACCCCCTCATAGAAAAAGAAGTTTAGGGGACATAATGCATTAGTTCATACAAAGCCAAACGAAAATCAATAATCAAAATGAAAAGTATTTGGATACATTAGGACTCAAATTACTAATTTCACCAATTCTTTGGGTGTTTTACAAAAATAAAAGGGAAAATTTCTAGCACAACCACAAGAGAACCCAAAAGGTCAACATAGTGTTAAGGCATTGAATGCCAACCAAGGGAATGTGGAAGAAATCAAGGCTATCACCACTTCGAGGAGTGGAAAAATTGGTAAGAGTATTCTATCAAAAGTCTCTAAACCCACATAAAAAGAGATTGAGGAAGAATCAAAGGAAAGTCATAGCCTTGATAAACCAGAGATTGTCAATTCTTATGTTAATAAATGTCCTGTCCCTGCACCATATCCTCACCGATTAAAAGTACTTGCTAAGATTCCTAATTCTAAAATTCTTGATGTTTTTAATCATGTAAAGATTAATATTCCATTGCTTGATGCTATTAAATAGGTTCCTACTTGTGCTAAATTTTTGAGGGACCTTTGTGCTATGAAGAGAAATATGAATGTACAACAAAGGCCTTCTTGACAGAGCAGGTAAGTTCAATCCTACGGACTAACACTCCACCAAAGTTCAAGGATCTGGGATGCCCTATAATTTCTATCATCATTGGAGATCGCTGGGTGGAGTCTGCATTAATGGACTTAGAAGCAAATGTCAATCTATAACCATACTCAGTATATCAGCAACTAGGCTTGTGAGAGTTAAAGCTAACACCAATTACTCTCTAACTAGCAGACTGCAGTATGAAAATGTTGAGAGATATCATGGAGGATATTTTAGTCTAAGTGGATAAATTTTATTTTCCAGTTGATTTCATTATTCTTGATACATAACGTATTGCTAACCCGTCTGCTCAGATTCCAGTTATTTTGGGCAGACCTTTTCTTGCAAGTTCTAACGCTATTATCAATTGTAGGAATGGTGTAATGCAACTTGTATTTAGAAATATGACACTGGAGTTGAATGTTTTCAACATTAGAAAGTAGTCAGGTGATGATGGAGAGTTACATGAAATGAATATGATTGAAAACATAATAGAGTAGCATGTCAAGCATGTGGAAGAGAAGAATTTTGAGGATATGGAGTTCCATGAGAATATGGAATGTGAAGCTGTTTATGAGATAGACAAGTAGTTTCCTAAGTTTGAGAAATTGCCAGCAATTGAAAAAAGTATTGTATCATCCACTATTCATCCACCAACATTGGAGTTAAAGACACTACCAAACACTTTAAAGTATGCATTTTTGGAAAGTGGTGAGACATTTTAGATGTTGATCAGTTCATAGTTAAATTCAAAGCAAGAGGAGAAATTGCTGAATGTCTTGAAAACGCGTAGAGAAGCTATTGGCTGGATGATAGCAAACATCATGGGGATTAGTCCCCTTATTTGTACACATCAGATATATCTAGAAAGATGATACGAAACACTCTTGACAACCGCTCAGAAGATTGAATCTAATAATGAAGAACATGGTTCGGGCAGAGATTCTAAAGCTGCTTGATGTGAGAATTATTTACCCTATTGTAGACAACAAGTAGGTGAGGCCTATACATGTGTTGCCTATTGTAGCTAATGAGAACAAGGAGTTAATTTCAACTCGGGTAGTGACTGGGTGGAAGGTTTGCATTGATTATAGAGATTTCAATTCTTGCACCCAAATGATCACTTCACATTGCCCTTCATTGATCTAGTTTTGGAAAAGGTGGCAAGTCATTTGTTGTACTACTTCTTGGAAGGACATTCAGGTTACAATCAAATTGAAATTGCTTTGCATGATCAAGAGAAGACCACTTTTACCTGCCCCTTCAGAACATTGGCTTATAGACATATGTCATTTGTGCTATCTAATGCCCCAAGAACGTTCAAAATATGCATGGTGGGAATTTTTAGTGATATGGTGAAAAAGAATGTGGAAGTATTTATGAATGATTTTTCAATATTTGGAGATTCATTTAAAGATTGCTTGGAGAATTTGGAAAAAGGTATTAGTGAGGTGTGAAGAGAAGAATATGGTACTTAAATGGGAAAAATGTCATTTTATGGTAACTGAAGGAATAGTTTTGGATCATATTGTTTCTACAAAGGCGATAGAGGTTAACAAGGCAAAGGTTGAGTTAATTTCCAATCTACCTACCCCAAAAGGGTAAAGGATATGTGTTCATTTCTTGGCCTGTGTTAGATTCTATAGACGTTTCATAAAGGGTTTCAGTGACATAACTTGCCATTTGTGTAATATATTGACAAAAGATGCTTAATTTGTTTGGTCACCTGATTGTGAGTCTGTTTTTAAAAAATTGAAAAATATGTTGATTTTGTCTCCAATCATGCAACCACCAAATTGGGACCTCCCATTTGAACTTATGTATGATGCAAGTGACTATGTAGTGGGAACTTATGTGTGATACAAGAAAATGCATGTTATTTGTTGTGCTAGCAAAATCCTAAATGAGGCATACATGAATTACACTACCACAGAAAAGTAATTGCTAGTTGTTATCTTTGGACTAGATAAATTTAGATCTTATATCATTGGTTCACCTGTTATTGTCTGTACTGATCACTTTGCTTTGAAGTATTTGTTGTCTAAGCAAGATGCAAAACTGAGGCTCATTATATGGATCCTCTTCCTACAAAAATTTCACTTGATCATTAAAGATAAGAAAACAATTTTGTCCTTTGAACAAGTTTGTGGTGTTTAGCACTTAATATTGCTCATTTTATCATTGAAACCATTCAAAATTTGCGCTTAATTGATTACTTCTCTCTAAATTTGGTTTGAATATTGATTAAGGTCAGATTTTTGATTGTAGGAGTGAGAGAGTTGACAAGGATTGATGGGAATACTGTGGAAAAAACTTAAGGAAGCAAGGAGATGCATCATGGAAAGACTATAACAAGAATTGAAGGAAAAAGACACTTCAACCGGTTGAATAATCAACTTCAACTGGCTGATTAGAGAATTTTTGAGATACTAGGACCATTCGAGATACTAAGAGCACTTCAACTAGTTGATAATCAACTTCAACCGGTTGATCATATATTGAAAGATTATGCAAAACTACTGGGAGTACTTTGATCGGTTGAACAACCACTTTCAACCGGTTGATCAGACAAATACCAAAACAAGAATAAGATGCTGGGATTCATTCAACTAGTTCATTAGAGCATTTGAACCAGTTGAAGAGGGCGATCAAGCAGTTGAACAATCAATTTCAACCAGTTGAAGTTAAGTTAGCTACAGGAAGAGCTTTCTTGCATTCTCATTTGTCGAGAGAGGTCGACTATTCTCCTTCCTACACTCATAGGGTGACTATCAATCCTCATGAGGCTACTTTTTTTTTCTTTGTGGATGGAACCTCATGAAGGTCAAGAAAACTCCTCATTGGTTGACAATGACAGACGAAGCTTCTTCCACATTTCACCCACCACCGCACTACACTTCCAACCAATGAATGGAGAAGATCTATGATATATATACTTTTGATTCTCTACATGAGAGAGAGGGAGCACTTTTGCAAAGATTTTTTTCATATTTCTTTTGCTTAGTTTAGAAGTTGAGTTGTCAACATCCATTTTCAAAGCTTCGTCAGGTTTTGGAGAAGACAACTTTTGTGTCCATTTCAAAAATTTGTTATCTTTGTATTTGAACTTAGCAATTGAGAAGCAATCATATTGTAAGCATTTCCTTTAATCTAGTTGTTGTTTTACAGATGTTTGCTATGTTGTTTATTGCTGATTTTGGAGTTATGAGTTTTGTTTTTGGATAGATTTCAACACGATCCGATGGATTATTCTCATCCATAATCAAGCATGATGACTCTCTAATGGATTATAACTTATCAAATATTGTATAGAATGGAAAAACTAATTTTGAACATTAGTTGTTAAGTGACTAATTTGATTTCTTGTCGACAGTTTATCCGGCATGAGTAATACTTAGAACTCATTTACACAATCTAAATGCTTAGCATACTAGTTTCTATTTCCTATCTTCTAATCTCCAATAGTATATAACTTGTTTTTTTTTTTGAATATTATTCATTTGAGCATGTTCAAATATAACTTCGAATGAGTAAAAAAAACATGAGAGTCAAAATGTTTGGCTATGGTGAGTTGATTCCTAAAGATTGGCCGATTATTTTTTTATTGGTTACAATATAATAAAATTTTATTTTTCATCTCTTCCACAAGTCAAAATATTTTTATTTTCATTTGCACACATCTAATCAATCAAATCCCATTCGTTCCCTAAGGAGACAACCTTGGGTATATCCAAGTTACTGCAGTGCATAAATTTCCTAGGCTTGGGAAGCACATTGTTACAATTTCGACAAGGAGCGAAGAAAACTAGTCAAGCATGTGTTAATGTGACTTATAGGTGAATAATTCTCAGCATTGTTGATTGGGCCTTCTCCAGGTGAAGGCATAGAATACATTGTAAACTATCTTCTTCCCCAAGTATTAGAGAAACCCCAATGAGCAAGTGACTCTACTAGAATGGATTAGCCTAGCTTTCTAGCTAGTCAACCACTACAATCTGCATGTTCTTCTTGCTATTCTTCATTTTTACATGCATACTTGGATTACGACACACAAGCCTTAAGCACTTCAACTTGAGCAACTCAATCTCATGCTTTGAGTCCACATATCATTAGTTTGTACCATTAGTGGGAAAGATTCTTGATCATTTTCACTAAAAACTTCATCTCTGTTTACTAGATGGTCAGAACTCGAAGCATAGGCAAAATTCCAAAGAATAGTTAGAGAGTTCCTGCTCCTCCTCCCCCTCCACCTCCATTGAATCCTCTTGTAGAAAAACCAACACCAAGGAAGCACCTGAAAACTTATTAGGAAACTCTTCTTTACCTCCTTAGGTAGAACAAGGAGCTAGTCGTTCTTATACAAGCCCAAAATTCCTAGCGAATTCAACAGAATTCGACGAATCCCTTGAATCCATATCCTCAAAATCCGTTAAATCCCTTGAATCCGTTGAACCCCCAAAATATTTAAATCCCTTAGATCCACCTCATAATCCTAAAAATGGTATGGCAGATGAACGTTATAGCCAGCTAGGAAAAAACCTCCATCGTCAGTACCAAAGAGGAGAAATGGAAGATGATGCTCACAACAAGACAACATGGGTGAGAAAATAAAATCTACAACTACCTCTTCCACAAAACCGCTTAGATCGGTTATGGGAAGAACGTTTTTAGGAAATACAATGAGTTGGGTAATGTTATGAGGTGGTGAATGACTCAACTAAAGATATGCGCACCCAAGTATAAGCGATCGAGTTGTAGTAATAACTCAGTTAACTCTGAGATCGAATCCTCAGGGGGCTAATGGAGGTATCTTAAATAAGATCAATAGAGATAAAGACACAAGAAAGCTTAAAGAATGAGTGATTGTATGGTGAAGAGTTTTGTGCAAAGGAAAATGTAAAGCCTTTGATAATAAGGAAAGGTCACTCATTAATTCAGGGTTTTGGAATCATGCATAAGTGTTTCAATGCGATACTTATGCAATAATGAATTCTCAGCTAACCCCTATGTCAACAGTAGGTTAATCAGAAGATAATAATTGATTTTTTAATTGAAAAGCTCAGCTCCGACATAGTGTCTATAGTTATAACATCAAAAATGCCAAGACATAACCTATCAATAATCAATTAAATAACTTAAACAAAACATCCAATTGGGTTAGATAATCAATCATGTAGTTAAGCACCATGTAGGTGAAGATTGAAGGATAACATGAAGAACTAGAGAAAATACTTATAGGAAGTTATAAGCATTACCTACAATATGACTTAACTTGTCCATAGGTAATCAAACAACTATACAAAGTGTGTTAGCTTGCTAGAATTATTCATCCATTCATAAGTTAGATTAGACAAGTAAGCATAACAAAAATTGCACAAATATATGTAATCCAAATACTTCAACATAAATCCATCCCCCTTCACCAAAGAGTGGATGTGAAACTACTCACCCTTCATGGCCCTTAGTAGGCTAGAAAAGTGAGAGAACCTCATCCCTATAAGTAAAGAGAATTTAAGATTACGGAAGGTAAAAGCAAGAAGACGATTGAAATTACAACAAATAAATGCAAGGCTTGTTTCTTTACTAAATTTCAAATGAAATACAAATCACCCTTCAAATCTCAAATGAAGCTAAAAGGGCGAGTGAAGTTCATCTTAGTAAATAAAGAAAGAAGTTTGAGAAATGTAGAAACTATCTCTAAAATATTACAATGCTTGGAGAGCAAATGGAACAAAAAATGGAATTCTAAAAGGGATGATCTCCTCTTAAAACATAGGTGGTATTTATAAAGGGAGATTGCTACAAAAGAGCCCATAATCCGAAGCTTTAGGTGTGGACACAACTTTCAAACTTCTGTAGGGGTATTCGGATGGTGGTGGCTAGCATTCGAATGCCACTAATTCTTTGGTTTGGCAAATTGCTGATATTGCACATGGGAAGGGGCGTCCGAACATTGGTGGCTGGTGTTCGGACGCTAGTCTCTGTCCACCTCCATTTTTTGGAGCCTTCTGTCTAGGAATTTTGAGGTGGTATATGGATGTCTGGACTGTGGTGGCAAGCGTTCGGATCCCTCTTTCTTGTTAGAAATTTTCTTTTGTTCGTTCAAATCCACCCTTCTAATTCTTTTTTGCCCCTAAACTTTGCCTAATTGTATTTTTACACTACAATTCAAGTTAGTCTCTAAGGGTGTGTTTGTTAACCCAAATTCAACACTTAAAATGAATGTATTCAACACTTATTAATTATGCCCATTTGATAACCAAAATTTAAACTCTCTTAATATGTTAAGTGCCCTTAAAAATAGGTTACAATATTAAGTTGGAGATCCCTTAATTCTAAAAGCTGCAAGTGCTTAGCAAAACCATCTTTAATAATATTTACAATATGACAATTATACCCCAAAATATATTATAATTCTATTAAAACTCTAATTAGTCTTCTCTCTAAAACCCCTAACCTATATATTCTCCTTGTCGATCTTTTTTTTTTTCTTTTCCTTTTCCTATGTAACAAAAATATACATACATAATTATAATTACACACACAAATGAATGCACCACACATAAACAATTACACACAAACATATGCACTGCACACACACACACACACACACTTACACACATGGACTGCACACACACACATACACATGGCACACACACATATTGTTAATGAAATCTAATTTATTGTATTTTTTTATATTATTTGATTATTTATTAGTTATTTTTCTTTTTTTTATCCGATGTTATTGTTTACTTATTATGTTATTCAATTTGTTATTGTTCACTTATTGTGTTATTCAAATGTTATTTATTTATTTGTTTTGATCAAATATTTGTTAAATGTAGACTACAATATAATAATAGTGATTATGATTTATGTTATGACATATTTTATAAATATTTTTAAATTAAAGTGTGGAAGGGTAAAACTGAAAATTAATTTATTTTCAGACGTCAGCTCTGTATAGTTATCAAACAGTTTAGTTTAATTCAGTACTTAAATTTCAGTGAACATTGACTTAATCTGAAATATGTACACCCAAGTGTAGGAGGTCAAGTTATAGTAATAATCTGGTTAAGTCCAGAGTCAAATCCATAGGGAACTAATGTTGGTGTTTCAAAGTACACAGTAACAAAGACCAAAGTGACTGGAACCCTTGAGATTTAAAGTGATGATCATTATAGATTTTTCCTGGACAGAATATAAGATTCTTTCCAAGAGGATTTTCTAGATAAAATATAATATTCTCTCAAATATAGAAGTCACCCTTTAGCTCGAGGATCTAGACATATAGTCAATCATCTGGTTGTTATACTTGCGTTTGAAAACTCAATTATGTCAACATAAAATTAATTGAAAGATAAAGATGAAGTGTGAGAATTAAGAGCATGATTTTGATGTCTTTGTAGAGATTTACAAGAATTGTCTGTGCCGAGACTCAACCCCTCTACAAACAAGCAAGTCTTTATACTAGGCATCCGACCACTGCGTTAGTATTCCATTCTTAGTTGAAGCACAATAATGGTGAATATTGAAAGGTAGTGATGAAGATCTAGCTGGAGTATTTGCAAAGGACCAATGAGTCTTCCTATGCCAAGAGTCATCTATGTCATAGAAAGGACTAATGGTTGTACAAAGTACCTTAACTTTGCTAGATATATTCAGTCATTTAGTAAGCAAGTGAAATATAAAACATTAAGAATAAAATAAATGCACAAATATAATTTCTAAATAATTTATACATGTCCGTCACCTCTTACTAAAGATTGAATGAAAAACTACTCACTCTTCATGACTTTGGTAAAGCTAGAAAAGTGAGTAATTCTCATCCCTCAAAGTAGAGGAGCTACAAGATAAAACACACTACACAAGGAGCTTATCTTTGACGAAGAATGTGTGAATCACTTTTCACCCTTCATGGCTTTGGTAAAACTCTAGAAAAATGAAAGAGTTTTACTCCTCTGAGGGAAGAAAAAAGTTAAAATAATGGAAGCAAATAAAACTAATAATGAAAGTGGAAGAAAACTAGTCACTTTTGGAGGGTTTCCTTCTCAACTAAAAGATGATCTATCTCCCCCTATGTATGTCTATCTATATCTATGTGCAAGTAAGTGTAAGTCTATGTCTAAGATAACTCCCTAAGTGTGCATGTCCTTTGAAGCTCCCACAATGGGAGTATTTATAGGCAAGGAGCAGGAGGTAAAGAAGTGTAAAAGAATAGTACAAAATCCAAGTGAATGCCCCAAGATCTAGATAGAAAATCAACCACTCTGCATCCTTTCTGGGGACTTTCAAATGTTGTATGGCATTCGAACATTGAGTCCTGTCTTTTGTTATGGGCGTTTCAACGCTTAATGGAGTTTGAACATGGACACAAGTGGCTCTTGTCACCCACAGTAGATAGCAAGCCATGTCTTATTACTCTGCCAATCTAGTCCTTAAATAAATCAAGATGGTGTTCGAACGTTGTACTCAAGTAGCTCTTAATCTTTTGTGAAAATAACTGCAACACTCCATATGTCATCGCCTCAGCAGTCTGGTCTTCAAATAATTCAAGATGACGTTTGAACATGGATTGACATTCGAACGTTCATGCCTTGTTTCAAACTTCTCCAATTTTTTTGCAGAACATGTGGGTGTTGTATGAAAGTTTGGTATCCATTGACTTTAGGCTTTTGTGCAAATTGTTCCTGAAATGTCATCATTCAAACTCCATCAAAGCATAATTATTCTTGTAAAAGCAGAGTAAGACGCTAATTTTAACTATTCATCAAATACCAAATAATCCACAAATTCAGCATTTAGCATTCAACTTGTAGACTTCAACTTTCACCTTTCAAACTTCAGTTTTTAATTGTATCAAACACCACCTAAATCTACCTTATACTAATTAAATTATTCAATTTACAATCAACTAATCATGAAACGCAAGGAATTATTCTTTTGAATGTATATTGAAATATTACTTTTACAGGTTAATCAATGAAGAATCGGATTCCCGTTACCATGGAAGCTTTGATCCACCAAACCGAACCACCTTTCACGATCGACATATTGCATTTCCCCTACCGGCAACGTTCAAGATACCCTAGGTTGAGGCATTTGACGGGACTAAAGACCTCGTACATCATCTGAATTCGTATAAGAATCAAATGGAATTGCATGGATATCAAGACCCTATTCGATGTCGATCTTTTGCCATAACGCTAAAAGGATCTGCTTTTACTTGGTCTAACAGGTTACCCTTGGCCTCAATTTCCTTGTTTAAGGAGCCCTCAATCCAATTCATTTCTCACTTCATTAGAGCGAGAACCTATCTGAAACCATCGTATCACCTATTACTGGTAAAGTAAGGACCAACAAAATCACTCAGAAGTTATGCCAATAAGTTAAATCAGGAATCACATAAGGTAGAAGAACTAGACGAGAAGGTCGCCCTAATGGCCTTCATGAGAGAATTGGGTTTACAATCTAAAGGCCTCTTGTTCTCCATCTCTTAGAACCCATAAACAACCATGGCTGAGTGTTAGCTAAAGCAAAAAATTACATAAACAGAGAGGAGTCCCTCTTATCAAAGAATGGTTCCTCCAGCGCCCCTAAGCAACAATTATACAAGAAGAAAAAGGAATCCAGTCTTAGAAAAGTTGAGAGAGAAGCCAAGAACGAGATCGCTCACCACGGAGAAGGAGAGATCGATCACCCAAGAAAATGGGTGATGCCAAAGGGTTTCTGGGGCCTCCCTAAATAAACTTGCAACTTCGATACGCTCCTAAGTAGTTTACACCACTCAATACCATGGTGGTTGAGGTACCAAATCAAATTTAGGATGAAAGATATGTGGAATTGCCTACTAAAATGAAGACAACCTCTCAAAAGAGAAACCCTACCAAATATTGCAATTTTCCACTGTGATCATGGACATGATACAGACAACTACTTTCAGCTTAAGAAGGAGATCAAATTCTTGATTCAAGAGGGATAGCTCTGACACTTTCTAACTTAGGATGGTGAGGAGTGAGCCCAACCACAACAGAAGCAACCCCAGTAGAGGCAACAACAACACCAAGAAATATTGGGAGAAATCAGGATGATTTCAGGAGGCTTCGGAGGTGGTGGAGAATCCATCTTAGCTAGAAAGGCACATGTAAGAAAAGTCAAATCTGACAAACATCTAGAGATCCAAATTGTGCAGAAGGTTCCACGCCTTAATATCAAAAATTCTTCTCATATGCCAATCTCGAGTGGTGTCAACTCCCCCATGACAACCCTTGGTCGTAAAAGAGATCGTTGCCAAAAAAAATATTCGCTGCATGCTCGTTGATAATGGAAACTCTGTGGATATTATTTTTATGTCAACTTTTGACAAGCTAGGAATCGGTAAGGATAAGCAAGTGTGAAACCCGGAAAAATTTGAAATTTTGAAAATTTTTTGACTAAGGGCAAAATGGTAATTTTTCAATATTATGTGGGTTTAAAATGTATATTTTATAAAGCTCGGATGGAACAACGGACTTCACCGTTGGATTCGTACCGCAAAATTGAGTTACCACATCAATTTTTATCGAATTTCGAGATAATCAAATTTTACATATTTTTCGAGACAATTGGGTGACGAATGAACTTTTAAAGGTCCCCAAAAAATAGAAATTATAAAAAAAATTTATAATTGAGTAAAATTTCAAATAAAATTAATTTGAACTAAAATCAAAATTTAATGAAATCGTTCCGGGTTAAAAACAGACCTAGAAGTAATAAACGAGTGAGGAAATGTGGACCACAGAATTAAAAGTATAAATAGGGTTTAATATCTGAAAAATCAGATATTTTGCTCATTTTGCTGGCTGGTTCCAACATTGGAGAAGAGAGAGAAGAGAGAAAAATTGATTTTCAAGGCTTTCCCCTCTGATCCGCCAAGTTCCGTCGATCGGAATCCGTTGATCCAAGAATTAAAGTTGGTCTACGCGACGAGGGCTACACATACGTACCAAGAACGAAGATTTTCACTGAAGATTCAAAGACAGAGCTTTGGAAAAATCAAAGATTTTGGAGCTAGGAGGTGCCTAGAGGGTTCTACCTTTCTTTTACGCTTCAAGAGGTAGGGGGTTCTCCTACTTGGGTTGATTTCTTACCTAGTTTGTATTAGGGAATGGGTAAGGATGTAGAACAACCTAGGTCTTTTGACTATGGTTATGGAAATGGGTGTGGAATTTGGCCTTAGACTAATTCCTAGTTAAGTTCGGCATAGGAAATTACTTGTATGATTTCCTTGGAATTTGATATGCTTGGATATGCTATGTGTTCAAATGTGCCTTGAAATGATATGGGCAAATTGGTGTGATAACATGATTTGTGTGATAACATAAATTGTGCCTTGAAGGTATTTGATAAAATGCCTTGGGTAATTTAATGTTATTATTTGATGTAAATAACAGGCTTGAATTGTTGTGATATGTGGACATATGCTTATTGGTATATTGTGCATAATGATGAAACTTATGTGCATATGACATGAAATTCTATGGAATATGATTAATATTGCTCATGTGGCATTCATTACATTTGGGCATGAGGTTGCATCATATTCATGGGCTTAGGCATGAGTGTGGGTGAGTATGCATGAAGTAATCAATACCACTCTTGGTAATTGATATGTGGACTCGGAAATGTTGGATCAAAGATCCCTTGGAGTCGCATGTTGCATGAGAAAAACTTGTGTCGGGTATAGAAAGTACGGCTAGACACTCCCTCGGGTGAAAAATCCGGCCACTTGGTTCATACACTTCCCTGAGGTGAAATTCTGAAAAACTGTAATAGTGTATAGAGCTAGCGGTGTAATTCTGGAATCCGATACCCAACAAAGACATATGGTTTTGTTGTATAAAGTGTTCATTGAATGAGAAACATCCAACAATGGAAGGGTTTTCAAAGCACATGAATTGTGTTTCAAAATGATCTTTGGATGTATTTCATCAAAGACAACGGTTTTACACATATGCATCGCATTGCGTTGTGGGAATCGGTGTGGACTCGGAGTAACATGCATGAGTGAGTTTCATCTCATTACATGGCATGACATCATAATTTTCCAACATTGAATCCTATGTCATTGTTGGAATAGAATGATTGTTGTAACATTTGCATGTACTCATTGCATATGCATTCTAGGTGGGGAAGTAGCCTCTATAGGAAATTTTCTATTGAGCGTGGCTCACCTTATACGTGAAACATTTCAGGTGCGGGGTTCGTGCCGGTGGAGGACTTGCATTCGAGGCCTCAAGGTTGAAGAAAAGTCGACTTGTGGCTTTTGTAGTATATTTTGTGTCAACTTTTGTCAAAACTTTAGTTTGGCATGTAAAGATATGAATCACATGTAATAGAACTTGTATGGATCATGTACAATGTAGAAAATATCCTTATACATGTTTGGGATGAATTTGGAAGGGTTTTGATTGGATTGGAAATGAAAACTAATGAAAAAATGAAATTCTGAACAAAACCTATCGGTAGTAGGCAATAACTATCGGTAGTTAACAGGTAGTACCTGTACAGTAGGCAGTAACTACTAGTAGCCAACAGGTCATACTTGTCCAGTAGGCAACGACTACCGGTAGTCAACAGGTAGTACCTGTCCAGTAGGAAACACCTATTGGTAGCTTACAGGTAGAACTTCTACCGGTAGACACCTACCGGTAGCTCTTTCAAAAATTTGAAATTTTAAAAATTTCTTTGTCAACCTTTTGAGCTTTGGTTTCCTTAGTTCCCTTGACACAAATGAACCTTAAAAGAGATATATTGGGGTATATTGAACCTTGATGAGAGTAAATGAATAACGAAACACGGGTAACATGTGTGAGTTAAAATCCCGAGTATTGGGATATTATTGGTGAGATGTCGGCTCAAGTGACACTCACGGGCATTCCACAGGTTGACGGGTTATCAATAGGACCCCCGATTTTAGGGGCGTCACAACGTGGTATCAGAGCATAGGTATACGAAATACCTAGGGCTTGATGGGTATTGGGTTTAGACCATTGCATGTATTGTACATTTCATCTTATGTGTTTACATTGTGTTACATGACTATGTGATTATGTGAATGATATACATGGTTAAGTGTATATGGAAAGTGACACTAGGGTTAGAAAACATAACCTTGGGAGTCAAAAAAGGAATGAAAGGGATAGTTTAAGGTAAAAATGTTTACTAGTGAGAGGTATAAACTCTACTAGGGAAGCAAGGAGATAAATCTCAATGTTTCAAGTTTTATCCCTACATTGGAATGTTATGTGAATATTCTATTATCATTTGACATGTGTGTAGATGACAACTAGAGGAAGGGGACGGCGGGGTGGACGGAACATTAACCAACCACCACCGGCCTTTGACCAATAAGCCTTTGTAGAGGCTATTGGTGCGGCAGCAGCTACCATTGCACAGGCTAGTGCAATTGGGAGCCAAGGAGGCACAAGTCACCTCTAGAAATTTAAAGCACACCAACCTCCGATATTTCTGGGAGGGGCGGATCCTATGGTGGCTGACCATTGGTTCCGGCAAGTTAATAAGGTATTGGGGGCTATGAAGATCACTTCCGATGCCACTAAGATAAAGCTAGCTGCATTATAGCTAGAGGGCGAATCCCAAGTGTGGTGGGATTGGGTCAAAGAGTTCCGTGAGCTCTTCATGAGAAAGTACTTTTCGGCAGCTGCTAGACATGCAAAGGCCAGAGAGTTTCTAGACTTGAAGCAAGGTACGATGTCAGTGATGGAGTACGTAGCTAAATTCATGGAATTAGCATGTTTCACCAATGATGATGTGACCACAGACATGGCCAAAGTCAGGAAGTTCAAGTATGGGCTAAAGTTATCCATCCAGGGTAAAATGGTTGGTCTTCTTCTATAAGACTTCGATTTGATGGTCACCACAGCTTTGGCCATTGAAAGAGAGGTGAAGGATGCAAAAAACATCTGGGAAGTGGGTGTTAAGGACAAGAAGAAGGAGGGTCAATCCTTTTCTTCTAGTTCTGGAAAGAGGCAGAGGACTTTTCCTCCACAAGGGCAACAAGGACAAGGCCGTAGCCATCAAGGCCAAGGCCAAGGCCAGTCCTCCTAGGGCGAAAGAAATCAGAGGCCTTCCTACCAAGCACCAACGGACTTGCTACCATTGTAATCAACCGGAGCATATGAGGCAAGATTGTCCTCAGAGGCAGGGATCCCAAGGCGGGGGGTCATCACAGTCCCAGACTTCAGTGGGGTAACCTCAGACATATGTTGCTCCTCATTACCCTACCATAGGCCAGGAGAGTCAATATCAGTACCAGGGCGCTGCACAAGGCCCTATTACTTCTCATATGGGGACTCCACAAGCAGGCCTGATGGGCCAGGGCATGGGTCGAGGCCGGGGACAGGGCTCACAAGCTAGTACTTCGAGGACCCAGGGGCGTGTCTACACTATGATGCCACAAACTGAGCTGGCAGATCCGTCAGTGATACAAGGTACATTTCTACTCTCTCGCTTATGGGCTAGAGTATTGTTTGATTCTGATGCATCGCATTCTTTTATTGTTGCATCTTGTGTGAAAGCCTTAGGCTTAGAGGTTGAGACCCTGGAAGAGCCATTGCATGTAAGTTCTCCCCTAGGAGCTAGGGTAAGAATTGATCATATATGTCGAGGTTATGAATTAGAGATCTCAGAGATTCTACTCATAGTGAACCTTAGGGTCATGGACATATCTGAGTTTGATGTGATTCATGGTATGGATTGGTTGACGGCACACCGAGTCGTCATTGATTGTGATTAGAAGAGGGTCACGGCTTACATGCCTGAGGGCGTTTGTTTCAAGTTCCAGGGGGAAAAACGTGATGCTTTATCTCAAGCCGTGTACGATTCTAGATGGCACGGACAGTTGATGGGTTGACTAGCTAGCCTTACCTTGGAGAACTACGCGAGACAAGAGTTAGGTCTACCTTGGGTTGTATGTGAGTATGATGATATTTTTTTGGATGAATTATCAGGATTACCTCCACATAGGGATGTTGACTTCACCATTGAGTTGCATCCGGGTATATCGCCTATCTCTATGAATTAGCATAGGATGACATCTGTTGAGTTGCAAGAACTCAAGGTCCAATTGCAAGAATTATTGGACAAGGGTTTCATTAGACCGAGCACTTCACCTTGGGGCACTCCGATTTTGTTTGCTAAGAAGAAAGACAAGACTCTTCGATTGTTCATTGACTATCGGCAGTTAATAAGGTTACTATCAAGAATAGATATCCTTTACCGAGGATTGACGATCTATTTGATCAATTGAGAGGGGCACGGGTCTATTCCAAGATAGATCTCCGTACAGGATATCGTCAATTGAGTGTTAGGGAGGAGGATATCCCTAAGATGGTGTTCAGAATACGTTATGGGCATTTCGAGTTCACAGTTATGCCATTTGGTTTGACGAATGCTCTAGCGGCATTCATGGATCTCATGCATAGGGTATTCCAACCCTATTTTGGATCAGTTTGTTGTGATCTTCGTTTATGACATCTTGATCTACTCCAAGTCTGAGGAGGAGCATGAGGGATACTTGAGGATTGTTCTCCAGACATTGAGAGAGCATCATTTGTATGCCAAGTTTAGCAAGTGTGAATTTTGGCTTACGGAAGTAAAGTTTTTGGAACATGTAGTGTCGACTTTGGGTGTATCCGTGGACTCAAAGAAGGTTGAGGCAGTTATAAATTGGGAAAGACCGAAGTCAGTCTTCGAGATACGTAGTTTCTTGGGATTGGCGGGGTATTACAGGAGGTTCATTGAGGACTTCTCCCGATTGGTTGCGCCTATGACAAAGTTGACCCAAAAAAAGGTCAAGTTTGAGTGGAATGATTCTTGTGAGAAGGCATTCCAAAAGCTGAAAAGGGGACTTACTTCAGCTCCTATCTTGATAGTTTCGGAAAGGGGACAGAGGTACACAGTCTATTGTGATGCCTCGAAGGACGGGCTGGGATGTGTTTTGATGCAGTCTAGAAGGGTAATAGCTTATGATTCTCAACAGCTAAAAAATCACAAGCAGAATTATCCCACGCATGACCTGGAGTTGGCGGTCATTGTCTTTGCCTTGAAGGCTTGGCGCTACTACTTGTATGGTGAACAGTTTGAAGTATTTTCGCACCACAAGAGTCTGAAGTATATCTTCACACAGTGAGACCTCAACATGAGCCAACGCAGGTGGATGGAGTATCTAAAGGACTACGACTTCACATTGCGTTACCATCCCGGTAAGACAAATGTGGTGGCTGATGCACTCAGCCAGAAGTCACGGGGAGTTATTGCTAGTTTGGCTTCCCGAGAGTGAAGGATGCTCAAAACTGTGGGACAATTTGGGCTGCATTACACTGATCAGACTCAAGGTATTTTAGGGAGCTTGGTGGCTATACCTTCCCTACTGAACAAGGTGATTGAGTCCTAGGGACAGGATACTGAGTTAATATCCATCAGTGATCGAGTACGGTTGGGTATAGATGACGAGGACTGGGCCATTCACTCAGATGGTTGTCTTCGATTTAGGGAAAGAATTGTAGTTCTCTAGGCTATGGAGCTCAGAGAAGAGATTCTTAGAGAGTTTCCATTGTTTCCATTTTGATGTACATCCAAGTGGCACGAAGATGTACTATGATCTTTGTCGCCAGTATTATTGGAGTGGGATGAAGAAAGATGTTGAGAATTTTGTTAGCCGATGTCTCACGTGTCAGTAGGTTAAGGCTGAACACTAGAGACCAGCGGAATTACTCCAGCCTTTGGAGGTAGCTGAGTGGAAGTGAGAGCATATCACGATGGATTTTGTGACTCACTTGCCACGGACATCACGGGAACATGACGTGGTGTGGGTGATAGTAGATTGGCTTACGAAGTCGGCATACTTTTTAGCTGTGTGGATGACCTTCACACTAGAGGAATTCTACAAGTTATATGTACGGGAGATTGTCCGGTTGCATGGGGTGCTCACATCTATAGTATCGGATCGGGATCCTAGGTTCACGGCTCGTTTTGGAAAAAGTTTTCAGCGAGCTATGGAGACACAGTTGATGATGAACACTGTTTTTCATCCCCAAACGGACTGTCAATCTAAGAGGACTATACAGACGTTAGAGGACATGCTACGAGCATGTGTCCTAGATCTTAAGGGTAGCTGGGAAGATCACTTACCCTTAGTAGAGTTTGCCTACAACAATAGTTACTAGGCGAGCATACAAATGACAACCTATTAGGCATTATATGGAAGACCTTATCGATATCCGGTATGTTGGACGGAGGTGAGAGAGAAACCTTCTACAGGTCTGAATTTGGTTAGAGATACCTCGGAAAAGGTGGATCTTATACGGAAGCGTCTTCTTACGGCTCAAAGCCGACAGAATTTTTGCCGACAAACGGCGGCAACCTCTGAAGTTTGAGGTAGGAGATCATGTCTTCTTGAAGGTGATGCCTAAAAGATGAATGGTCAGGTTTGGCAAGCAGGAAAAGTTGTCACCGAGTTATATTGGGCCCTTCGAGGTATTCGAGAGGGTGGGTATAGTTGCTTACTAGTTGGCGTTATCACCAAATCTATCAGGTGTTCATGCGGTATTCCATGTCTCTATACTCCGGAAGTACACCCCGAATCTGACTCATGTGGTGGATTGGGGAGAGCTTGTGGTTGATGTTGATGGGACCCTTGAGGAGGGACCGGTGCGCATCATGGATAGTCAGGATCAGATTTTGTGAGGTAAGACTGTGAGGCTAGTGAAAGTGTTATGGCAACACCGAGGAGTGGAGGAGGCAACATAGGAGCGCGAGGATACTATTCATACCAATTATTCTTTCCTATTTGAGGATGGAGGTACCTTATAATAGTCGTTTGATATTATTTGATTGTTATGTATGCATGTGTTTGTATGTGCATGTATATGTGAATTTCGGGGATGAAATTCTTTTAAGGAGTGAAGAATGTGAAACCCGGATAAATTTAAACTTTTTCTGACTAAGAGTAAAATGGTAATTTTTTACTATCATGCGGGTTTAAAAATACATATTTTATAGAGCTTGGATGGAACAACGGACTTCACCGTTGAATTCGTACCATAAAATTGAGTTACCACATCAATTTTTGTCGAATTATGAGATAGTCGAATTTTACATATTTTTGACAATTGGGTGACGAATGAACTTTTAAAGGTCCTCAAATATGAAAATTATACAATTTTCTTATAATTGAGTAAAATTTCAAATAAAATTAATTTGAACTAAAATCAAAATTTAATGAAGTCGTTTCGGGTTAAAAACGAACTCGGAAGTAATAAACGAGCAGGGCAATATAGACCACAGAATTGAAATTATAAATAGGGTTTAATATCTGAAAAATCAGATATTTTGCTCATTTTTCTGGCTGGTTCCAAAGTTGGAGAAGAGAGAAAATTTGATTTTCAAGGCTTTCTCCCCCGATCCGCCAAGTTCCGTCGATCGGAATCCGTTGATCCAAGAATTAAAGTTGGTCTACGCGACGAGGGCTACGCGTACGTACCAAGAACAAATATTTTCACCGAAGATTCAAAGACGGAGCTTTGGAAAAATCAAAGATTTTGGAGCTAGGAGGTGCCTAGAGGGTTCTACCTTTCTTTTACGCTTCAAGAGGTAGGGGGTTCTCCTACTTGGGTTGATTTCTTACCTAGTTTGTATTAGGGAATGGGTAAGGATGTAGAACAACCTAGGTCTTTTGACTATGGTTATGGAAATGGGTGTGGAATTTGGCCTTAGACAAATTCCTAGTTAAGTTCGGCATAGGAAATTACTTGTATGATTTCCTTGGAATTTGATATGCTTGGATATGCTATGTGTTCAAATGTGCCTTGAAATGATATGGGCAAATTGGTGTGATAACATGATTTGTGTGATAACATAAATTGTGCCTTGAAGGTGTTTGATAAAATGTCTTGGATAATTTAATGTTGTTATTTGATGTCAATAACATGTTTGAATTGTTGTGATATGTGGACATATGCTTATTGGTATATTGAGCATAATGATGAGTTATGGAACTTATGTGCATATGACATGAAATTCTATGGAATATGATTAATATTGCTCATGTGTTCATTACATTTGGGCATGAGGTTGCATCACATTCATGAGCCTAGGCATGAGTGTGGGTGAGTATGCATGAAGTAATCAATACCACTCTTGGTAATTGATATGTGGACTCAGAGATGTTGGATCGAAGATCCCTTGGAGTCGCATGTTGCATGAGAAAAATTTGTGTCGAGTATAGCAAGTAGGGCAAGACACTCCATTGGGTGAAAAATCCAGCCACTTGGTTCATACACTTCCCTAAGGTGAAATTCTGAAAAAGAGTAATGACGTACAAAGCCAGCGGTGTGATTCCGGAATCCGATACTCAACAAAGACACATGGTGTTGTTGCATAAAATGTTCATTGAATGGGAAACATCCAACAATGGAAGGGTTTTCAAAGCATATGAATTGTGTTTCAAAATAATCTTTGGATGTATTTCATCAAAGACAACGGTTTTACACGAATGCATCGCATTGTGTTGTGGGAGTCTGTGTGGACTCAGAGTAAGATGCGTGAGTGAATTTCATCTCATTACATGGCATGTCATCATGATTTTCCAACATTGAATCCTATGTTATTGTTGGAATAGAATGATTGTTGTAACTTTTGCATGTACTCGTTGCATATGCATTTTAGGGGAGGGGGGAAGTAGCTTCTATAAGAAAATTTCTACTGAGGGTGGCTCACCCTATATGGAAAACATTTCAGGTGCGGGGTTCGTACCGGTGGAGGACTCGCATTCGAGGCCTTAAGGTTGAAGAAAAGTTGACTTGTGGCTTTTGTAGTATATTTTGTGTAAACTTTTGTCAAAACTGTATTTTGGCATGTCAAGATATGAATCTCATGTAATAGAACTTGTATGGATTTTGTGCAATGTAGAAAATATTCTTGTATATGTTTGGGATGAATTTGGAAGGGTTTTGATTGGATTGGAAATGAAAAACTGATGAAAAAATGAAATTCTGGACAAAACCTACTAGTAACAGGCGATAACTACCTGTAGTTAACCAGGTAGTACCTGTTCGGCAGACAATAACTACCGGTAGCCAACAGGGAGTACCTGTTCAGCAGGCAACGACTACCAGTAGTCAACTGGTAGTACCTATCTAGTAGGAAACACCTACTGGTAGTTTACAGGTTGAACTTCTACCGGTAGACACCTACCAGTAGCTCTTCCAAAAATCTGAAATTTTAAAAATTTCTTTGTCAACCTTTTGAGCTTTGGTTTCCTTAGTTCCCTTGACACAAATGGACCTTTAAATAGATTTATTGGGGTATATTGAACCTCGATGAGAGTAAATGAATAACAAAATACGGGTAACACGTGTGAGTTAAAATTCCGGGTATTGGGATATTATTGGTGAGATGTCGGCTCAAGTGACACTCGCGGGCATTCTGCGGGTTGACGAGTTGTCAACGAGACCTCCGATTTTAGGGGCATCACAGCTATAGCCTGTCAAGACCCACCTACTAGGACTCGTAGGAGAAAATGTCTTCCTGTTGGGTTTCATGCAGCTCGTCCTCACCATAGGGGACACACCATGTCAAAGCACTGTCATAGTGAGGTTCCGCATTTTGGGTAGACCTTCCTTGAATTTACTCAAAGCCATTTCCTTTCCTTATTACCTTTCGATGAAATTCCCCACCAAGAATGGGGTAGGGGTGGTAAGAGGAGATCAGCGCACAGCCAGGGAATGTTACTTGACATCCATGAAGCAAAAAAAAAAAAAAAAAGGCTCGGCCTAGATAGAAAACCTAGATCTGAGGGACATGTAAGGCCAACCACTTTTGAGAGGTTGGATCCACTACAGATCGACGAGAATCTAGAACACTTAGTCTTCATTGGATCCAAGTTGATAGACAACTTCAAGAAGAAGCACGTGCAGTTCCTAAAAGACATTGTGAACGCGTTCGCATGGAGACTGGAAGATATGCAAGGAATCGGTCGAAAGGTGACCGTACAAAAGCTCAGCATAGATCTAAATTGCATACCCATAAAGCAGAAGAGAAGAAACTTTGCCTCAGATAGGAAAAAGGCAATCAACGAAGAAGTATCAAACCTCTTGCAAGCTAAAGCCATCAGAGAAGTTAATTATCCGATATGGCTAGCTAATGTAGTGCTCATCAAAAAAGTCAACAAAAATGGCATTTGTGATTGATTTCACTGACCTCAACAAGGCATGCCCAAAAATAGTTTTCCTTTGCTTTGAATTGACCTTATAGTCAAATCCTCAAAAGGGCATGAGTTAGTGA
Source organism: Ilex paraguariensis (assembly GCA_963454935.2). NCBI lineage: Eukaryota > Viridiplantae > Streptophyta > Magnoliopsida > Aquifoliales > Aquifoliaceae > Ilex > Ilex paraguariensis. Next base: position 132,528 of record CAUOFW020000923.1, read on the forward strand.
GCTTCATGGATGCCTTCTCGCGATAAATCAAATTAGGATGGACTTGGATGACCAAGAGAAGACCTCATTCATCATTGAGCAAGGAACCCAATGTTACCAGGTCATTTCGTTCAGACTCAAGAATGCAAGAGACACATATCAAATGTTGATAAATAGGATGTTCATGAAAAAGCTAGGAACAACTATAGAGGTCAACATTGACGACATGTTGGTAAAGTCTCTGAAATCAGATCTTCATATCCAGCAGCACAAGGAATCTTTCCAGATCTTGAGAGAATATGGAATGAAGCTCAACCCTACGAAGTATGCCTTTGGGGTAGCAGCTAGAATATTTTTAGGTTTCATCGTCAATAAAAGAGGAATTGAGGACAATCCTGAGAAGGTTAAAGATGTACTCGATATAAAGTCACTTGCCAATATCAAAGAAGTGCAACGTTTGACAGGTTAACTAGAAGCACTTAATCGCTTTATGTTGAGGTCTAGTGACAAATGTCAACTATTCTTTAAAGTTCTGAAAGTTGCGCTCTAATGGAATGACCAATGTGAGGAGGCGTTTCAAAGCCTGAAAAATTATTTGAGCTCCCCACCAATCTTGGTCAGACCAAAGGAGGAGGAGGTCTTCACTTTGTACCTAGTTGTATCCAATATTTTTAATAAGCGCATCCTTATAAGAGAAGAATAAAGAAAACAATAGCCAAATTTTTTTGCAGTAGAGCTCTAAGAAGAGCAGAAGAGAGGTACCCGAAAATGGAGAAATTAGTGTTGACATTTGTGACAATGGCAAGAAAGTTGAGGCCTTATTTTCAAGTTCATATAATAGAGGTCCTGAATGACCAGCCTATGAAGCAGGCACTCAGTAAACCTAAGTCTTTGGGTAGACTAGTCAAATGGGCAATCAAGCTGGGGGAGTTTGATATCTGATTCAAATCAAGAAATGCCATCAAGGGGCAAGTATTGGCTAACTTCATTGCTAAGTTTACCCCAACCTCAGAAATAGAAGGTGTCCCTAGAGAATAAGAATTTGTACCTGATCCCCCATTTTGGAAACTCTTCGTTGGTGCAGCTTCTAATGCACAGGGGAGTGAAGCAGGACTGATCCTATCCTCCCCTGAGGGTATTGACTTGGAGTATGCTCTTAAAGTTTGATTTCAAAGCCCGAAACAATGAAGCTAAATATGAGGCCCTCATAGTCAAGCTTAAAATGGTGCACTCTAATGGACGCACAACGATTTCCAACTCGTGGTTAGACAAGTTGAATCAAAATACAAGGCAAGGTTCACTATGATTTAGGGAAAGTTGTATAAGAGAGGGTTCTCTGCACCTCTTATGAAGTGTGTTACGGATAAGGATACTAATTATGTGCTGAGAGAAAACCATAAGGGTGTATGTAGAAATCACATAGGAGCTTGCGTACAAGGCATTAAGGCAAGGCTACTTCTGGTCCACAGTGGTGAAAGATTCCAAGGAATTGGTAAAGAAGTGCAAGACTTGTCAACTATATGTCAACATCCCTCACTGCCCATCTTAGTAGCTTGCTTTGATATTAAGCCCATGACCATTCCAGTAATGAGGGATAGACACTGTGGGGCCCTTCCTATAGGGGTAGGATTGTGTAAGTTGTTGTAGCAATTGATTATTTCACCAAATTGACCTAAGTCAAAACCCTAAAAACCACGACCAAGCATAGGATCTGGAACTTTGTATGTAAATCTATCATATGCCGAACTGGAATACCCAAAACAATGGTATTTGACAACAACAAGCAATTGGATAATTCAACTTTCAAAAATTTCTATTTAGAATTTGGTATAACAAAATACTTCGCAGCGGCAGCTTATTCGCAGTCCAATGGTCAAGTAGAAGTGACCATACGAATGATTGTAAACGCTCTAAAGACCAAGCTAGAAGCTTTGAAAGGGTAGTTGGTAGATCATCTTCCAATTTTGCTTTCGGCATATAGGATAGCAACTCGAATTGCTATGAATGAAACTCCTTTCACCCTAGCCTTTGGAATAGAAGTAGTAGGCCCTGTAGAGATTGGGCTTCCCTCCCCTAGAGTTAAACTATTCAACCCTGAGGAAAATGATCGTGCTCTTCTTATGAATCTCGATCTCCTCGATGAAAAGAGGAATGAAACATTGCAAAGGATTGTCGCCTATAAGAAGAGGATGGCCTAGTACTATAATTAACGAGTCAAAGGAAGGAGCTTTAAAATGAGGGATCTCTTTTTGAAGAAACTTCTGCCTGCAAGAAAGGATCCCAGGCATGGGAAGTGTGGCCCAAATTGGGAAGGGTCTTACATTGCCAAAAGGATCATCCAATCTGGAAATTACGAGTTGCAAGATAATGAAGAGAAATACTTAGCACACTCGTGGAATGCAGACTGTCTCAAGAGGCTTTACCAATGACAGCTTGGAGATTAAAATTTTACAAACCATGTGAACACCTTTTTTCAAAGGACATAAATGAAAATTTCAAATCAATGATGCATTTGCTGAAAACTTGGTGTCAAAAGTTCCTGAGTGTGTAGAAATTCTTCCAAATTTTGAGCTCAAATGAAGCTTCTATGCTTGACAAGTTGAAGGATGAGCTTTCGAACTCATACCTTAGATGAGCTTTTCAACTCATAAGATTTTTTCAACTCGAGTCAAAGGTTGAGCTTTTCAGGTCATACCTTAGATGACTTTTTCAGCTCATGAGTTTTTCAACTCGAATCGAAGGATGAGATTTCTAGCTCATGCCATATATGAGCTTTCCAACTTATAAGATTTTTTCAACTCGAATCGAAGGATGAGCTTCTGGCCCACACCTTAGATGAGCTCTTTAGCTTATAATATCTTTTCAACTGGAGTCAAAGGATGAGCTTTCCAACTCACACTTAGATGAGCTTTTCAGCTTATAAGAGTTTTTCAACTCAAACCGAAGGATTAGCTTTCCAGCTCACACCTTAGGTGAGCTTTTCAGCTTATAAGAGTTTTTCAACTCGAATCGAAGGATGTGCTTTAGAGCTCATACATTAGATGAGCTTTTTCAGCTCATAAGAGTTTTTCAACTCCAGTCAAAGGATGAGATTTCTAGCTCATACCTTAGATGAGCTTTTTAGCTCATAAGATTTTTTCAACTCGAATTGAAGGATGAGGTTTCTAGCTCACACCTTAGATGAGCTTTCAGCTTATAAGAGTTTCTCAACTAGAATCAAAAGATGAGCAGTCTAGCACATAGCTTAGACGAGTTTTTGAGCTTATAAGAGTTTTCCAACACAAATCAAAGGGTGCACTTCTCAACTCATACCTTAGATTAGCTTTCCAAGCTTAACAAAGGATGAAACTTTCTTGCTCATACCTTGGATAAGCTATTCAACTTATAAGAGTTTTTCAACTCGTAATCTGGGATAAGCTCTTTAGCTCATACTTCAGATAAGCATTTCATCTTATTAAAAATTTTTAGGTCTTAAGTCCAAGGGAAAGGTTAACAAGCAGCACAAACATCAAGATTGGGTGCAACAAAAGGAAAAGAGTTGTATATTTCACATTCAAAATAGATTACAAAAGTGAGATTACAACCAGCAAGTTTAAGGCCCAGTTTTCTTTTCATTCAACTCCATCATCTATTGCTTTAGCAAAGCATTTTCCCAAGTGAGCTCTCCCTTCTTATAGTTAGTTCCATCTACAGCTCAAGCTCGGCATCAATGCAACTCTCCTTTCTAGAACTAACAGAAGGAGCAGATGTAGCCGATGATCCTCAAAGTCTTTTCCCAGAAGAAGAAGCAGCATTATCATCCCCAACCCTTTTCTTTTCCAGAACTACTGCTATAACCCCTGGGATAGGCTTAGCTAACTCAGGAACAGGGGCAGGTCCCAACTCACACTTGAAAAAGTTTTGAGCCATGACTAGTCCGCAGATAAATTTGTAATCTCCATCCCCATCTCATCCTTGCATTCACCCCCACCAAGGCCTAAGCCCAACATAATCCAACATTGTAAATAATTCAAAAAATAAAAGAAAAATTGCATGTCACCAATTGAAAATTATCACATAATTCTTATCATCAATAAGGACTAGCATTTGATATACTAAGTATGCAAGAAGTTTATCTAGCACTTTTCAAGCACAACATCTATCCAACAATTTTCAAAAAGAAAAAACCATATTCAAGTAGAATAAACTCCAAAATCAATAAAAATCATATTTAACACTATAATTAGATTTCAACAAAGGTCATATTCAAGCAGCATAAAATTAGAAAATTCAAAATATTGCATATCTAACATAGAAAATCAGATGTAGCACATTCAAATTGCAAAAAAAAAAAAAATCATAACAAGCAACATCTAAAAATCTCGTATATATCAAACCATAAATCCGAAACAAAAATCATCAATAGCTAACATAACACAGACCCATAGATTTAAAAAAAATCATCACAAATCTAATAAAAAAAATCACAAATCTAACAAAAGCCATCAAAAAGAAAACAAAGATAATAGATATTATCTTATTGGACAAAGAAAAAAAAGTGGGACACTGAAATTTAAAATTAACTTTATAGGTGGGTGGGAATGGGATTGGGGGTTTATAATCTATATATATATCACGGGTTAGAGGGGGCGAGGGTAAGTGTCACTCTATTATCGCCTCTATCCCCGTGCGGATTTATACGGGTATTATCACGCCCCAAATTTCAAAAACACATGCCGATTTGCTGTAAAAACATCTAGAAAAATATCTCTTTAGTTTAAATAAATCATTTTTTTAAAGAAATTTTAGCAGAGTTTCCTTTGAAAATCGAACATCCAAATAATTGGTGAGAGCTACTTGTGAGAGTATTAAATATAATAATTATACTTAAATAGTTATTCACATCATATCAATCATATACATCCCTTCTTATGATATCCACAAATAATTCATTACTGTTCAATACCGGGGGGCAAATAGAGGCCTACGAAATCCTCCCAAACCCGGATTATAATCTAATTACCTAAATTCTTCGTTATGAACGTAATATACAGAATATCTAAAATCTTTATAAGTAAATCATTTAAAAGGTCCTAATCTATACACATTCACTCAAATTAACCAAGATATAAATTACTTATAAATCCTCAATAAACCATTGTACATTGTTCTTTACATACTCTAACTAAATATATAAAGCCATTACAACTATCATTTGCCTCGATACTCTCACTATGCATTCTGCCAACATATGCTCATAACTAAAAATGTTAAATTATAGGAGTGAGCAACCACACGCTCAATAAGATAATTCATTTCTCAAGCATTTTCAAAGTTTTAAATACCAACATTTTACAAACCATATGAATAAGTAATGAAAACTTTCTATAATTTAGTATAGGAACAAGATAATAAGTAGAGCATTTATAAAAATCTCTCAACACATCATCATTAGAATATACAATGTATAAATTAAAGATTTATACATTTTAAGCCAAACCATCATAGCAAATATCATGCCTCGCATACGGACAATATAATCAATCACACCAGTTTACGTATGAATCATTCTCGAGAAACCTTTTGGTCTTGCACTCTAGGGTCTTATCACCCTTCTTGCTTTTCAAGGGGAACGTGTAGGGCATAACTTGTGACGCCACATAGGCCATCACCGAAAATCACTACTATGATCAATGCCTCTTAGAACTAGTAGCCACCTTAACAACCCACTCAATAGGCCCCAATCGTTTACTAACCCTCTACCTCTCAATATCGAGCATACATTTTCTAAAAATCATTATTTTCTATATCTATAAATCCTTTTGAAAACACATGTCATAGCCTTGACATTTTATCAAACATGTAATAGGCTCAAATCTCAAATTTTGCATTTTTAAAGCAACATAACAATTTCTAATAGAATAAGTCATATATATTATGTACAAAATCATAGCATACTTCAAAACCCCCAGATTATAAGTTTAATCAAAACTCATAACTAACATCAAACTAGGGTTTCAAACCCAGAACACAAAATCATTTTCATTTTCAAGAGAATAATTCATATATGTTATGTACAAGATCATAAAATACTTCAAAACCCTCAAATCATAGGTTTAATCAAATACCCATAATTAAAATCAAACAACGGTTTCAAACCCATAACACTAAAATTATTTTTATGCATGTGGGTTAACAGTTTATGACATACTCAACACTAAATCAATGTTTATAACAAGTATTTTGCTATCAAACACATAGTAAGTTTTAGCTAAAAAAAATACATGGGATGCACAATGTAAATGGAAGAGAGGATAAACCCACCTAAGAATTAAAAATTCCAAGTTTAATCTCCAAGATTCTCAAGCCAAGCCCAAGGCATAGAACCCTTCTTCTATCTTCTTCTCTCTTTCTCTCTCTAGTTCTAAGGTGGGTGGAGTTTTGGGTGAGAGATATAAGAAAAATGAGAGAAATAGGCTAAAGTTGGGGTTATAAGGGCTGAAATTTGAGCCGGGTACTGTTCACAAGACCCAAAAAAATGTATTTTATCTAAAATTACGGTTTTGCTTGAAAACTTCTCCAATTTGATTCGTATGACTACCTTAAGATTTTTCGACGTTCCGGATCCATTTTTAATGTTATTTTAGGCTAAAAAAATTTATTTTTATGAGTTCTATACAAATCCAAGTCAAATTATTTCCAATATGCCAAATTTACAATTTTTACTCATTTGAACCACTATATGAGCTAAACATCTATTCTAAAGTTTTCGGACCTCCCGGATTTAATGGTAATGTTATTTTGACACAAAAAATTTAATAAATTTATTTAATTACCCTTATCAACATTAAAAAGCTCAAAAATTAAATTTGACCCCATAAGTCATTATGCATGTAGCTTAAACTTATGCGACTATTCATTTAACAACGATTTGAAATTTCTTTAACTGCTCGGATATAAGTAGTGAATTTATTTTTTTCGTTAGTTATGTCAAAAGCAATTTTTAATCATTAATCTTGATTTGAGTTCTTAAGAACTGTAACATAATGTTAAATTATAAAATAATAGGATTTAAGAAGTGTTACTCTTTAATTTACCCAAAAATTCTAGTTTTATTTTGTGATTGGACAAAGTAAAAAAATAGCAATTCGTTATTATAGTCTAACCCTAAATCATCTATGCAACAACTTTTTTAAAATTTTCTTACATTCTAGTTGAAGGAAAGACTTCACCTTTACTTAGAGGGGGGCAACGGTAGTTTGTAGCTTGTCTTTCTTTGCTAAGTCAAAAGTGATGTGGTGTGTAGTAAACTTTCTAACGGAAAGACAGACTTAAAATTGACTTATAGGTTGCTTTGCTCTCAAGTGAGTTGAGTGAGATGAAAGTCTTATGCACGATTTTGAATGAGAGAAAGAAGTGAGGAATCCTTTTTTCGATTCTAACTCTCCCACTCCAGTCGCTGTTTTTCTTTCTATTACTTGGAAAGTAGTTACTTCAGCTTCGATCATTCGAATTTTTCAATATTCATTTTTTTTCTCATCAAACGGATGGTATCTTCTTCTGAAAATCCTAGTTATTCTTAGCATAATACTAAAAAATCGCATTATTATTACTCAAACAAACAAGAAACGCATGCTTGCATATTCATTCATAAGTTAAATCTTGACAAAACAAAAAAGGCACTCCGCACCAAAAAATAATCAATGTAATAATTACACCAGATTATCACTCATCAATATAATATAATATAATAATTATTACAGTAAATAAATTTGATTTACTTTCTCTGTTTTGTAAATTTTTTATTAGCAAATAGTATAAGAAGCCACTTTTAACAGAGAGAGAGAAAAACAAAATATTTAATGTAACAATAATATCATGCCATCACTATTATATGATATCACCATTCAATGTGTAGATAAGTGAACCTTACAAGATTATAGTAACTATCTTATTTATATAAAATAAAGACTACTCCATACAAAAATAAAATAAATTTTACTTTACCCATTTGTAAAATTTTGAATTTAAAAATAATGTTAATAATATTTGCGAGAACGTAAATTAGACAAGTTTGGGTAGGATACACACATGCACACAGTAGCTGTAATACATACACAACTATCTGTGTTATACCTCATACAAGAGAGAGAGAGAGAGAGAGAGAGAGAGAGAGAGAGAGAGTGCAGTGATAGATTTTGACCATGTATTCTCACATCTGAAAGGACGTGATGATTATCAATAGTAACTGCTGAGCAGTTGAAGAGAAGCCAATCCCCACTGTTTCCTACGCGCCTTCTCACTTTGGTTTTGTCACCATTTCTTGCCCAGGTAAACCCAGAGAAAAACCAGCTCATCAGAATTTGGTAAAAATTTCTGGCACATGGCATTATTCCTTCTTAATGTGGAATTAATTTCTGATGCATTTACAGCTTTATAAACATTTTTTGCCTAGCATTACCTTCACTTTTGCTGTCTGATGGTTAACCCATGGCAACTGATCACCTGTAAATTCAAGTCAATAAAACTATAATCTTAAATATCTCAGAATACATGAACTTTAATTTTTTATTTTGCTACATCAAGGACAAGTAGTATGTTTTTCATTATACTTCAAAATATCATATCTTTTTTTCCTATTTGATTTATAGTTATTGACCCAAGACAATAGACAAACTTTCGGGCTAACGTGATCAATGCAATTTATTTAGGAGCTGAATATTTTACAATTAATTCAATTAGACAATTTTTACCAGATTTTTATTAATTTCCTAATTTAATTTAGAAGTTGCTTAATTTTATTTTTTATATTAATTAGAATTTTATTTTACTTGAATTCCTAGTTTAATTAGAATTCTACTTTCCTAATTTGATAAGGTTTTATGTTATTATATAGACCTCTGTAAACATTAAGGCAAAGTATTTTTGGATCAAATAATATTACATAAAAGATTTTCTCTCTTTTAAATTCTGCTGAGATTTGTACGAATCAATGGATTAACTGGTGTCCTTAGTACTGTAAATCAACGATTTGATTTCGTTTTGTTTCTCGTTCCTCTTCGTGTTCCTTGTGCACATGTTTTTACACACCTTCCCATAGATGGACACCTTCCATGTACTGAAAGGTAAGAGAAGGTTGATCTTGATCTAGGTATAGCCTAACAACCCTACCCCCGCCTATTTATTTATTTGTTACCGACAATCAATCTAGTTGCAATTGCCATTTGGAAAGGAGTATGCGGGTGGGGTTGGAAGAAGGTAAAGTAGTAGTAACAATCTGGCAAGGGTCTACGGAGAAGAGGAGTCCAGTTCATAGAGAACGAGTTCATTCTAAGACTAATACCCCCCTATATCAATTATTTTAACCCAACTTATATGTTTTCATTGCTATAGATATATATCAATTCACTCTTTTTTACTAATAATAGTGAGAACTCCGCATGCAAGGCACACTAGTTAGAGTCCATTTTTGTCAAACGATGAAATTGTTTAGATTAATGAAAGCCCAAGTGAATAAAAAGTGGTAAATTAGTAGAATGCAATAAGATGTATAGTAGTAAATATAGCACCGACCCTTAGATGTGGTATATTTTTTCATAATGAGTAAAAAATCAAAAGATTATGACTAATATGAGTACAAGTATAGGTACATGGGTGTATATTAATCATCTGTATCAAACAAGAAAAAAGAAGTAGTAACTGATTGCTCTAAAGGCTTGACGACAATTTATTGAATGAATTCATAAAATAAAGAATAATATTATACTGATCAAATTTTGGGACTAAATTTGGAGGTTAAATGACATGACAGTTGACTTGAAAATTCTTTATTTGGTCTCATGTCATTTAGGCCCCAATAAAGACTCCAAATAATATGTTGCCAAGTCATTTGAGGTCCAAATTTAGTCCTAAAATTTAGTCAGTATAGTATTACCGTAAAATAAAAGTTCGGATTACACAATTGTTTAACTCCATTAATATAAATTCCTACGGAAGTGTGGTTTAACAAAGAAAAATAAATGTTACAATATATTGATTACACATCCAGCATAGTGCCACCACCAGACAATTCCATCCATGACTATTAACCTATTGTAAAAAAAACTGGTTAAGAGCTTACTTCCAACTAAACTCCTTCTCAGCATTCGATGCAGAAGCAGTAGTACTGCCCAACCTTCTTGGGTACCGTTTGAGAGGGGTTGTCAAAAAATAAAGGATTAATCTCATTTTGTACTTCGAAAGATTGTTTGAATTTTAATTTGTACTCTCAAAGATCAAAAATTTTAATTTACACCCTCAAAGATAGAAATTTGTATCAATGTGCACCCCCAAAGATCAAAAATCTCAATTTGCACCCTCAAAGATAGAAATTTATATAAATGTGCATCCCCAAAGATAAAAAATCTCAATTTGCATCTTCAAAGATAGAAATTTGTATCAATGTGCACCTAAAATTAAATTAATAAATTATACCTTGATCCCCTCATGTTTGTCACTTAATCATTTGAACTCCTTCACATTTAGAATATTCCCCTTACATCTCATGACATTTATGCATGTGTAAGACATAACCACTTTTCGTTGATATATATTAATATAATCGTTAAAAAATATGATTTTATCCTAATATAAAATTATAATTTTATATTAACTTTTATTTTGTGGATTCGATATATTCTAAAGTTAAAAATCAAACTTACCATTTGAATTTCTAATAAAATGTAGATATTTATATAAAAGGTAATATGAAAAATATTATATAAATATTTATATTTTATTAGACATTCAAATGGTAAACTAGATTTTGAACTTTATAATATATTGAACCTATAAAATAAAGGGTAATATGAAATTTTAATTTTTTGTTAGGATAAAATTATATTTTTTAACGGTTATATTAATAGATCTCAATGAAAATGAGTTACGTGTTATACATGCACAAATGTCATAAGATGTAGGAGTAATATTTTAAATGTGAAGAGGTCTAAATGATTAACTGGTAAATATGAGGGGATTTAGGTATATTTTATCAATTTAATTTTAGGTGCACATTGATACAAATTTCTATCTTTGATGGTGCAAATTGAGATTTTTTATCTTTGAGGTACACATTGATATAAATTTCTATTTTTGAGGGTGCAAATTGAGATTTTTGATCTTTAGGGGTATACATTGATACAAATTTCTATCTTTGAGGGTGTAAATTGAAATTTTTGATCTTTGAGGGTGTAAATTAAAATTCGAACAATCTTTCGGGATACAAAATGAGATTAACCCAAAAATAAACTATAGAGGAAATTTTATCATTTTGGTCCTAAACTTAGCAGTCTTTCAAAGTCTGTGTCTGTATATGGATGTATGTGGACGTGTTAGAAAGTGAGAAATAACCTTGTCAGATGCTCTCTCAAATGCCGCAACCATCTCCACGTGTACCATGACCAGTCCCTATGTTGGAGGCAACACAACTTAATATAGGGTATTTCTTGGAAATCAAATGTTATACAGTGTAATCATTGAAATCCTAAGAGTTAGCATAGTGTTTTTTTTTTTTTTGCTTAACTGTAATTGAATGACCAGGTGCCATAATGTTTCTGGTTTTGACAGACTAATAGAAACCACAATTTTACTAGCATCTCATTTATGTAAGGTCTAATCTCAATTTACACCTCAAAAGATTACTTAAATCTTAATTTATACCCTCAAAATTTAAAAATATTAATTTACATTCAGAAAGACAAATTTATATCAATGTGCATTGGGGTTAACTATCATTAAAAAAGCTTGGACTAATTGCAAATTGTTCTTTCAAAGTTTAAATATTTCACAATTTTGTTCCAAAAAAAAAATCATCCATTAATACCCGTTAAATACTTTTCAATTGTGTTGTGTTCTAGCCAATAAAAAAAATTAATACAAAAAATATTCTCGTGTCAAGTCAATTGTGTTATGCTGTATATTTCACATTTATAACAATTCATATAATACTATTTAATTTTTTTAAAATTATAAAATACATATTTTTTGCTTATAATACTCGTTAATACTATTTAATAGGGGGCCTTCTCTCTCACCCCCAAACTTAGTTCAGTCTGGGGGGTTCTTTCTCTAGAGTGGCTTGGATGTTCCTTGTTGACACTTTCAACATGATCCTCCGTTTTTAATATTGAAAGAGCTGGTATGTCCGTATTCCTTTTGTTGAGGATCTTTTCCTTTCAAACATGTGTTTACCATGATCACTATCACTAGAAAACTGGGTCATTTTACCACAGATGGAACCAAATTGTGCGTTGTGATTCTGGCACAATAAATAAATTAACAAATCTCTCTCTTGATGAACTCGAGTTTGCCTGAAAAGTCAAATGTTTCACAAAAAGATTGATGTTAAGAAATTGTAATGTATGGTGATGAAGCTTCTTACAAAAGATTGGTGCACTAATGAGTCCTCGAGCACAGTCATGTCACTCAAAAAGAAGGGTGTCGAAATGTTTGCTGGCATGACCCCTCTGACCATCAAGTCAGTATTTGATAGAAGGTTGGAAAAGCACTGTTCTATTGTTTAGGTAAGGATTTGCATACCTTAGACTCTAGTTTTGAAGTGTTATTTATACCTCATTGGAGTCAATCATTGCAGACGGTTGGGTCCCTTTGAGGAAAGACTCCCCATTGGCTCACTTGGAAGGCAACATGTGGTGTGCACAGTCATTGAGCCGAGAGCCCTCCCTTTCACATGGCAAAAGCTTTTGCATTTAATGCTCGGACCCCCGAGCATTTAATGTTTGCCTTTCTAATCTAACCAAGCAGTAAATATGCCCCATCCTTCTGTGGGGGTCATTTAATGTGCCTTGATTGTGGTTGCGCATGCACAAGACACTTTAGTCCATTATCCCCGAAGGGGTTAAGATTTAAGTGCTTGTACTTCATACATCCTTACTATTGGTTACTAAATTGTCTCCTCTACCATTCTGGTTGCCTTGGAAAGGGGTGATTGATGATTGATAACCAACCTTGCTTCCAAGTCATGATGCTCTGCTTGACCTCAATAATAGGTATTCTTGTATCAGCTGACCTCCCCCCTTTTCTTTGGGAATTTAACATCATCATTTGGCGAGGAATAACTGTCGAAATAGATGTCCATGTCCTGCCAGAGTGAATGGCTTTATGCCGAGGTCAAGTCTTAAGTAGAAAACACTATAGGGACAGTAGCGCCAAGGACATTTGTCATTTAGAGAACATTCCGCAGATAAGATATTGAAGACACGTGTCATCCAAAGAACACTTCACGGCCAATTATGCTGAGGACACGCGTTATTCATAAAACACTCTGCGGACATGATCACGAGGACACATGTCATTCAAAGAACACTTTGCTTTCAATCATGCGGAGGACACGTGTCATTCAGATAATACTTCGCTGACAAGATACCGAGGACACGTGTTATCCAAAGAACTCTTCGCTGCCAATTATACTGAGGACATTCGTCATTCAGAAAAAATTTTACGACCAAAATGTCGAGGACACGTGTCACTCAGAGAATAGTCTGTGGCCAAGATACCGAGGACACGTGTCATCCAAAGAACACTTTGCGGCCAAGATGATGAGGACACATGTCACGTCCCCCTTGATCATAGAAAAGTCCCATCAACTGCCCTCAGCCCTTGATATTCATATGGACTGGATGACATGACAGAGGAAGATGAAAAGGGCTTGAACGTCCTGTCTCTTTGTGTAGCCATTTTCCTGTTGATGCTCCAATGGTGCCAACACTGTTCCTATCCCTCAGCCAAAGGCCTCCTCCACTCCTGTTGACACTATCTTGTCTCTTAGGGCATCGATTCTTTATCTGCTAGTGTTGTTGAATTTTTTTTTGACATTGAGGGACACATCGGGAGCTAATGTTTATTACTTATCTAATTTTTGTACCTTGAAGGACACAAAGCCCTCTTTGTTTTGAATATATAAACATTTTCTTCTACAATTACTTGTTTGGTGTCATCTTCTCCCGAGGCCATGCCTCCTCTAGGAGCTGAGGTCCCAGCCTTTTCAACCACGGGAAAGGTTCGGGCACCCTCCCTTATTTGTTTGAGTCAAGATGCATTTCGTAATAGCTTTACATCTGGGGCATCGTGTTTCTATGTCGGGGGTTAGTGTAATTGGCAATCTTGAACCCAAGAGTCGTACCCCTCCAAGAGGCTTTGTTCCCTTGGTCTCTCTAGGGGTAATTCTTTTCTCAAGTCTCTATCTTTGGCACTATACCTCTCCCAGGAGGCTCTACCCCTTTTGTTTCTTTGGAGGAAAGAGTCATCCTTGAAGACTTTGCCTCCGAGGCCATGCCCAATCTAGGAGGTTATGCTCATTTTGTCTCTTGGAGGCAACAGTCTTCCTTGAAGACTTTGCCTCTGGGACCATGCCCCGTCTAGGAGGCCATACTCATTTTGTCTATTTGGAGGCTATAGTCCTCCTTGAATACTTTGCCTCGGGACAATGCCCCGTCCACGAAGCCATGCTCCTTTTGTATCTTTGGAGGCAATAGTCTTCCTTGAAGAATTTGCCTTCGGGGCCATGCTCCTTTTGTCTTTTTGAAAGCTATAGTCCTCCTTGAAGACATTGTCTATGCGACCGTGCCCCGTCTAGGAGGCCATGCTCATTTTGTATCTTTGGAGGCAACAATCTTCCTTGAAGACTTTGACTCTGGGGCCATGCCCCATCTAGGAGTCCGTGCTTTTTTTTTTTTTTTTGTCTATTTGGAAGCTATTGTCCTCCTTGAAGACTTTACCTCTAGGGCCATGCCGCATCCAGAAGGCCATGCTCATTTTGACTCTTTGGAGGCAACAGTCTTCCTTGAAGGCTTTGCCTCCATAGTCAGGCCCGTCCAAGATAGTACATTTAGTGAAAATAAGTCTTTCTATTAAAAATAATACTTTTCGAGGTTCATTACATTTCAAGGCTAAAGTATGGAATTTCCTTCCATGTCCTCTAGTTTATATGATTCGAAACCTCCTACTGATATGACTTTTAATGGTGCCTCCCAGTTGGGTCCCATCTTCCCATCGGTTTGGTTGCGGGTATTCTTGACTACTCTTCTTAGTAACAGGTCACCCACTTGAAATTTTTGGGGGTTCACCATTTTATTATAGAGTCTAGATACCCCCACTTGGTAATTTTCTAACCCCAAGGAGGTCATTTCTCTTCTTTCATCCACGAGATCCAAGTCCAGACTGAGTTTTTGATTGTTCTTTCTTGTATCAAAAGTCCGTGTCCTTATAGTGGAGAGTCCAACTTCTGACGGGATAAAGACCTCTACTCCGTAGGAGAGGGCATAAGGTGTCTCACCTGTTGAGGTCCGTGGAGTCGTCCTGTAAGACCAAAGGACATTAAGGAGCTCTTCCACCCATTGAAGACTTTGTTTTCCCATCGTCTTGAGGCTATGAAGGCGTAGATTAGTAGTTTCGGATTCCCAAATGCTCGTAGAAAGACTTGAATGGCCTGCTATTAAACTGAGTCCTGTTATCCAATAAAAGTGCACTAGGGATCCTAAATCTTGTCATTATGTTTTTCCACATGAACCCTTTGGTGTTCGTGTCCCTGATTTGATTTAATGGCTCAGCTTCAATCCACTTTATGAAGTAATTGATTCCAACTATTAGGAACCTCTTATTCTTGGGAGCTTTTGGGAAAGCTCCAACCAAGTAAAGTCTCCATTGGGTGAACGGCTAAGGACTAGTCAGCGGGCGAAAATCTCTCGCCACCTATTGATGGCGGGGGTGAACCTATGACATTAGTCTCATTTTCGAATGTAAGCTCGTGCGTCTTTCTACATCTGTGACCACCAATACCCTAGTGACATAATCCGATGGGCCATGGACCTTTCACCTAAGTGCCTCCCATATATGCCTTCATGCACCTCGTACAAGAGGGTCAACTTTATCCTCACGGACCCAAAGAAAATAGGGCCCAAAAAAGGACTTCCAGTACAACTTTTGGTCTAGGGAGGCCTATAACCTAAGGGCCCTCATCTATATCGTCATGGCTTCCTTCGAACATTTTGGGAGCTCAACGGTAACAAGGAACCCAATGAGGGGATCTATCCAATTGGGGGGCTCTCCCCTTTCTTGAACTACAATCACTTCAGGAACATCATCTATGCTAGAGTTGGAAAGGAACTCCACCATGATCCAAGGTGTCATGTCGGAGTCCAAGGTCAAGGCTAGGCACGCCAATACATCTACGTGATAATTTATTTCCTGTGGGACTTGCTTAACTTCCACCCTCTTGAATTTCTATAGCAACGCCATTACCTTGTGGTGATAGGACTTCATCCTTGTGTCCCTTACTTCTAACTCTCCATTGATCTAGTTCAACACTAGTAAGGAGTCACAATGGATTGACGGCTCAGTGACCCCTTCTGCATCGGCGAGTTTTAGTCCAAATATGAGGGCTTCGTACTCAGCCTCATTTATTAGATTCCTTGAAACCCAATCGCACAGCCTACTTCATGACTAATCTATCCGGAGAGACCAATAATACTCCAATCCCGGATCCCTTGCTGTTAGAGGATCCATCCATGCATAACCTCCGGGAGTGCACTTGACTATCTGCGGAGGGTTCTTCCTCAGGATGAAATGGCTCTCCTTGCATAAACTCAGTAATGAAATCCGCTAGCGCTTGACTCTTTATCGCAATGCGGAGTCTATAATAAATGTCGTGTTCTCCCAACTCCACCGCCCATTTCCCTACCCTATAAGAAAGGTCCACTTTCCTTAGGATGAATTTTAGAAGCTAATCCATCTGAACAATGATAAAGTGTGCCTAGAAATAATGCCTCAACTTTTGTATGGTCGTGATTGGTGCCTATGCAATTTTCTCCAAAGGTAAGTACCTTGTCTTTGGGTTTAGGAAGGCTTTGCTCACATAGTACGCCAACTTTTGTTCATGTTCGGGCTTGCAGACCAGTACGCCGCTAATTATGAACTTAGAAATGGCCAAGTAGAGAAATAACATCTCCACCCTCCAGGACTGATAGGGTCGGGAAGACCCTTAGTTACTCCCTAATCCCTCCAAGCGCCTTTTCACATTCCTCATTCCAAGTGTCCTTTCCAGACCTCTAGATGGCACTAAAGAAAGGCCTACACTTGTCCGACAATTGGGATATAAAATGATTCAAGGCGGCCAACATCCTTGAAAGCTTTTAAATGTCCCAGATAGCCAGGGGCTATGTACATCCATGATAGCCTATATCTGCTCCAGGTTGGCCTCGACGCTACACCGACTTACTAAGTAGCCTAGAAACTTTTCAAAGCCAACTCCAAAAGAGCACTTAGCTGCATTTAGCTTTAGCCCGTACTCACGAAGGGCGACAAAGGCATCCTCCAGGTTTCCCATTTTTCATTTTGAACATTCGATTTATGAGCCTCTTATATATAGCAACCACCTTCTTTATTTTGAACGACATGATCTTGTACTAGTAGACCCCCCTTGGAGTGATGAAGATGGTCTTCTCTTGATCAGACAGATAGAGGGGGACTTGGTGGTAACTGGATCGACCGTCCATAAAAGTCATGTACTCGTGTCCCATTGTGGCATCAAGCAACTTATCAACATTGGAGAGGGGATAATTATCCTTTGGACAAGCCTTGTTCAAAGAAGTGAAATCCATACAGACACACGACTTCCCACTCTTCTTTTTTTGCACAGACGGTGTTTGACAATCATTCCAAATATTGCACCTTTCGGATGGCATCGGTTTCTACGAGCCACTTTATCTCTTCGTTCACTGCCTGGGTGTGGTGTGGTGCCATATGCCTAGGCTTTTGCTGAATGGGCCTATGATTGGGATCAACATGGAGTCTGAGTTATAACATCATGAATTATGCCTTTCATCTCTGCGGCATCCCATATAAACACGTTCACGTTCTTCCTTAAGAAATTTGTCATCTCCTTCTGCTTGGCCAAGGACCTAGTCAAGACGATTAGGAAGTATTTCTCCTTGTCCGCCTTTCTTAGGAGTACCTTCCGGCGGTCATCCATAGAACGATCGATTGGGTTAATCCGCAACTCATCAACTCCCAACCGTTGCGACTGTAGTTGCTATTTTTTCAACACTTCCTTCGGGGTACACTCCATTTCCTTAGACGTGACCCCTGCTTTCATGACAACATAAAAATAACTCTTTAATGAGGCTTGGTCTCCTCACAACTTCATTTTCCCTTCTAGAGTGGGGAACTTTAACTTCTGATGGTAGGTAAAGTGCACTACTCCAAGTGAGTGCAGTCAAGTGCGCCCCATGATAATTTTGTATGGTGAATCAGAATCGATCACCATGAACTCTTTATCGATCGTGATAGGCCCTGTGGTGGCCGGTAGAATGATCTTCCCCATTCCAAATATTGTCTCTCATCTCTGCGGCATCCCATATAAACACGTTCACGTTCTTCCTCAAGAAATTTGCCATCTCCTTCTGCTCGGCTAGGGACATGGTCAAGCCGATTAGGAAGTATTTCTCCTTGTCCCCCTCTCTTAGGAGTACCTTCCGGCAGTCATCCATAGAGTGGTCGATTGGGTTAATCCGCGACTCGTCAACGCCCAACCGTTGCAACTGTAGTTGCTATTTTTTCAACACTTCCTCCAGGGTACACTCCATTTCCTTAGACATGACCCCTACTTTCACGAAAGCATAAAAATAACTCCTTAATGAGGCTTGGTCTCCACACGTCTTCATCTTCCCTTGGAGTGGGGAACTTTAACTTCTAATGGTAGGTAAAGTGAACTACTCCAAGTGAGTGCAGTCAAGTGTGCCCCATGATTATTTTGTATGGTGAATCAGAATCGATCACCATGAACTCTTTATTGATTGTGACAGGCCCTGTGGTGGCCAGTAGAGTGATCTTCCCCATTCCAAATATTGTCTTTCATCTCTGCGGCATCCCATATAAACACGTTCACGTTCTTCCTCAAGAAATTTGCCATCTCCTTTTGCTCGGCCAGGGACATGGTCAAGCCAATTAGGAAGTATTTTTCCTTGTCCCCCTCTCTTAGGAGTACCTTCCGGCGGTCATCCATAGAACGGTCGGTTAGGTTAATCCGCGACTCGTCAACGCCCAATGTTGCGACTGTAGTTGCTATTTTTTCAACACTTCCTCCGGGGTACACTCCATTGCCTTAGACATGACCCTTGCTTTCACGAAAGCATAAAAATAACTCTTTAATTAGGCTTGGTCTCCATACATCTTCATTTTTCCTTAGAGTGGGGAACTTTAACTTCTGATGGTAGGTAAAGTGCACTATTCCAAGTGAGTGCAATCAAGTGCGCCCCATGATTATTTTGTATGGTGAATCAGAATCGGTCACCATGAACTCTTTATCAATTGTGACAGGCCCCATGGTGAACGGTAGAGTGATCTTTCCAATTCCAAATATTGTCTTTCATCTCTACGACATCCCATATAAACACATTCACGTTCTTCCTCAAGAAACTGGCCATCTCCTTTAGCTCGGCCAGGGACATGGTCAAGTCGATTAGGAAGTATTTCTCCTTGTCCCCCTGTCTTAGGAGTACCTTCCGGCTATCATCCATAGAGCGGTCGGTTGGGTTAATCCGTGACTCATCAACGCCCAACCGTTGCGACTTTTGCTATTTTTTGACACTTCGTCTGGCATACACTCCATTTCCTTAGACATGACCCCTGCTTTCATGACAACATAAAAATAACTCTTGAATGAGGCTTGGTCTCCACACATCTTCATTTTTCCTTGGAGTGGGGAACTTTAACTTCTAATGGTAGGTAAAGTTCACTACTCCAAGTGAGTGCAATTAAGTGCGCCCCATGATTATTTTGTATGGTGAATTTGAATCGTTCACCATGAACTCTTTGTCAATCGTGACAGGCCTTGTGATGGCCGGTAGAGTGATCTTCCCCATTGGTAGGGCGAATAATCCATTGAATTTGACTAGGGGTGTCTTGATGGTGATCAAATCTTTGGACCCAAAGCCCATTTGCTTGAGCACATCAAGGTACATCACTTCCGAGGAGCTCCAAATCAACTAGGACCCTTTTAATGTCAAATTTTGAAATTCGCTGAGTTATGATCATGGCATCTTCATGGGGGAGGGTCACTCCTGCTAGGTTGACATTCGAGAAGGGTATGCCACCTTGATTCGTCTACGACCTCTTACTTGTTTGGCCTCCATCTTTCTCCTCCAACTCTCTAGCGAAAGCCACTCTCTTTAGGTCAGATTTGAGAGTGTTTGTTGTTGGCCGTTCAAGACTACCGATGTTGATGACATCGATTACATTGTCATGAACAATGGTACGGTCATCGACAACATTAGGATCCCTCGACATCTCCTTCTCAATATACTCTTGGAGGTATCCCTCTTGGACCAATTTCTCCAGCAAGGACTTGTACACTTGGCAATCCTCAATGAGATGCCCCAGATCCTTATGGTATGAACATCTAGCATTCTGATTTATGGTGGAAGGATCGCCCTGCATCTTGGCAGCCACTTGAAGAATGACTCATTCTTAATCTTGTGCAATAGCTTGTAGATTGACTCTTTGAACATGATATGGATCCCTCTAAAAGAATTTCCCAATGTCGAAATCAATCTTTTCTTAAGAGGGACCCTTTCTTTTTCCGTATCCTTTTTCTTAGAAGCTAGGTTATTCCCCTTACTCCTTGTCAATTATTTTTCTATCCTTGAGTACTTTTTAATATGAGCCATCAATTTACACATGTCCACTAGCATCTATTTTGTTAAGGATCTATAAAGGTCCATGTCCCGAGACAAACCAAGTTCTAAAGAAGCCACTACCATGACCTCGGAGCATCCTTCTACCTCATTCACCTCCTCCCAGCAGCGAGTGGCATATTGGTATATCGTATCTCCTTCCTTTTCCCGGAGGCTAAAAAAGGATCCCACATCCTTGGGACGTTTGCTCCCTATGATAAATCGAGCAGAGAATTATCTAGTAAGCTCCCTCCAGGACCCTATGCTACTTGGTGACAGGGTCTCGAACCACTTCATGGCTATATCGCCTAGGCTCATCGAGAATACTCAGCACAAAAGCCTATGGTTTGAGTGGTACAAGGACATCAACTACTTATACTATCAGAGATGGGCCTATAGATTGAAACACCCATTGTA
This sequence comes from Ilex paraguariensis, assembly GCA_963454935.2. Lineage (NCBI taxonomy): Eukaryota > Viridiplantae > Streptophyta > Magnoliopsida > Aquifoliales > Aquifoliaceae > Ilex > Ilex paraguariensis. The sequence goes on from CAUOFW020000923.1 coordinate 153,629, forward strand.
AACCTTGAGCTGTGGTACGAAAAATTCTTTGGCACATTCATCTCCTTGATGTCTTTAGTGAATGGTGATTGGATGGCTTCATTGCCCATATCGTCGTTGTAGTCATGAGTGTCCTCTTCGAGTTTAGTTTGGATCTCAAATTTTTCTCATCTTTATGGTATCTCCTCTCATCTAGGTCACAGTGCATTGCATGACACCAGGCCCCACTATTCTTCATGGAGAGGGTCAACCCCTCATCAGACTTTTCTTCTCCTCGCGCCTGGATAGACGTCGATAGAGATGGTTCTAGGCTTGTCCCTTTTAGCCAAGTCCTCTGGGTTTTGTCCATTGGCCCTTAGGCATTTTGAAGCCTCAGAGTCTTTTGCTCCATGGCTAAGTTGACTCCTCAGATCGTTGGCCCCCATCTCTTTGACTGAGGGTTCTCTGAAGGGCGGTACACTCCGAGAAACCCCATAGAAGAGAGCAAACTCATCGACTCTATTCAAAACATTTACGATGTTTTCCTCAATTTTTCTTAAATGATCCCCCAAACTTATTTCAATCTGCTAGGTTCTTTCTCTAGAGTGGCTTGGATGTTCCTTGTTGACACTTTCAACACGATCCTCCACTCTTGATATGGAAGGAGATGGTATGTTCATATTCCTTTCCTAAGGACCTTTTCCTTTCAAACGTGTGTTCACCATGGTCATTATCATTAGAAAATTTGGTATTTTTCCATTAGAAGATGCCAAATTGTGTGTGGTGATTCTGGCACAATAAATAAATTGACAGATCTCTCCCCTGATGAACTCGAGTTTACCTAGAAAGTCGAATGTTCCGCAGTAAGATGGATGATGAAAAATAGTAATGTATGGTGATAAAACTCCTTACAAAAGACTAGTTCACTCGTGAGTCCTCAAACACAATCTTGTCACTCAAAAAGAAAGGTTAAAAGGGCGTTGGAGTGTTTTTTGATGTGACCCATCTGACGATCAAGTCAATATTTAAGAGAAGGTTGAAAAATCACTGTTCTATTGCTTGGGTAAGAGTTTACGTACCTTAAACTAGAGTTTGAGAATGTTATTTATACCTCCCTAGAGTCAATTATTGTGGACATCTGGATCCCTTTTAGGGAAGGCTCCCCATTGGCTCACTTGCAAGGCAACATGTGGTACACAATCTTCAAGCAGAGAGCCCTCATTTTCACGTGACAGAAGCTTCTGTATTTAATGCTCAGACCCCTGAGCATTTAATGTGTGCCTTGCTAACCTTACCGAGTAATAAATATGTCTCATCATTCTGTGGGGGTTATTTAATGTGCCCTGATTGTGGCTACACTTGAGCAAGGGCACTTTCATCCATTACCCCCTAAGGGGTCAAGATTTCATTGTCTTTTACTTTGTACATCCTTACTATTGGTTACTAAACTGTGTCCTTTGCCATTTTGGCTGCCTTGGGAAGGGTGATTGATGATTGATTGTCAACCTTGCCTCTAGGTCATGATGCTCCGCTTTGCCTCGATCATGGGTATGCTTGCATCAGCTGACCTTTCCCTTTTTTTGAGAATTTAGCATATCATTTAGTAGGGAATAACTATCAAAATAGTTATCCATGTCTTGCCAGAGTGAATGATTTTATGCTGAGGACACATGTCAAGTAGAGAATGCTCAGGGAACAGTAGCATCGAGGACACGTGTCACTCAAAGAACACTCACTGGACAAGATGTTGAGGACACATGTCATCCAAAGAACACTCCGCGGCCAATCATGCCAAGGACATGTGTCATTCAGAGAACATTCCATGGACAAGATGTCGAGGACATGTATCATTCAGAGAACACTCCACGGCCAAGATGTCAAGGACACATGTCATGCAAAGAACACTCCGCAGTTGATCATGTTGAGAGCACAAGTCATTCAGAGAACACTCCATGAACAAGATACTGAGGACACATGTCATCCAAAGAACGCTTTGTAGCCAATGATGCCGAGAATACACGTCATTCAGAGAACACTTCGCGGACAAGATCCCAAGGACACATGTCATTTAGAGAACACTTTGCGCCAAGATGTCAAGGACACGTGTCATTCAAAGAAAGATTCTTGGCCAAGATGTTGAGGACACATGTCGTATCCCCTTGATCACAAAAATGTCCCATCATTAACATTAAACCCAAAAACTTTGGTGTTTTCCTAGCCAAGGCTATCAAGACTGAGTACAAGAAAAACTACTAGATATTATCTTAATAATTTTAAAGATTTAAATTAATTCAATATCTTTCATGGTATCTGTATTATCTTTTGACATGTGATAATCATGACCACTACATTTAACTCTGAGAATATTTCAATAGTTACTTGTAAGATGCAAGGATTCAGATTGTTTAGGACGCCCTTTGGATCTTCACCAATTTTGCTAATCTCGTGAATGCCAACAGGGTTGAAGTATTTTAGCACAGTAATTCCCCAATGTGAATCAGTTTTGTGAATATCCTGAGCAATTTCTTCAAGGAAAAGCTATTAAACATAAAATAGACAGGGTAAGGATGAAAAGAAACTGAAATACTCTTTAAAAAAAGACATTTCTCTTAAAGGTATTAAATCAACTTGGAACATTGAATACACAACTTGAGTTGATTAATTTCTGAATAAAATGAGCTTCATCAAGGTATTATAGAATATACCTTGGGACATTTAGATGGATTTATAGTCTTCACTTCCAAATACCCAACAAAATGAGTCACAACATCTAACTTGTTCTATTATTACAAAAAGGCCTAACTCCACATGATCAATCAAAATATACAAAGTCGTTAGGTGAGACATTCAGTTCATAAATCAGAGACCTATCTCCACAGCAAGCTCCTCATTTTGACCCGGTCCCTCACACTTTGGGCATCACTAGCAAAATCATTGAGGCATCATTAAGACGACTATCCTTTACTAGGAAGACACGGTACTCATTAGCGAGTGTCTGGTGACCAACGATTCCTAATTCTACTGCCTTTCTGACATAGTCTACACTTGTTCGCCTAAATGGTCGACCTTGCCATCAAGTTGGGTCACTCCACTGGGAAGAAGCGGTACTCATTAGCGAGCGTCTGGTGACCAAGGATTCCTGATTCTCCTTCCTTTCTGCCATAGTCCACACTTGTTCGCCCAAATGGAAGACCTTGCCATCAAGTTGGGTCACTCAATCCTTGAGTTTCCTTAACAACAGCCAAAAACACAACACAAATTTGAAAATCTCTAAAATATGGTAGAAGTTTAAAGTGATTACAAATACAATATTTTATTTTGAGTGAAATGGATTAAAATTCATCATCATGACAAACATATGTGGTGATTCTACGTACTTATCTTGAGTGAATAGATTCTCTAAATCCTCGTGTCATTCTACAATTATAAAAATTCAACAAACTAAGTACCAAATTAAAGCCTTAATGCTACATGTACGCTGCCAGGTACATACAAGAACAACGAAAATGGAAACAGGGGATATAAGTAATTTTATTAGGAACACAATCAAACCTCGTTTACCAAAACCAAAACAACATGAAATGTAAAGATTCAAATCTTTCCCATTTTCCTAAATTTTCTTGCCAAACAAATAGTCCAACATAGATCCAATTGTTGACACAATCGACCTAACATCCAAAATCAAGATTAAAAAGAATCATAATGATGCCAATCATACTTGGGTTTTTTGCCCATTGTTAACTCTTATAGGCTTTTTTTTCATGGTTTCCAACCACAAAAGAGGGAAAGACAGATGATGGTTCGCAATAACTTTTGAGACAACCTCAAAAGAACAAGAAAAAATCACTGATAAATTATATGTACATCGGTATGTGTTTTTACTGAAGTTGTTCTATAATTTTTTGTTGTGAAGGTTTAGTTTTCATAGCAAGAAGATACATTAAATAAACATAGAAAGTGCAGTTATACCTGATACAAAGATTTACCAAATTCCAATCACAAAATCGGTGTTCATGGTGTGTTCTGCGTGGTTAAGCAAAGGTGAGTGGTTTGGGGATATTGTTGTGGATATTAAAGCGGATTACTGGGATATCCAGTCAGAGCTTCTAGGTTCTTGGGGGTTGAACTATCAATTTAGAGAGATAACAACAAATGAAGATCAATAGATAGACGGTTGGAGTCTCTTGATCCTGAGAGAGTTTTCTATTAATTAGAGGGAGAAAGTTACAGAATTACACAGAGTGGTAGCACAAATGCTTGCTTGATTACAATGCGAGAGATTTGATCCCTATTTATAGTATACAGTTGTCTTGTGTGATCTCTGCGATCCTCCCATGCCATCCTCCTTGCATAATCAACGTGATCCTCTTGGGACTGTTGCAACCCATGTGCCAGAATATTTGGCCGTTAGGGGTTATATTTTTTAGGTGTGACGTAGCTTTCTAAAAGGTGAAAGTTGTCGCTGTCTCTGTGTGCACAAGGGTCACATCGGTGATTATTCCCAACCTACACACCTTGATCTGATGATCATGAGCTTAGATGCTCGAGCTAATAGGTTCAAACTCAACCTTAGCTAATTTTTGATATCATCAGTTGCGCCCAGTTTCTAGTTAGGTAAGCCTTGCTTGACTTGGATTGGGAATGACTTGCACTATTGTAGACAAAATTAGTTCAATTTGTAATTAGGAGGCGCATGATGAAATGTTTCCCAGGATTTTTGGTGATGCATGTAATAACCCGTACAAAAAAATTAATTAATTAATTTTATTTAGTGCATTGAGTACCAAGACAAATTATAAAAAAATAATAATAACCACTAAATGGGATGAAAGTGTGATTAAGACAAGTCCTCTTATTTCCCTAGATGTCCACTTATATAGATATATACTGAATATTTTATATCTTGGAAAAAAGAAGAAGGATTCTACACAGAGAGAGAGAGAAAAGAGATAAGGAAAAAGAAAGGAAGTAAAGGATTTGGATTTGAATCTATTAAAGGTATGAATCCATCATTTATTTTATGGGTTTTATATTTTTCATTCAATCACATGGTGCTAGTTTTTATCATAATATTAGTGTAAAATATATATGTGTGTGTGTGTGTGATGGGAAATAATGATGAATATATAAATAGATTTTATTATAAGTTGTTAATTCTATGAGTCATTTGACCTAATTTAGATTGGTTGATCTTGAGACTTGTAAATAATTTAATCACGTGTTAAAAAGAAGAAGAAAAACAAAGAATCAATAACCAAGAAAGCTCAGGATCCAATTTTCGTAGGTCGAAGAAGATGGGAATTTTGAAATTATGAAGACCTCCCTTTTAGTTTTAAAGAGCTTTATTTTGACACCTATATTCTTATAAACTTAATTTTAACCACCATTTTACTTTGTAAGTTGGAAGAATAGAAATTTAGAATATTTATGGCAGCCCCGAAAATAAAAAATTTGTTTTTAAAAAAATTACACTTTGATCCCAAAAGTTTTAAAAATTATAATTTGACTCCAAAACTTTATAAAAAAATTACTAAATTGTCGGACTACTTTTGTACCTTATTATGTCATATTAGAAATTTTATACATATGTAAATGGTATATAAAGAATATGAATCTATAGGTAGGAAGTATGAAAGATTACATATAGAATCGATAAATTACGAAATTAGGAATAGAAATTGATCAGAACATGCTATTTTGATCTAAGTGATGATTGTATTGAGATTGGAAGGAAGGGTTTTCAATTGGATATCAAGAATCAAGGTGATTAGTTTACTACTTCTTTTGGGAGGATTTTATATATTAAACTTGTGCGTGGATATTTCTTACATATGATATATATGTTGATATTTGGGGTTGCAATTAAATATTTTGCAATTGTGAATTGTTATACTTGTGAATTTTAAAAACTTCTGGGATGATTTTGTATCATTGCTTAAATGTGTTTTGGTGATGAAAGGAAAATTTTGTGTATGTTAGGACTAAAACGACAGTTTTAGTGTGTTAAAATCATGTTTTATGAGATGGAACTGGGTTACCAGATCTAAATGGTAATGATATTGAAGATATACTAGTGCAATCAGTATAAGGATGTGCACATAGGTGTCAGTCATCAAACTAGTGATGACAAGAGATGAGGTCAGTTACCAAGCTAGTAGTGATAAGAAACGGAGTCAGTTACCAAGCTAGTGGTACTAAACATGAGATGAAAAATGTGTTTGAGACTGAATGTGTGTTTGAGTGTTTTGGGTTATAAATCTCTTTTCATTTATAAAGTTCTTTGTAAAAATGAGTGGGTGTTTTGGGTTATAAATATCTTTTCATTTATAAAGTTGTTTGTGAACATGAGATCATTTTGTATAAATGATTATGTGAGAGAGGTTGAAATACAATTTGTTGTACTTATGTATATATAAAAGTTTATTTTTGTATATAAACTATGAGACTTATTTTCATACCTCATTAGAGATTGTTTTCATGGGTCGTTGTGCTCATACAAACATTTAACATTTTTTAGGTGAGAATTAGGATGAGGAGTAAATCTACAGATAGATAAGGGCTTAGAGGATTTAAAGATTTATTTTAGTGTAGATCTTCAAGATTAAGTGTCATTTCCAAAGCATAAAATATCTTAATAGGTTAGGGCGGGTCGTTATAGGTGGTACCAGAGCTAACTCTCCTACAGCCGGTGAGGGGGACCCTATGTGGGCCTTGCAAGGACATGTGACCTCTAAGGGGGTGGAGTGTAGTAGTCTGCCAATAGGCCTTGTGAGGTGAGGAGGTGTTGCAGCTTCATGTGTTGCATGTCACACCAAATCAGGAGGGAGTGATTAGGCTATTTATGTGGTGTGCTCGCCCTAAACTGTTAAGATGCTTTAATTGGAGCGAAGTCCCAGAGGAACAAACCCGTGAGATTTTATAGGCACCCAAAACGGACAATATCTTGACAAATTGGGGTGGGTCGTTACAACATCTAAATAAAATTATAAAGATGTTGGAAAATCTTTCCCAAAAGGTGTCTACAAATGGGAGAGAACTACTTAACAAAGAGTGTGTGCAAGTGAGTACAATTTTCTTATGTATACTACTCGATTTTTTGTAGTAATTGAATTGATTTTACCACCTAACCTAAGTATTTTGTAGTCATTTAATGGTCCTAATAGTATGTGCAATTATAACTTATGTGTACTGATTTGTTTAATAGGAAGTATCGGATGATTAGCGAACTGAGGTCGAAGCAGCGAACAATGAGGTTATTGTAGTTAATTTCAACCAACATTATTTGCGTATAAACAGAGGAATAAAAATAAAGATGTTTGACTGTCAGGTTAGTGATGTGTTATCCTGCCATTACTGATATTAATGATGAAATTGAAAATGCAATATGAAACTACATTTTTCATGTTGGGCATGTTATATCGTATGTGATTTTCCATAGCAATACAGTGCACTTCATATTTCAATTTTGATGAATTTAATCTGTTACATCTTCACATTGAAAAGGAGACATTTGTTTCAATCGATAATTGTTATGCAACGCGGTTGACAATGAACTCATTGGGACCCAGACTTTGGTTGTCATGCGATGTCAGTTATATTTTGTTCTAATAATACTTATCCCATATTTTCATTAAAATGACACAAAATACTATTGGCGATATCTTTTGACCTTTTTTCTATAATTTGATTGATAATCAATATGAGGTCATGCATTATGCCACCCTCGACAAGTTTAACAGCGACACACAAAAGGGCAGGTAGTATATTTCGACATGGTTCACGGTTAATATATCACATTGACGTATTTTTTTTGTATTGTTTTAACTATTTAAAGGTGAAATAGTAATTTGTCTATTTTGGCTACTCTTAAAATTGAAGAAAACAATCATTGAGTATAACTTTGCGAGGAACACTGGTGTCAAACTTCAACGAGAACTCATGTGATTGTATGGCCAATACATCAGAGACATCAATCAATGTAATAAAGCGATGTGGGCCAAAACATAATGATGAAGGTATACTATTAATGTAATAAAGTATCACTAACAAACAAGGCTTTCCATCCATGACATCAATGTGGTTCATATACAGCCTCAGTCGCCAAATGTTCGAAGGGACTTAGCAATAAAGTTGGTTATTCATCCAGACAATACAAAGCTGGGCTGATAACATTGATCCCATACTTGTTAAAATACTTAAGAGCATTTCAGACAAATCACCCAAAAAAGGAGATTAATCATTCCACACAATTGAAGAGAAACTTTCCTGTCAAATACCATTCACTTTTCTCAGTGTTAATTCTCCTCCTGTCAGATTACAGATGACAGACATGAGAAAGTAAGACTCCTCCTACCAAAAGGATGAAAAATAGAATAAAATAGGCAGCAGAAAAAGGAAAAGGCAAAAGGGAATAAGGGAAAGGATAGAGAAAGAGGCATTTTGTTATCTATTTTATATGTTATGGACTTCCCAAAAATGCTACTATAGGAGAATGGGAAGATTGAGGACCTCGTGAATAGATTCAACCCAAGAAGGAGGTTTATTGGAGATATGGGGTAAGACATCGGGGAACAAGTTAATTTTTGATTTTATTTTGCATTATACATCATAATGTTAACCAACATATCGACATGTAGGAGGCAAGAAGGTGCAGTTTTTTTCCATTGGTATGATCCTCCAATGTGCGACCAATTGAAACATGTAAGACCCGGATTATTGCGATCATTGCAAAGACACGAGAACCAAGAAGAACAATAGGACAAGAAAGTTATTGGTTGCTATATTTGTATCTTGGTTTTTTTTTTTTTTTCATTTTTAGCTGGGTTTTGGAATGTTGCATAGATGTGGGTGACTTTGGTGAAGTTCAGTTGTGGTCTGAAATTAGAATGGTTGTATAACTGGGTTGGTTTTTGATGTGTTTTGGCACAAGGGTTATGGAAGACATCTTTTGTTCATGATCTTATTGCACAGAGTCATATTAGAACTTAACTATGTTTATAAACATATAACGTATAATTCATCTGCTTTGATACATTTCACATGACTTAAGATGTTCATCACCCAAAAATAATTCATCATCACAGAGTAAATAAAAATTCATAGTATATAAAGCAATTAGCATAATTTTGCCACCCTCACAAACCTGTCTATGTGCCTTGGAAACAACTTGGCTTCCCATTTTGTTGTATATGTGGGTGACCAAATGAACTACTAGCTTCCTACACATTTTGTTGGAATCATCCTGAGTTCAAGACATTGAATTAGTTCAATGGGAAAATATGAATTGAATTAAAAATGTGAGGATGATGTATTAACCGCATGAATATATTACCTTTATTATAAAAGCCAAGCCCTAATAATGGTTCTTCCATGATTTTAATAATGAACATAACACAATTGTGTCCATTCTCTTGTCTTGGAGCCCAACTGACTTCTATCATAGGGAATGTGTGGAAAATTGGCTTGTACAAACCATCAATATACTGAAGCAAGGAATCAATGTAAGTAAGCACATTCTTCACGTCAACAAATCGATGGCTGTTGTCCTTTAATGGTATAGAATCAAGCAATAGAACCTCACTACATCAAGTAGCAAATGCACGAATGAAAGATGCAAGAATAGGCTTTGAATTTCATTCGAATATAGTGAATGAACAGAATAAATGAGCTTTTAGCTCAAGAAGGCATTGTTTGATCGTTGAACTTTCGCAATCATATAGCAAGAAACTCTTATAACTGGGTAGTAGTCAGTCAATAGTGAAGTTCATCTTGTCTTCCTTCTGAAAGAAAAGCGAAGAGCGAATTAAAGTAAGTATGATTTAGCCCTTTAAGTTTTCGTAATTACATATAAAACTCTACAAAACATATTATTCAAAAATTAATCATAATATAATATCAATTAACTATTTTAAATCAATTAACGCACATAATTAACACTAAACCCTTTTTAGGGTTAATCAGCGATTTTGATGTCATCATTAGAAATTTTGTAGTTTTAGTGTCAATGTTGATGTTGTTACTAAAACATCTATACTTTTAATAATGATTGTCAAGTTACTGCTAAAACTTTCATATTTTTAGTAATTATGTCACTAAAAATAAATATAAGGAAATAACCACACCTACAACGTAACGGCGATTCTAATGTAATGCCACCTGAATGTTACACATTATCCCATAAAGAAATGCAGGAATTTGTGAGTTCTTGAAATCAGCGATTTTTCTAGATGGGTATGCATCGAACATCTCGCGAACGATTAGAATATGTGGATATTTGAATAAGGATGTTTGTACTACGTTGTTGAGTTGGGGTTTTTCTTAAAAGAGTTGTGCAAGAAGACATTGAAACTAAAAATCCTAGAAAATCTAGAAAAAGACATTGCCTTAATATTGTGCAAGCTTGAAAGGATATTTCCTCCAGCATTTTTTGATGTCATGGTCCACCTAGCGGTTCATTTGCCATATGAGGCCATGCTTGCAGGACCAATACAATACCGTTAGATGTGTCCAATTGAAAGGTGGTCTATACTTGTTAATGTATGTATAAAGTTTGAATTCTTTGCATTATCTCTTCGTCAATTAAATTGTTCTTGTGTCAAATTTTCTTAGAGACTTGGGCACAGTTAAGCAATAAGTACGCAATAGAGCCCGTACGGATGGTTCAATTGCCGAGACTTACATTGCTAATGAATGTTTAACATTTTTCTCAATGTATCTTAGTAGAATTGAAACAAAATTCAATCATGACAAACGCAATTATGACAAAGGCCTAGAGCTACAAGATGGAGGGTTGTCTGTGTTCTTACAGAAGGTTCACCCTTTTGCATGTCCATCATATAAAAATTTGGCTGAGATGGATCTTAAAAGGGCTTGATGGTACGTTCTAAACTACTGTGAAGAATTGGCTTGATATCTTTAGCAATTTAATATTTTGTTTCTATTATTGCATGATTTAGTTATTGTGCATATAAGTGTAATATGTGCCAAACAAGTGTAATTTTGACACTTAGAGAACATATGGATGAGCACAAGAGAGAGAGAGTAATATGGATTTAGACCAGAGGCAACAAGAACAATTCCCTCAGTGGTTTGAAAGACGTGTAAGGGTTTTCGTAGTGTATAGTTGACATAGTTCTCTCTCTCTCTCTCTCTCTCTCTCTCTCTCTCTCTCTATATATATATATATATATATATATATATATTGGTGTATTTATTTACTTGTTTCATTGTATTTCCAGAAGCTACTGATCAATTGTAGCATTAGCATGTGGTCCACATTTACGAGCAACTAGGTATAAAAGTTAATTGTTAATGGTGTTAGGTACCACAGCATGGAGCGTGAAAGCCGGCATAAGAGTGAAAATAGTGATTTAACTATATAAGAAGAACATGACAATAAGCTAATAGATTTTTACAGAGTCATTACTGATGTTAGAGGTAGTACACTAGTAGTAAACCTATAAACGTAGTAACCACTCCTTCTGGAAGTAATGACCAAACCTATAGATGTTGTAACATTGCCTCTATGCTTGTAATCTTAACTTTATCCGAGTAACGTTTCTTGTAAGGTACCTTAGGCTATATTGTGGCCTGTTGAGTAAACCAATCTAATAAAAGTCGTAACATTTCCACTTTTGGTGGTAACATACCATTTAAGTCTGTAAAGTTATCTTTGTTGGAAAAAATGATTTTAAACAAGTTTATGTGAGCAACTTAAGGATTAAATAAAAGTGAGACCCACACCTCGAAATTGGTGGTACCGAGTTTAAACATGTTATCCTCCATGGAGAGATGAGCGTCGTGTAATATCTGACCTGAAAATGAATTTATCACTTATTTAATATAATGAATGGTGTGGAAAAGTTTGGTGAATTAATTTGACCATAATAAATTTATGGGTCAAATGTAAGATCAAAACCATATTGAAAACCAAAGTCTGGGAAAAAAAAAAAAAAGAATGAAGAGTATTTATACATAGAAATATATAAAGACAAAAAATGAGGGAAATTCTCTAATTCTTTCATCATTTCCATTGAAAGCATTTTAGAAAAAGGGAGAGTGAGTTCTAGACAGAGAGCTTGAAAGAGTGAGAGAGAAGGCTTGAAGTTGATTTCCAAGCTTGGGAAAAGATTATTCTACCTCATCTAAATCATAAAAAGGTATATATATATAAATAATATTTAGAACTCATTTCATCAAGTGTAAATATGATTTTTACACAAATCCAAAACTAACACAAATGCATGACAGTGTAAAATTCACTCTCATGCATTTGTGTAAAAATCATATTTACACTTGATGAAATAAGTTCTATATATATATATATATATATATATATATTGACATACTAGCATTTGAAGCCCTTTGATTTGAAAAAATCTCTTAAAAACCTAACTTTTGATGAGGTTTGAGAGATTTGGTCAAAAGGTGATGCTAGTGATTGTTGGGCATAATTTCTTTACATAATTGGTTTGTAGCATGATGGGTAGAAAGATACTAAAAATTTAGATGAACTAATGTAGAATTGAGAGTACCAACTTGTTGGTGTTCTTGATGGAATTTGGGGAAAAATTCACGTGTGTGTTGTTCAAACTATAGACAAAGGTTGAATTAATGCACGAGAGTACGGGTAGTAGTTTGAAAGGGATTTGAATGAATTTGGTTGATTTTTGAAGAAACCCACATGATTGGGTGTTCTTGTGGGAAATTAATTAAAAGTGTTGAAAAATATGTGAAATTTGGTGTTGTTAGTGTAGTAGTGTTAATTACTATGAAACCCAAGTTGCAAATGATTAACGAATGTTGGTATTGAAGTTTGGGGGTTTAATGTTGTGGGGGATTATATCAATGGTAGTATTTATGATGGTAATTGAAGGAAAAGGAAGAGCATTCCGGAAAAAACGCATCTGCTAGGCAGACCGTTTCTAACATTCTAGGCAAACTTCTAATGGACATAACTC
>CAUOFW020000924.1:0-166281 GCA_963454935.2 Ilex paraguariensis
GGGCAAGATGAAAGTTTTTTTTTTTTTTGGATCTGTACTTTTTCCCTTGTAGCTTTTGGGGACGCAAAGCCCCTCTTTTTGAACAAAGTTCTGTTTAAAGGTCTAATATCGGATATAATTGATTTGATTCTGATTCTTTCTTGTCTTATACTTTCGTAGGAATCCTTAAACTGTCCTAGGAGGCTTGCTTCCTGTGTTTGTTTCGGGGGCGAGAGTCTTTGAACTCCGTTCCCAGGGCCTTGCCTTCCAGGAGGCTTGCTCCTGTGTTTGTTTCGGGGGCGAGAGTCTTTGTACTCTGTCCCCAGGGCCTTGCCCTTTCAGGAGGCTTGCTCCTGTGTTTGTTTCGGGGCGAGAGTCTTTGAACTCCGTCCCCAGGGCCTTGCCCTTCAGGAGGCTTGCTCCTGTGTTTGTTTCGGGGGCGAGAGTCTTTGTACTCCTGTCCCCAGGGCCTTGCCCTTTCAGGAGGCTTGCTCCTGTGTTTGTTTCGGGGGCGAGAGTCTTTGTACTCTGTCCCCAGGGCTTGCCCTTTATCTTTGTCGTTGGCAAGCACTGAGGTAGACAAATACTCAAAAATAGTATTTCTTTAGATTCATCACATTCCACGGTCGCGTTACAAGTTTTCCCTCCATATCTTCTAATCTGTATGACCCGGCGCCCCCGATAGATATCACTTTATAAGGCCCTTCCCAGTTAGGTCCCATTTTCCTTCTGTTGGGTCACGGGTATTGGCCGTTACCCTTCTGAGGACCAGATCGCCGATTCGGAATTCTCGCGCCTTGACCTTTTGTTGTACAGTTGGAAATCTTTTCCTGGTACTTGGTTATTCTTAAGGCGCTGTCTCTCTTTTTTCTTCCACCAGATCCAGATCAAGCCCCAGTTGACGGTCATTTCCCCCCGTGTCGAAAGCTTGGGTCCTTATTGTCGGGAGTCCTACCTCAAAAGGTATGATGACTTCCATCCCGTAAGCCAGGGAGTATGGGGTTTCTCCTGTCGAGGACCGTGGGGTGGTCCTGTACACCCATAAAATGTTTAATAACTCATCTGCCCATTTTTCCTTGGCCTTCTCCAACCTCTTCTTGATTCCACTGATAATTGTTTTGTTGGAGGCCTCTGCCTGCCCGTTGGCTTGAGGTAGGCAGGGGTGGAGTAGAAATTACGGATTCTGAGTTGCTCACAGAAAGACTTGAAACGCCCGCCGGTGAATTGAGTCCCGTTATCTGATACCAGTGCCCGGGGAATCCCGAATCTGACAACTATGTTCTCCCAGACGAACTTCTTAGCATCTATGTCGCGGATGTGAGTCAACGGCTCCGCTTCAACCCACTTGGTGAAATAATCTATGGCCACAATGAGGAACTTCCTGTTTCCAGGAGCCTTGGGCAGGGGCCCAACTAAGTCGAGTCCCCACTGGGCGAATGGCCAAGGGCTGGTCAGGGGGTGCAAGTCCCCCGCGGGTTGCCTGATTGCAGGGGAGAACTTCTGACATTGTTCGCATTTCTGGACGTATGTACGCGCATCCCTTTGCATCCGCGGCCACCAATATCCCTGAGACATGATGCGGTGTGCCATCGATCGCCCCCCAGAGTGCCCCCCGCATATTCCTTCGTGTACCTCATAGAGAAGGTCTTCCACCTGGTCTTCTTGGACGCATAACAAGTAAGGTCCTGAGAAAGACCTCCGATACAGCTTCTGGTCCGGAGAGACCCAAAATCTCGGGGCTTTGAGTTTTATCTTTCTTGCCTCTTTTGAACATTCCGGGAGGTCTCCTGTTGTTAGGAACCTGAGAAAGGGATCAATCCAGCTGGGCGGCTTGTGTTCGTCCTGGACGGCCATTACCTCGGGAGCGTGGTCTATGCAGGATGCGGGAAGATATTCTATGGTGATCCTGCGTGACTGGGAGGAATCCACTGCCGAGGCTAGGCAAGCCAGGGCGTCGGCATGCGTGTTCTTGTCTCGGGACACTTGTTTGATCTCAATCCTTCCGAATCTTCGGATCACAGCTGTTGCCTGGAGATGGTAAGCCTTCATCCTAGGATCCCTTGTCTCAAACTCTCCGTTAACTTGGTTGACCACCAGCATGGAATCGCAATGCACGATCAAGTCCGTAACTCCAGTTGCCTCAGCTAACCGAAGTCCTGAGATGAGGGCTTCGTATTCAGCCTCATTATTTGATGCTTTGAATCCCAGCCGAACGGCCTGCTCTGCGACAATCCCATCTGGAGAGATCAGCAAGATACCGATCCCGGACCCCTTACTATTTGACGAACCGTCCACACACAAAAGCCATGGCGATCCTTCACAACTCGTTGGAGAGGCTATGTTGAGAGGAGGCGGTGTTTCTAGAACGGGGTGCTCCCCGGTAAACTCAGCTATGAAGTCCGTCAATACCTGACCCTTTACTGCAGTTCGAGGTTTGAAATGAATGTCGTGTTCCCCAACTCCACTGCCCACTTGGAAATCCTCCCGGAGAGCTCCGCTTTCCTCAAAATGGCCTTTAAGGGCTGATCGGTAAGGACGGTAATTGGGTGTGCCTGGAAATAATGCCTCAGTTTTCTTGCAGTGGTGACCAGGGATAGAGCCAATTTCTCTAGGGGCAGGTATCTTGTCTCCGCGTCCAGGAGCGCCTTGCTTATGTAATAAATCGGCTTCTGGCGGTGCTCGTGCTCACGAATAAGTACCCCGCTTACCGCAAATTCAGACACGACCAAGTACAAGAAGAGCATTTCCCCCTGGATGGGGACGGATAAGGTCGGGAGAGTCCTTAGGTATTCCTTGATTCCAGCCAGGGCATCTTCGCACCCCTGGCTCCACATTTCCTTCCCGCACTCTTGATTGCTCCGAAAAAGGGTTTGCATTTGTCTGAGGAGCGTGAGACGAAACGGTTAAGTGCTGCTAGCATCCCCGTGAGCTTCTGGACTTCTCAGACAGTTCGGGGGCTCCGGATGTCCAGGATCGCTTGAATCTGATCCGGGTTAGCTTCGATTCCTCGTTGGCTGACCAGATATCCGAGAAATTTACCCGATTCCACTCCGAAAACGCACTTTGCCGCGTTCAGCTTCAGCCCGTACTCCCTGAGGGTGGAGAAGGTATCGGCCAAATCTGCCAGATGATCACGACTTCGTTTGCTCTTTACCAGCATATCGTCAATGTAGACCTCCATGGTGTTGCCGATCTGCTTTTTGAACATCCGATTCATCAGTCTTTGGTACGTCGCCCCAGCGTTCTTTAGTCCAAACGGCATCACTTTGTAACAGTAAACTCCTTTCGGAGTGATAAACGCCGTTTTTCCTGATCTGGGGGATGGAGAGGGATCTGGTGATATCCCGCTCGGGCATCCAGGAAGTCCATGCGTTCATATCCGGCAGTGGCATCCACTAGCTGGTCTACCTTTGGTAGGGGTAGTCATCCTTGGGACATGCCTTGTTTAGATCTGTGAAGTCCACGCAGACACACCATTTTCCCCCTTCTTCTTTGCACAAACCGTATTAGATAGCCATTCTGGGAACTGTATCTCCCAAATGGCGTTGGCCTTCAGGAGTTTGTCGATTTCTTCGTTGACCGCGCAGGCATGATGCGGGGCCATGCGTCGTGGCTTTTGTTTGACTGGCTTGTGCGTTGGGTCAACATGCAGCTTGTGCGTGATTATCTCGGGGTCTACCCCCGTCATCTCCATTGCGTTCCAAGCGAACACGTCCGCATTTCCCCTTAGGAACTCAATCATCTCCTCCTGTTCGGCTGTGGGCATTGCAGTTCCAACTAAAAAATATCTTTCTTCTTCTCCCTCCATCAAGGGTACCTTCCGGAGGTCCTCTACCGACCGCTCAGTTGGGTCTATCCGGGGGTCATCCATTCCTGGACGCCCGGACTGTGATTGCTATTTTTCCATGATCTCTTCCGGTGCTCGTCCCTTTTCTTGGGTGAACGCCCCGGCTCTAATGCTGAATAAAAATATTTTTTTGCGGACGCTTGGTCCCCCCGGATCTCCATGATACCTTCTGGCGTGGCAAATTTTAGTTTCTGGTGGTAGGTGGAGTGCACAGCTCCCAACGCATGCAGCCATGTTCGCCCCATGATCATGTTGTAGGGAGAGTCCATATCAATTACGACGAACTCGGTGTTGATGACGAAGGGACCGGTGACAACTGGCAATGTGATTTTGCCTATGGGCAGGGCGAACGAGCCGTTGAATCCGATGAGAGGTGTTCTGACCTTGGTGAGGTCCTTGAGGCCAAGACCCATTCGTTTTAAAGTCTCGGAGTACATCACTTCCGAGGAACTTCCAGAGTCTATCAACACCCTTTTGACGTCGAATTTTCCTATCTTCAGGGTCAAGACAAGGGCGTCGTTATGAGGAGTCACTATGCCTGTCAAGTCCGCGTCTGAGAATGTGATGCTTGGTTCACCAGTCCTGGCCCTTTTACTGGGTGGCCCTCCATCATCCTCGGCCACCTTCCTTGTAAAAGCTACCCTCTTGAGGTCGGACTCGAGTTCCTTGGACGTGGGGCGATCCAGGGGACATACATGGATGACATCTATGACGTTGTCCGGTTCCTCGATCGGGGCAATGGTGTGTCTCTCTTCTGGCCTGGGCTCTATGTATTCTTTCAAGTATCCGTCTCGGACCAATTTTTCCAGAACGATTTGTACACCCTGCAGCTTTCGGTGCGATGTCCGAAATCCCGGTGATAGGAACACCTAACCCTTTGATCACGGGTGGAGGGATCGCTCTGCATCCTGGGCGGCCATTTGAAGAACGGCTCGTGCTTGATCTTATGGAGCAACTTGAAGATGGGTTCTTTGAACATAGTGTGAACTCCTTTGGACGAACCCCCTGGAGGGGGCAGCAACCCCTTTCGGGGAGTATCTTCCCGCTCCTTCTCTTTTCTTTTAGATTGCAGGGTTCGGCCTTTGCTGCTTCCTATCTCGTCTTCGATCCTTGAGTATTTGTTTATCCGAGCCATCAGCTCCCCCATATCCGAGGGAGTCTTCTTGGTCAAGGATCGATACAGGTCCGTGTCCCTCGCCAGGCCGAGCCGGAAAGACGCCGCTGCCATGACTTCCGAGCAACCTTCTACCTCATTAACCTCTTCCCAGTATCGGATGACATACTGGCAAAGGGTCTCAGATTCCCTACGTCGGAGAGTCAGCAATGATCCAACGTCTTTGGGGCGCTTACTCCCCGTAATGAATCGAGCCAGGAACTGCCTCGTCAATTCCTTCCACGACCCAATACTGTTTGGGGGAAGCGCCTCGAACCACTTCATCGCAGAGTCCCCCAAGCTCATTGGAAACACTCGGCAGAGAAACCGTTGGTCCGAATGATAGAGGGACATCATCTGCTTGTATTGCCTGAGATGGGCTTCGGGATCGGATCGCCCGTCATAAGTTTTGAACCTCGGCACGATGAACTTTCTTGAAACCTCCATCTCTCCAATCTCCCTGGTGAAGGGTGTTTGTATGACCTCGTCTTCGACCTCATCCTGGATAGTCTTACTCTTTCTCTTGGATTCCAGCCGGGCTCTGAGATCAATTTCCTCCCTGACGGGATGTCTTCTGACGTCCTTGAGTTCATCAATGGGCCCCTCATTTCCTGGGCGCCGTGCAGATAGGGAAGAATCC
Source organism: Ilex paraguariensis (assembly GCA_963454935.2). Taxonomy (NCBI): domain Eukaryota; kingdom Viridiplantae; phylum Streptophyta; class Magnoliopsida; order Aquifoliales; family Aquifoliaceae; genus Ilex; species Ilex paraguariensis. The sequence goes on from CAUOFW020000924.1 coordinate 5,620, forward strand.
TCCTCGGACTCATCTCCCTCCCTTCGTCTAGACAATCCTCGTCGGAGGTCGTCCAGGGCTAATGGTCTTGCCTTCCTTGAATAGTCGTTAGGAAGGTGCTCGTTGGCTCTCGATCGCTTTGGAGCCCGGGAGCTCTCCGCCTTGTTGTTCAGATGATTCCTTAGATCCTTCGTTTCTGCCTCCCGGGCGGGGAGCCCACGAGAGAGGAATGAGTCCCTCGACCCTTCGCCGAAGGTGGCGAATTCGTTGAGCCGGCTTAGGACGTTTACATTGTCCTTTTCTAGCTGTCGTAATCTATCGCCAAACTTTTCTTCGATCACCTCCGCCAGCTGACGAGCCAGGGGGGCTGACCCTCCTGACCTAATTCCCATACTGGTTTGAGGGGTAACCCCTCTTGACTGAGTGGAGGCATTTTTATTCCCGTCAGTGTGATCCCTTCCTCCGTGGTGACAGGGAGCTTGTAGTTCGAGACTTCTTTGGTGGGGACCTTTCCTTTTTTGTCGAGTGTTCACCATGGTCACTGTTCTTTATAGAGAAAAAACTAGGAAAACTAGTCATTTTCCACAGACGGAGCCAGATTGTGCGTGCAGGATCTTGCACAATATAAAAATGAGAACAGATCTCTCCCTTGGTGAACTCGAGTGAGTCAGTTGAGTGGTCAACCACGCTGCTTGGGACAGCCTGTGAGGTCCGGTGGTAACCTGGAACGGCAACGGGAGACCCTCGTGGATTGAAGGAACGATCCAGTAAGGCTGGAGAAAGGTTCCTAGAACAAAGAAGAACAAGTTAGAAGGGCGCCGGAGTGTTTTCCGGCTTATCCCCTCCGACGATCAAGTCAGTTTTTGAAAGGGAGAGGAAGAAGAAAGCACTGAGTATATTTCGTAGTAAAGAGTTTTTGTTGCATACCGTTTTGCCTTTTATGAGGAGTATTTATACCTCAAAAGCTCATGATTGCTGTCAGTGTTGTCAGTAGATGATCATTAGGTACAGGCAGTGTGCGCACTGATTCTGATGAGGAATGTCTTCCTTTCTTTAACTGCTCGGGGTGCCGAGCAATCAATGCTGTGCCATCGGGCTGCCGACTGTCTAATGATCTCCGCTCGGGGAGGATGCAATAAATGCCCAGCCTTAGAGACATTTATTGCCTTTCAATTCCGAGCCTTACCGCATTGAATGCGGTCTCATCAAGGGAATGGTGTAATTAAATGTTTGCTTTCCCAAGTCGCGTGTTAGTAAGGGCATGCGGTCTTTCTGTCTCTGATGTGACACAATTTGCCACGCGTCCATCCCTTATTGGTTGTGGACCCTGCCTTCCTGTTCCTTCTAACACCAATTGTGTAAGACGAGACCATGATAGCTAACCTAGACTAGCCTAGGCTAATGACCTGTACATCAATAGCTTATACTGGAGCAGAGAAAAAGAATCTTGGACGGGGTACATCTCGGTACCGAGGACATGCACATCTCGGTACCGAGGATAGGTACATCTCGAGCCGAGGGAAGCCGTACATGATGACCGAGGTACCATACCAGACTGAGGGATACGTGTTGGTACGTAAAACATACCCGACACGTGTCAAGTACCTCGGGCGAGGGAGTTGTAAAGCCGATGGTACGTGATCTCAGTTAACAGGATTTTTAGTGACGCCGAGGACACGTGTCTTCATCTTGGAGTATTTTCAAAAAAGTCCCATCAAAGGCTATACCAAAGGTCAGACATTTTTGGTGGAAAGCGTGTCATAATGTTCTTGATGCACAGGAAAATCTGTTTAAGAGGAGGTGTGCCCCAACGTCTTATTGCCAGATTTGTAAGTTGGCTCCGAAGTCAATTAAGCATATCCTGTTTGAATGCGAATGGACCATGAGAGTCTGATTTGGAATGGATCTTAATATACAATGGGAGGACTCTTCTTTTGTGTTGGTGGCCCAAAGAACTTCTACACTCCTACAGATGGTGAAGGATGCTCAACGTAAACTCGAACTAGTTCATTTTTAATATGGAAGAGGTAAATGCCTATGCCACTATCATTCGTGCACATTTCATGTGGAAGGATCAATTCATAACTGGAGACGTGGGAATATCGAAGGGGCAGAAGGTAACAGAGACAAGGGAAGAGAGACCACAATAGGCTGAGGTTGGGATCCGTATCTACTATGATGGAGCTTTCAAACCAACTTCAGCTAAGACTGCATGTGGAGTGGTGATATGCAAGGAAAGGGGAGTTTTCGATTTTGGCTGTGCAAAATCTTTTCCTATAGTGTCTAGCTTGCTCTTTGAAGTAGAGGCAGTGAGAAAAACATGCCTCCTTGCCGAAGCATAGTTGATCACAAATGCCATTATCATGAATGATTGTATTATCAAGCTTAGCTCCAATGAAGATGTTCCCTTGTGGGAAATTAGTGTTATCATTGAAGACATTAGATATTTTGCTAGGTTATTCAACTTTAGCTTTTTTCATAAGCCTAGAGTCTGTAACAAGACTGTTTATTGGGTAGCGGCCATTATGTTAAACAATTCGCTTACGTTGAATTGGTTAGTCTCCCCCCTTCTCGACCTTACGACTTTTTTTTTATTGATTGTAATCTTAACTTTCCTATTTAATGATATGATTACCCTATTTTGTTTTGTTCAAAAAAACAAAAGATTCAAGTCTAATTATGATACTTAAATATTATTTTTTTGTACAAATGAAAACGAGATAGTGTAAAAAATTTAATTTTATTGTTATCATTACAATTAAATCAATCAAAAATTTATTGATTACAAATTATTTTTTTAACATAGTACCAGAAATTTATTTAGTTACCATAACCATATCAATTATAATTTATGAGGAAGTTAGAGGGGAGTAGGTGTAGTCAGATTTGTCAATGGTGTCGGATGAGATGAATTTATATCAAATTTTAGAGTATTCGTATTAAAAAAAACCATTCATATTGTATATAAATTATTCATATCAATGTATTTACTAATTATATTATATCAAATCTATTTATTTAAAAAATTAATAACATATAAAAAGGTTAAAATCACTAATTTCGTATCGCTCCTCGGTGTAGTCAATGGAGGTTGGCGTAGTGCATAGGATCCACTGAGTAAGTGAATGGGCATTGGGGCCCAGAGTGTTTATGATTTTTTTTTTTTTTTAAAGGGACAGAGTGTTTATGATGAACTGCTGAAATTCTGTAGTCGATTGGTGCAAGCTGTCAGGCGGTGTTCTTTGTCCATACCCCCCCCCCCCCCTCCTCTCTCTCATCACTTTATCTAAATAATCCCACGTACGTGAAGGGAATAAATTGAGGTGGGGGAAGCCGTAAAGAAACCACCGCTCACCTGTCAAAACGGCGGAGGTGCTTATTAAACAACGAGAACACTACGCTATCCAACAAAATATTTCAGTACTCTATCTCACCAGATTTTATAAGTTTTTTTTTTTCCAGAAATTTTATAAGTTGAGGTATAAGTTTTTTAAGTTATTTACAATCAAAAAAGTTTATAATTTGATGGTTGATTTTATAATTTTTATGGTTCAAATTAGGGGTAATAATCATCTCGTGTTGGATTCGTGCTATTGAGAATTCGTGTCGAGCACTAATTAATTCTAATTCAACCTATTTAATTAATCGTGTCATGTTGATTGACATGTTTGTTTTCATGTCGGATTTGTGTTCGTATTCATGTTAACTTATATAAACTTCAAATAAATAATTTAACGGTAAGATTTTATTATCAATTAATTGAGTTTATGCTCATATTTTTTTCTATAAATTAATAATTAATTTAATAAACATAACAATAATAATGAATAAAAATGTCTTTTTGTTTAATAATTTTGTTAATGCTTAATAAAAAATAACAAATAATTAATATTTTATTTCTATAATATTAGTTAAACGTGTTAATTATGTCAATTTCGTGTTTGACAATAACTCAACTCATTTATTATTCGTGTTAATGGATCGTATCATTTACGAATTTATGTTGAGATCAGCGCTAACAGGCTAATTTCATGTCGAGTTCAAATCATATTTTAATGTTGTGTCAGAAATTGTCACTCTTAATTCAAATTATAATTTTTGTGGGTTATTTGGGTATAAAAAATTATAAATAACTCCAAAATATTATAAAATAACCTCCAAAATTTGTTTAAAAATCACATAATTTGCAAATGATAGTATGGTACTAATTTTTTTAGGGTAAATTGTAAGGGGTATACCAAATTAGACTTATTTGGCAAAAAGTACACATTAAAAAATGTAGGGTTATTAATTACTTAATTTTGATACTTATTTGTATCCAAATACATAATTTAAATTTATCTATTTTTATTGTGACATTTTTGCCCTCCATTAATTCATGTGTATTTAATTCACCACTTTTCTTTGAAAAGTGGTGCATTAAAATCTCCTAATTTTATGGGAGAACTTTAATATATATATATATATATATATACTTTTTTATATATACATAAATACACATATATATATACAAATTTTGAACTTTAATACATACATATATATATATATATATATATATATATATATATATATATATATATATATACAAATTTTGAAATTCAAACAAATATATATATACGTGTATATATATATATATACATTTTTATATATACATAAATACATATATATTTATGTATATATTTATATATACATAAATACAAATATATATATATATATATATATATATATATTTATGTATGTATGTATATACTTGTTGTTAAATCTTTTATCTAAATTTTGAATTATCTTTTAATGCACCTTGATTCATGTATTTTTTTTTAGAAAGTAATTTTATTTTCAAATTAATTTAATATCCGAATAGTGTAATAGTGCAACAATAAAAGTGTAACACTAACAATGTAACAGTATAACAATAATAGTGTAACAAGCTATTTACACAAAAATATTGTACTATTAAATTTTATCAAACATATAGTTTTATATAATTTCATTCAAAATAGTTCATCTTCGTTTTGAATTTGTTACCATATACACAAAATTACTAAACACTATTTTTGTTACAGTGTATTTGTTATACTGTCTTTGTTACAGTGTTTTTGTTACACTGTTATTGTTATACTATTACATTATTTGGATATTAAATTAATTTAAAAATAAAACTATTTTCAAAAAAAAACGTTTGAATCAAGGTGCATTAAATATAATTTGAAAACAAAATCACCTTTCAAAAAAAAATACGCATAAATCAAAGTGCATTAAAGATAATTTAAAATTTAAATAAGAGATTTAACAACAAATATATATATATATATATATATATATATATATATATATATATATATATATATATATATATATATATATTAACAAATACATATGAATTAAGGTGCATTGTATTTATATGTATTAACAAACAGACATGAATCAATGTGCATTAAAGATAAGAGATTTTAAATTAAATGACCTTAAAATGGACATTTATGTCTTTTTAACTCACTTTTTATTCTATATATTTTTTACCAAATAAGTCTAATTAGGTGTATCGACTTCCAAAGAACTCTTTTTTTTTTTCAAGGTTTTCTCCATTAAACCATGCCATTATTGAATTCAGGCCCAATAATATTTATCACCGCACAGGGATCCACCGGATCATGGCCATCTCAAGCCCACCATGCTGGAATATGTGGACAGCCAGACAAGTTGTCTGGTTAATACCCAAGAATCAACGGCCCGAAAAATTTTAAATTGAGAACATTAAAAAACAGATGGAAGAAGATCCACCTGAAGCATAGTCCGCTAAAGATCTTTAAGACTGGACTGGTCCGGTAGACTGATTGTAGGCCATAGAATTGCAGGACAGGTAGCCCATCTGCCCCACCTGATACCCTTTGTGTTGGTTTGGACGAATTTTTGGGTAGGTTTGGATTGAATTCTATAAAATCTTCCAAATCTAAATTCCTCAAATTCCTCTTTACAAGTGCAGGACAGATAATCTATACTCATGGTTGATATGTAACACATATACATATAAAATTCACGGATATATCACAATTATTAACAATCATTTGTTCTATGAATGACTATTTGACCTCTTAATCAATTTAATTCATATTCATGTTAATTATTTTTTATATCCTTAACCCGTTAACCCATCTTTCGAAACTCACCCTTTAGGTTTGACGAAAACTATAATCATGGGTTTAGTATCCGAGTCAGTTGCAGGCTCGGTTTGGTAATCCAGAATTGAAACTTTAGTCCAAACATAAGATTTGGGGGTCCTTTAAACTATTTTTCTCAAACCTTAGACATCAATTCCCCTCGCCCACAAAACAAATAGATCCTTTGTGTGCTGTTGACAACCGAGCTTGGGAGACCTTTGGATGATTTAAGAGTGTTAATCATATCGTGTCGTATCTTGTCATGCTACTTTTGGTTGTATTATTTTCATATCAGGTCACTTTTAGTATGTGTCGCGTTTGTATCAATATTTGTGTCAATAAAAAATTATTTAATTTCACAACAACTCATATAATACTATTTAAAAAAAATTAAAAATTCTTATTTTTTGTCTACAATACTTGTAAAATATTTATTTTCTATTTACAGTATCCGTTAATCGTGTTATTTGTATTGAATTGTAATTTAACTCATTTATTACATATGTCAAATTAATCTTGTTATTTTCAAATTTTGTGTTGAATCGAATTTGTATTAATGGATAAAATTAATATTGGATTTATCCAAGACGGTGACATGCAATCGAACTCTAGACAAAAATACTTTAGGCGATATTACTTCGAGATTACAAATTTGAAATTTAAATGATTTAGACGATTCTCGAGCTAAACTAATCCTCGAATATACTCCAGCTCCACAAATCTTTCTCTAAATGTTGATTTGAAATCTTCTGTCCCTTACTCTAAGTCTTTGGCACCCAACTCTGGAGAGGGTTCATGGTCCCTACTCTTTTTTTATGAGCTTATAGACCATAAATAATGGTATGATTCGCCCGCAAGATTTATCGAAAATCCATCAGATTACCACATCCAGAATGGCTCACACAACAGTAACAGTGCTTATCAGTGACCACGAGTGACTATTGATGGCGTTCGTTCACAACAGTATTTGCCACCTCTTTCAAGTTTTGGTCAATAGTTTAACCAAATAGTGTTTTGAAATTCATTCCAAGAAACGGTAACTTCAAAGCATTGTGATTAGAGTTGATAATTAAGCCGAGCTATTTGGGCTTAAACTCATGTTCTAAATGAGTTAAATTTAAATAATTTTTTAAACTCGCTTAAAACACGAGCCTAAAAACTTCAGTTCAAACTTGCATAACTTAGCTCGTTTATATATAAAATAGTCAAACTATATGGGTTCAACTTGTTTTAGGCTCAACTCATTTTCTAAATGAGCTGCGTTTGAACAATTTTTTAAGCTCTTTTAAAAAAATGAGCTAGACAGACTTGGTTCAAGCTCACAAAACTCGGCTCGATTATCAGTCCTAACAAGTGAACACACGACATAACCTCGCTACGAGCCTCACTCTGCACTGTCTAGTGTCCTCCTCTCATACCATCCAAATATAGTAAACCAACAAACTGTAATATGATAACAAACATGCTGCTAGGAAATGTAAGAAGATATCCATCTTCAATTTTCAAGCAAGAAAATCAATGAGCCGTGCGCCAAAAATTACATCATCAGAACTCTAAGATTCTAACCTTGAACAGAGAAACCACCATTCTCTACACCAAAATCAGAACAAGTGAAGCTGAGGAAGCATCCAGGAGGGAGATGATTTCGTTACACCTTTTATTTTTTAAATTCTCTCTTCCTTTTTTCTTCCTCCTGGTCCAGAGGAGGGGAAGTTATAAAATTTCTCCAATGCTTGCTTTAAGGAAGCACTGTCCTCACTTCTTTCCTATCTGCTCCAAATGCCTGCAACAGATCACCAAATGAAAATCTGATGTCAAGCCAGTTAAATAACAAGCTTAAGAATGATTACCAAAGACTGATCTGAGTCATCTGATCACCATTTATCCATTAATCTGTTATATTTTTAAGAAGTAATGACACGTATGTATCATAACAAAAACCATATGCTACATATGTAAACTCCTACAATACAATAGCATCTCATTTGTTAACACGCTGCTACAAGAAAAACAAATCAAACCACCATCGCCAAACTTATATTGGATGAAATCCCACAACTTGTGTTCCACCACATAATTTCTGCTTATTTAGGTTGAAGAAATTATGGTGTTTTTGCAACATATTAAAATTAAAAAAGAGTTATTAGTACTAATCAGTAATCTTAAAAAATATAATATTATTCTCAAAAATGCAGCCAAAATTAAATAGTTTAGATAAAGTTTTGTTAAGTTGAAATTTACTCTGAATAATATGTCTGTGTTGTTTCCGAATTAAAACAGCATCAAAATTGAATATCATACCAATGCTGCAAGTCTACAAAAATCATGGTTTTTTAAGATTTGAATCTCTTAGTTACTGTTTTGCAAACTCCAAAACATTTCTCTTTCTGCTCTTTGACTATCCCCTTGTCAAAGGATCATCAGCCTCCATGTTTCATAAACTTAGGTTCAGGTAATCGGTGTGACTGTGATGTGAGTCTAGTTATCAGATTTACTTAATCCGGAAATCCAAAAACATGGCCAAATTCAGATTTGTTAATGTCCTACATTTATTTCTGTTGTAAATTGTTTATCACATGCATTGCATGTGCACTTAACTCATTTCAGAGCATTTGGAATTCTGTAACAAAGGGCCATACATAAAATTACAAAGTGGGCCTCCATTACCAGATACTATTGGCGCACATCTGATAAGTAAATTTCCATTACCAGATACTATTGCAAGGGAAATCCAGGTCCTTCGGGAGGAGGAGTTACAATGAGGAATCATGAAGGACACGTCTTAGTGGTGGCTTCGTATTCCTATGGGTGTTGTACTAATCTGGAAGCAGACGTTTGGCCTTATTGGAAGATTTGGAAATAATTATGGATCTTGGTTTTAACAGATTACGATTTTATCATTGGGTTCGATTCTAAGCTACTAATTGATATGGTGAATCAAGGGATCTCTCCTAGTTGGAAACTATGGTATAAGTGGCTGACAATTAAAGATGTCCTTCAAGGTATTAGGTTTGTTATGGAAGGAAATATAGTGGCAGATTTTTTGGAAGTCTTTTGAATTTTATGATATTCCATTCCAAGGAAGATTACTTATTCTCCAAGATTTTCTTCAAAACGGAAATTTACGTAAAGGAAGGTGAGACATTAGTGGGAAAATTCAATTCTTATAAGAGCCAATCTGTGGGTCTTTTATTTGTAAGTAGCGTGCATTTTTTAATTTTATTCTTTTATTATTCCTTTGAAATGATGTAGCCTAGATTGCATTAGAGCATCTACAACAAGATTTTGTATTTTAGCTATCCAAAAGTACATTTTTTCTATTTAGCTACTCACTTTTTCAATTCACACTTCAATAGATTTTCTATATTTTAACTACTCTTAAATATTATTTCACATATTTTGTACCTTTGTTCGGACTATTGGAGGGCGAGAGAGAGAGAGAGAACGAAGAGAAAGACAGAGAGTGGACAATAGAGGTGTGTAAGGATAGGAGAGAGAAAAAATTGTAAAGTATTTATACAAGTTGATATAGTGATGCTCTACATTTAGAGTACTACTGTAGCAAAAAACTATTTTACATGTTCTCTTAGAGATGCTCTTAGAGGAGTAAGGCTCATTACGTCCCCCTTGGCTAACTGTAATTCTTTTTTGGATTAATAAAACTATAGCCTAGCGATATTGAGGTGAACCCAAAAAAAACTGACTGATTGATAGATTGATAAAGATGTCGTCATTTTTTGAAATAATATAAACACTAACAGATCATGAGGAGCTAAAATCTACCTCAACTCCATAACCTTTCACGTAGACATTGGTGAAAAGTTCAGAAGGATCAGGCATGGGGCTCTCCTGGAAACACACAAAACAAAAAGATCATGAATCACCAGCAATGCAAAAAAACGCATAAAAGCTAAGCTTTCAAAAATGTTCACACTTCCGAAGTTCACTTATTCTAGAACTACTGAATGGACTACAAATACAAATCATGCCATGTTTTACCTTAGCTGCTGCGATGGCTTGATCTACCTCTTTTCTTATTTCCTTCTCAATATCCTGCACAAGATTTCAATAAAATCAACCAGCAAACCTCAATAAGACGTTACTCTCTAACAGGAAAATGAGATTGATCACCCTCATTTATGATAAAGAGAAGAACAAATGATCAAGTAATTGATCATTTCAAACATAGAATTTGGTAGGGGTAAATTCAAACTAAGGGTTTCAGATCTTCAGATACCTTTAGCTCTTTCTCAGTGGCTATATCATGAGATAATAACAGTTTTCTTATTCTTTCAATTGGGTCACGCTCCTGCAAATAACATAGCAAATCCAAACTAAGGAATACCCATCATACGAGACATCTCAGAGAGATATTTTAATATATTCTGCAATCAGAGAGAAAAAAGGGAATATATCAACCTGTCTCACGCCAGTTATCTCATCACGTGTGCGATACGTGCTCCCAGGATCAGACATCGAATGACCATGGTATCTGTATGTGTCCATTTCAAGAATCTGGACACCAATATCAAGAAAATAAGAATTAAGAAATCGGACGTTAATGATATATGCCACTCTTAGTTCCAATAATAGCACATAATATGGCACACAAAAGTAAACATTAAAAAGTCTGACCAAAAGAAAAAGGTAAACTTCAAAAAGAAAAGCAAGGTATTTTAGTTGTATGTCAAAAGAATATAAACGTACAAGTTTCACAGATTTGAGAAACGGCAATATGCAGCTTCCATAATAACCTTTTACCCTATTGAAACACTAGGGAGGTTCTCATGCAATGCATGGCCAAGTGTACACTGTTGGTTTTTTTTTTATGGAGTCTAGTTTGTATATGTGATCCGGATGATGACCCAACTCGAAGTAATGTTGTATGGTTTTTAATGGAATTTTTTTTGAGGCTTAGTCCATTGAGCGAAGGCTTGGGCCGATAGGCCCAAGCCGTAGTGCTCATGGACAAGCCTCGTGGGGGTTCGGGGGCAACGCCCCCGAGGAAAATTTTTTTGGGCCCGTTATACAGCTCAGTGCGTAGGACATATAAACCCTGTTGTTTTGGTGATTAGGGTTAATCGTGGATTGTACAGCTGCTCTCTGTATTCAACTCTCTCAATAGTGAAATCCCTGCAGCTTCGTGGACGTAGACAAATTGCCGAACCACGTAAAATCTGTGTCTTGTTCTTTCTTGTTTCTTATTGCTTTATATTCTTGATTTGTTCTTCGATTGTGTGTGTTTGTTAGTGGATTTAAATCGTGTGAAATCCCAACATGCACTTCTACTTTTAGTCAACTGTGAATTGTTTTTACTGTAATAAAAATAAAAGCGGGTAAATTTACTATAGTTAAAATACAAGTTTGATTAACAAATTTTTAATGCAAGTGTAGTTAAACAATTTACTGGGGTTAAAAAGTTTATTGTGATTAAAATATAAGTTGTAGGATAAACAGCTAAATCTAAATGATCTGGGCTATTGTTGTCCTTTATGGTAAAGACACTTTTGTTTTATTAAGTAGTTATTTGGGTATATGCGGTTATCTAACATCAATTTGGTGTAAGAAAAGAATATCCTAACCCCCTTCGGATAACTCTACATGTCCCATATAGCATATATATCTCATTCTAGTAATTCCAATTTCCAACAGCATGGCACTAAACAAAGATATTATTAAATACAAAATAAATCAGAATTTGGGAATATATTTGACCGTGCCTCCTGAGTTTTTTATTTTTTGGGTATATACATCCTGAGTTTAAATACAAATAGTAAAACATCTCTCTCACGAGTAAAGTAAATGTAAAGCCCTTATTTCTTCTGCCTCATTGAACAACTGGGGCGAAGGAGAGGGGCAGTCCAACATCTCCACAGCTAACTTGGGGAACACCCAAAAACACCTACTCCTACTTTGTGTCTTATGATTCATTACAAAGAGAGGAACCACTAAAATTGTTGAAGGGTAGAATGACAAGTCATAAAATAAGACCAATTACTGATAAATGTACTCACGATTGGTCCATTCTTTAAAGCGTGTTCCTTTGCAAATTTGCATGCTTGTTTCACAGCAAGGGCATCCATACCATCCACCTGTTTCAAAGTAAAATGTATGACCACATATACCGAATAAAGAAACACATAATGACATAGAAATAGAATCACATAAGTAACTTAGGATTGTGTACTCATCCTATCAAGCCTTAATGTTCAATTACACATGGGATGGTCATGATAAATTTCTTTCTTCCGCTGACAATAATTTGGAGCTGCGAATAAAAAAAATATACAATTGCACCAGTCATCTAATACATCTTAATCTCAAGAATTGAGTATAAAATCACTGTATAACTAAGGACCAGCAAACATAAACTGTCAAAACCACTTGCAGCCACACAACACAGCTCTAAGTTATATAGGAAGTCGAGCTAAGTATAAATTCAGGAAAAGATCTTCAAAACTCGCCCTGTAAAACGGAAGAGGATGAAAATATCTAAGAGATAGAAAATGCCATAGAAAAGCATTTAGAGATAAAAACATATTTTGGAAATCTAAGTAACGGTAAGTCATACAAATCAAACTTTATGCCCTCCAATGAAATAACACCAAAAGTAAACAAAGTAATCCATATTACATCAAGAAGTTAAAAACTGAAGGACCGGAGAAAGCTCCATTACTTATATTACAACCATTTATGAAGAAGAAAGACTAATACATCCAAGCCAAGTAACACCCACTACTTCACATTCTAAATTAGCACACAATCATAAACTTCCACAGCCAATATCTTTAAGCAAATATTCACATTCTCACACACACCAAACCTTGATTTCAGCAAGATAAAACAGCACAAGTACTCAACCTCCTCAAGCAATCACATACACAAAATCAGACCACAACAAATGCTATTCAATATCACCTTCAAACCAGGAACATAGTCTCCTCTCTTATAATAGGCTGGACTCTTTGCTGCCCTCCACTCAGCCGTCCCCATCCCATCTGCAACAACAATCCAAAATCAATCAAATCACATCATCTTCCCCAATTACATACGTAAAGACAGTGAAATGCAGCAACATTACAAAAACATTCATATAAAATCATTTCTTAACCACCTAAACAAACATACAAATACAACAATCCATAATCTATCAAATCACATTCTCTTTTAGTGGCACTTACAGTGATTGTTCTCGCAAACTAAGATCGCAGGAAGATCCCAAAGAGCAGCCATATTCAAGGCCTCGAACAGCTGCCCCTGATTCGCCGCTCCATCTCCATAAAGCGCAAACGACACATTATCCTCCTTACTATACTTCTGCGCAAAAGCTAGCCCACAACCTAATGGCACTTGAGCTCCCACAATCCCATGCCCTCCATAAAAACCATTCTCCTTCTTATAGAAATGCATCGAACCACCCTTTCCCTTTGAACATCCATCCTTACGCCCCATTAGCTCTGCAAATGTTTCCAATAAGGTTCCACCACGGCCAAGGTATAAGCAATGGTCGCGATACGCGGTGATGATGTTGTCCTTTCTGGTAATTGCAGCCTCCATGCCGACGGCGACGGCCTCTTGGCCGTCGTACAGGTGGCAAAAACCGCGTATCAGTTTGGCTTTGTAGAGTGAGTCGGCTGCGATTTCCATTCGCCGCATTTGCGACATGTCAGTGAAGAAGGTCATGAGTTCGGAGGACGAGGTTGTGACGGAGCGGGACGGCGGGTCGATTTTGTGGCCGGTGAAGGGGACGCTGGTCTCGATGGTGATGGACGAATCGGAAGAGGTGGAGAAGAGGCGAGTGGTGGGGTTGATTGTGGTAAGGGATTTCAGGAGATTGGAGCTCCTGCGAGTCAAAGCCATCTCCGTCGTTGGATTGCTTGACCGGTGAGATCTGTGTAACTGTGTAAACGGAAAGGTTTTGGTGAGATAGGGGAGGCACCGACGAAAAGTATCGGAGAAAGGAGTGAGTAGTTGAATAGAAAATTAAATAATAATATTCTAATATTTAATTAAAAACAAAAAATATCACCTTTTTTTTAATACATAAAATATCACTGTAAGATTGATTCTTTTAAAATGGTCAACATGGGATTAACTCAACTCGAAAGGTGACTGAAATGGTAATTATAATGAATTGCAAATTCAATCATTTTAAATTTAAATTTTTACTATTTTTTAGATTTAAGAAAGATTTTTTGCGTGAACTGTAGGTGAAAAAAAACAAGAGATTAGCTTCGGCTTAGTGGTGCAATCAAACGGGTCACTAGGGGTCCGTTTAGAAGTATGGATTGAAAAGTAAGAGAATCATATTTTCTAACTTAATTTTTTTTAAAATTATTAATTTATACCCTCAAATATTAAATTTTTTAAAAAATAATGTCATAAAAATAATTACAATTTGGATATGGCACTAACTTTTGTTACTATTTTTTTTAAATTCTGTGACGTACGCCACACATTGATTTGACATAGATAATAATGAATGTTATTTGGGATATTTAATAGGGTAAATTATACTCACTCTTCTTAACATTTGACCAAATAACAGGAGGCCCCCAATATTTTTAAAATTATATGACAACCCTTTGAGATTTAAAAATCATGACACAAGCACCCCTCTTGTCTTCCCGCCATTAGTTTGACTAACAGAAAACAGTGATATCATGGAACAAAATATATCTAATTTCAAAATTATCCCTTTATGTCCAACATTTTTTAAGATAATATTGTTCACTAATTATCATAATTTATCATTTTACCAACATTATTTTATGCAATTATAAAAATTAATCAAAGATTAACATTAAACTATTACATTTTGATTAAAATTAATAAAAAATTACCATCAACTAGGATAATTAGTTCAAACTGAGAGTGGTGATTTAAAAATGATAATGGCAGTGGTAGTGGGGGGGGGGGGTTGGGAAGATTGAGTTTGGAGTGATGATGGTGATGGGCGAAGGGTGACAGTTAGGGGTGGGTGCAATAGGGTTTGTTGTAGGAAGAGATCAGAGGGGGGGATTTGAGAGGAAGAGAGAAGAAAAGTTGACAAATAAATAAAAAGGAGTTAGGAGTATGGATTTAGAGTGGTGGTGGCAGTTGAGGGTGGGGCAATGGGGTTTGTTATAAGGAAGGGGGCGGGGGGAGCTGGGAGATCTGAGAAGGAGAAAAAAAAAGAGATGTGGAGAGATAAAATAAAAAGGGGGGGGGGGTTGGGAGTGATAAGTTTGGAATAGTGTTAGTGGTGGCAGTTGGATTGGGTGTGACGAGGTTTGTTGTAGGTTGGTATAGAGAGAGAGAAGGAGAATGAGTGGTGGCAATGGTCATAGTGTAAGGGATGAGTGAGACGTCAATCGGTGGTGTAAAGGCTATGATGGAGTTTGTTGCAAGTTAATTTAATTTTTGATAATATATTTAATTTTATTACTTATTATGTATTATTTTATTTTATTTTAAAATAAATTAAAGGATTAAAATAATCATTTATCACTTGTGTTAACGCGAGTCACTGACGCCAATAATGGGTCTCCGTGTTATTGTAGAAATGTCAAAGGGTCTCTATTTCATTTAGTCAAATGTCAGGGATTGTGAGTATAATTTATCCTATTTAATATGTAGTGGAAAAAAAATAAACTTTTACGAGTGCAAATTAAATTTGTTAATATCATTCAAGAAGCAAAATGTGTTTTGCCCTTAACACTTAAATATAAAGTAAAACAATTAGTAAAATAAACAAAAAGTAGTATATCACAATATTTTTGTGAGGTTAATAGTACTATGATCAAATTTTAAATTGAATTTAGTGGCCCTAAATAAACGATGATACTAAACATAATAAACAAAAGAATTAAAAAATAATAATAATTAGTATGTGAATGTGCCATATCATGTTGACTGTAAAATTTTAATTTCAAAATTTAGTCTTATATTCTGTTTCTTATTTTCTACCTAAGGCTGGTCAAGGATGATGGAATTTGCTTAATTTGATAAAACTTAATTTGATATGTATCGCTTTATTTGTTGAATGTGATTTGATGGATTGACCCGGACCCGTTAAGCTAAAACCACGCCCGAAATAGTCCATGGTATATGTGCATTGTTATCTTTAGCTCGTAACAACTCTAAATCTCTCCCGCCATGAGCTCCTCTCTCTCACACATTCCCACAGCCTATTCTCTCCAACCCTCCGCACGCAAAGCTTTTCCATTTCTTCAACCCCTAGGGTTTTGCTGCCTCAAAAATCTCGGCGCATCGACTTCAAAAAATTCTCAATTACGAACACTCTACAAGAGGTCGGTGTTCCCTGTAGAGACACAACTCTCCGACGAAGATGATGAAGATGACGACGACGACGACGATGAAGCCGCTGATGAATACGTCGTCGGCTCTGGTGAAATTTCCGATGGATTTGAAGATATTGAGGATGAAATTGAAAGTTCAGTGGTGGATGTTTTGGAGACCAAGTCGAAGTTTGAGGAATTCAAATGGCACAGAGTTCAGAGGATCTGCAATGAGGTCAGAGAGTTCGGTGAAGACATTATCGATGTCGAGGAACTCGCTTCTATTTATACTTTTCGCATCGATAAATTCCAGGTTATACTTCAGTTTTTCGTTTTCACCTAAAAGTTACAATTTTTTTTTTGTTTTGAAAATATAAGAATTCATTGATTTGTATTTGCTTTTTTTTAATTGTTCTTAGAGATTGGCGATTCAAGCTTTTCTGAGAGGTTCTTCAGTTGTGGTTTCTGCGCCGACAAGTAGTGGAAAAACATTGATTGCCGAAGCTGCGGCAGTGGCTACGGTAGCTAGAGGAAAGAGAATATTCTACACCACTCCTCTTAAGGCTTTATCTAATCAGAAATTTCGTGAGTTCCGGTATGCTATTTAATTAATGTTTAATATATCGTGTTCTTCGACGTAACCATTGAATCTTTTGTTGTTTATGTTGGGGTTCTTCTGGTGTTTTAGTGAGACATTCGGTGATAGCAATGTCAACGTTGGTCTTCTGACTGGAGATTCTGCAGTCAATAGAGATGCTCAGGTTCTAATTATGACCACAGAAATTCTTCGCAATATGTTATACCAAAGGTACATTAGTTTTTTTACAATTTACCTTCGAGTAACACACCATGTGCTACTTGCGGAAGACACGTTTCAATTGAAAAAAAAAAGGTTTTGGAAAATCTGAAGTAGAATCAAGAAACCTCCGTTGGGTGTAAATATGTAATCATGTACTTTACGACTATAACTTAGACTTTCTGATTTGGATGGAGTTTAAAACTTTGTTGCCATTAATGTCTTTTCATCTCATCCTATGTTTACTCATACATTTAGTTTGGAATTATTAGTTACATTATATTATAGTACTAGTGCTTTAGACAAGATTTTCTTTCCAATTTCTGGATGCAATTGCTACATCTTCTATGGTTGTGTTTATTATTGGTTTAATGGATTTGTTGAAAATCCTTCTTTCTCTTTTCTACATGCAGTGTTGGAATGGTTTCTTCTGGAAGTGGACTTTTCCATGTTGATGTGATTGTTTTGGATGAAGTACATTATTTAAGTGACACATCTCGGGGTACAGTTTGGGAAGAGATAGTGCGTAGTATCTATTCTTCTCATTATCGTTCTATGTACAGAAGTTCTTCCGTGCATTTTTTTTTCATAGAAAATAGTCTGACTGCTGTGCGAATCTGTACTTTTCCCCTTTTTTAGGTTATCTATTGTCCAAAAGAAGTTCAGCTTATATGTCTGTCAGCTACAGTTGCAAATCCAGATGAGTTAGCTGGTTGGATTGGTCAGGTAATATAGTTATCTCAGATGATTTTTGCACATCATGCTTTCAAAATATTTTGAACATTGTGCATAGTTTATAATAATCGTGTTCTTTACACTTGCCCTATTTGGTTCTCATTTCTGCTACAAACTCCTCTTTCGCTGTTCAGGGAATTTATTTAGCAACTATTTACATATCAGGTCATCATAATGACATCATGTCTACAAGAAAATCAAAGATGAATCGATGTAATGAGTCAAGGGCCTACTTATGCCAATAGTCATGGTTATTTTGGGAGGTTACTTCTAAGGGGAAATAAGAGACCTGAAAATTCTTAACCCTGCATTAGCATGAGTATAAATTGCTATTCTCTTATACACTGATGAGTCGTCTTGTATGATTGAGATAGAATCCACTAGAGGAGTATTTATTGGACTAATGGGCTGTTGTTTTCTTTTCACTTTTTTGTTACATCAAGATTCATGGTAAAACGGAGTTGGTTACATCATCCAAGCGTCCAGTTCCATTGAATTGGCACTTCTCTACAAAGACAGCTATGTTGCCTCTTCTTGATGAGAAAGGAACAAGCATCAATAGGTAATTTCTATTGCATCTTGTGAGAGTTTATTTATAGATTATAAACTGTAGAATGCAATGCATTTAGTGCCTCGGTTTTGTCCGTACCCCTGGATTTTACAGCAGTGATCTTTGGAACACTGGTAGATATTCATGTACTAATATACTTTTGTCTGGTACTGTTTTTCTTTCATTTTTAACCCTTTTTGCAAGAAAGTTGTGATGCTTTCATGAAAGAAAGACACGGTTGGTGTTGTAAGAATATTTCAGGCAGATTTTTTTTTTTTTTTTTGTATCTCATTGGTTTTAAATATATCTTTCTGTAAAACCCTCTCAAGAGTAATCAGGCATTTTAGCTACCTTCCATATGTTTTGTGTGTGATATGGAGGATCAATGTATAAATTTAGTAGTGCTTACAGATTGTTTTGCCACTTCTCTCTATTTTGTCCTTTTCTTTTCTTAATTTATATTTTTCAGTGATTCTTCTGTCTGTCTATCTCATTCTCTCTCTCAATTTTGCCCTTGCTCTCTTTTGTTGCCCTAGAATATATGGTGAACATTTTGCAGCATGAAGTACTAACAACGTTTAATTTTTGTTTCTGACTGGAACAGAAAGTTGTTGCTGAACTATATGCAATCTGATTCTTCAGGAGTTAATTCATTCAAGGATGAGGGATCTAAAAGAAGAACTTCGAGGAAACATGAAAGGAACATATCTCCTATTTCAAAGAATGAAATAAACACCATTCGCCGTTGTCAAGTAGGGACTTAAACCTTGTGTATGACTTGTTGACGGTGGTTGGGTATTATTTCTTTTTGGTTCAGCAATTAAGGATGAGTGTTCTGCCACCATCATCCTATAGCTCTTCAGAAGAATGGAAAACTAACCGGATAACCTGCAATACTCTTTTAAATTTCAGGTTCCTCAAGTTGTAGACACTTTGTGGCACCTTGAGGTGAGGGATATGCTTCCAGCTGTGTGGTTTATCTTTAGCAGGAAAGGATGTGATGCGGCTGTTCAGTATCTTGAAGATTTCAGGCTCCTTGATGAGTGTGAGGTGAGTGAAGTTGAACTGGCCTTGAAGAGATTTCGTATTCAGTACCCCGATGCTGTGAGGGAGTCTTCTGTTAAAGGCCTTCTCCGAGGGGTTGCTGCACATCATGCCGGTTGTCTTCCTCTTTGGAAATCATTCATAGAAGAGCTGTTTCAACGAGGACTTGTTAAGGTTGTTTTTGCTACTGAGACACTTGCTGCCGGAATGAACATGCCTGCTAGGACCGCTGTTATTTCGTCCCTCAGCAAAAGGGGTGAAAGTGGACGTATTCAATTAATCTCAAATGAACTGTTTCAGATGGCAGGGCGTGCTGGACGTCGGGGCATTGATAAAAAGGGTCATGTAGTTCTCATTCAGACTCCATATGAAGGGCCTGAAGAGTGCTGCAAGCTTTTCTTTTCCGGACTTGAACCTCTTGTTTCACAATTTACTGCCTCATATGGAATGGTGCTAAATCTTCTTGCGGTATGTATGTCAACCTATCATTAGTTTTGTCTAAGTATGTTGATGGTGAAGGATTGCATCTGTTTTTACTCTGCAGGGGGCAAAAGTTAATTGTAGATCGGGTGAAACAGATGACATAAAAGTTTCTCAAGCAGGACGAACTTTGGAAGAAGCAAGGAAGTTAGTTGAGCAGAGTTTTGGTAATTATGTTGGCAGCAATGTCATGCTCGCTGCGAAAGAGGAGCTTGCTAACATACAAAAGGAGATTGAAATGCTGACTTCAGAAATTAGTGATGAAGCTATTGATAGAAAAAGCCAGCAACTGTTAACGAAAATGGCATATGAGGAAATTGCTGATCTGCAAGAAGAATTGAGGGTAACTGAACTTCCACTGCTCATTTCCATTTAGTTGCTTGTCTTGGCTCCAAGAAACTTCAAGTAGGTATGCGAAACACTGGCTGTAACACTCATACCATTTTAGTATCCTACTATGCTATGTATGGCCTTTTAGGCTTTCACTCATAGAACACGATAAAACCTCTCTCACTATTCCTTCTTTAGCAAGTCTGAGCAAGCAATAAGCAATCTGATTCTCATCCTGAAACAATTCCTGGATTGTAAGTCGTTGGCATGGATAGTGATGATACCAAGAGAATACAGAGCTTTACCAGCTCTCCTCCCAGTTCACACTTTTCAGATTTTATACACCATCAGATAGAAGCCTGAGAAAGCTGATTGGTTGTACAAAGACCACCAATTTTGTGCAAACCCCTGCTCTCCCTCTCTCATCCCGGCTGCCTTGGTTCCTTATCTCTCTTCCCATCATTCTAGGGTGCCATAGTGTAGTGGCTCCTCCTAAACATCATTCCTATGGTCTAATCCTCGTCTAACTTTTTATTAGGCCTGAATTAAGGAGCCAGAGGATTTGCAGAAGGTCTTATTGTGTTGCATAAGCATGTCTTTTTATTTGAAATTTCCGTCATGTTTGTATCTTGTTGTTCTTCTGATTACTTTTGCATTGTTACTGGTGTCTAACTAACTACAATATAGTAATATTGATCGTTGCCGGAAACTTGAAGTACAAATGTAATCATATAGCTTATTATGGACAGTCGGTTTTTGTTTTTTAGGCAGAAAAACGTCTGCGGACCGAACTACGAAAGAAGATGGAATTGGAGAGACTTTTTTCTTTAAAACCTCTGTTGAAGGAGTTTGAAGACAGTCATTTACCTTTCATGTGCTTGCAATATAAAGATTCCGATGGAGTTCAACATTTAATTCCTGCTGTTTATCTGGGGGAGGTTAATTATCTGAATGGTTCAAAACTTAAGGACATGGTATGTGTTCTATATCTTCCTTCCTTTTGTATATACAAAAGATATTGTTTTCTAATTAGGTCAATAAGCACAACTTTTGTTTAGCAATTGAAAACGTTCTTCAACTTTTAATTTGAGAGCCAAAAGGTGCTTTACTGATATATGAGATTGGGCTAAGGTTGCGTACACTTGACTCTCCCTAGATCCCTGCCTCACACAGTGGCAGGAGCCTTGTGGGCGGGGCTGCCTGCTTTATTGATATGTAAGGCTGTATGCACTAGAGGATTTTGCTCATTATAATATGGAATGGAAGAAGACATGCAAAAGGAAGGGAACAAGGAGTTGGGCTGATATTTGTTTTGATTAATGCGTAGGACATGCCTTATTAGGATGCCCAGTGGAGGTTTATTTTAATGGCTAGATATCGAAAAACACTTTGTGGCGTATAGATTGGTTGACTCATATGTGTATGTGAGGCGGTGTGGTTCTCTATGCATAAAGTGGATTTGCATGAAATTTACTTTTTTGGAAAGCTTCCATGACTAGTTGACGAGAAGAGGTGCTTACCATTTCCTACTGTCTCCATTAGTATCTGATTGTGTGGAAAGTTGCAACACAATCTTAAATAGTGTCCTACGGTTTTTCTTTTGCAGTAAGCTACGTTTACTCTCCCCTTCGGGTGTGGGGAGTTCTCTTCTACCACAACTTCACCAGCAGACAATCGTGCCAACTATGGGTTAGGATTTTAAGAAGTATTAAATTCATTGAGAGCCCCATCTCTTGGCACCCACTATTTCCATCAATTGATAAAGGTTTGACAGCAGAATGAAACCGCTTGTAAATAATCCCCCATGAAACTCTATAAATCTGACATAAATAGGGGAGCTTAATGGTTGCTGGTTCTGGATCTGTTTGATTTAATTATAACAGGCAAGCAGCAAATCACCATTTTGGACTTCATTGTTACCAGCTTGTGGTATGTGGAAGCAAGTATAGTCCTCCATAGGGGCGCACTGCCATGTCCGACCTGCGGTGCATGGGCACACTGCCAGGCCGACATAACTGCACACAGCTGGGCAAGTATTGCACAAGAACGGGATGGCACGATCTTTGTTCTGCACTTAGCTAGGCTGCCATGACAAAGTGCTGCACACAGCCATGCTACCATGATGATGTGCTGTCCAGGGCCATGCTACAAGTTGGAACCTAACAAAGCTGGCTTGCCACATGCTTTAATCACGTGGGCCGACAATGCCACTGCTCTACGACATGCCACGATCACCACTTGGTTGAGTGGCTATCGCAAGGCATGTAGCGTCGATAGGCACGGCCGACTAGTGTGCTGGGCACGCCTGCGGCCTGCCCCTAGGGAACCGTTGCTGCAGCCCACAAGGCACTACACCCCAACCCCCCAAAATACTCCTCATAAGGCGATGATAGGTGCCCATACTGACTTATTGGCTCTCTCTGCAGGATTTGATGGTTACCTGGATCTAGCTTCCATGCCTCCGCCTCTTAGTGCAATTGCTCTTATTTTTCTGTGTAAAACATGTAAGAGTGCACAGTTTCCATTATGATTGTATTTCAACAATTGCTAACAGGCATTGGAATATGCTGATAAGGTGAGGATAGCTTTAGATTGAAGGATGTGACTTATGGTATTTCAGGTTTTCGAGTTTTGCAGAGCTTACGTAGTTTATTAAAGGTGAATTATTTTTCTAAGATTTTGCCTTGGCCCTTGGACCTAATAAAGCAAATGTTTTGTGACACTTCACCAAGCAAATGCCTAGATAATTTAGGTGAGATTTGTTCAGCTGTTAGGGAGACTACCATGCACCAAAATTCTGACCCCTTTGTTATTTAGAATTGTGGTTTCTTTAAGATTGATTGTTTCTCGCATTTTATGATAGCAGAAGTCATATTTTGATGGCAAACTGTAGCTGTATTGTAGTTATTGTTGTTCACTGTAAGCCTCTTCCAGGACTCTGTCACTTTCACGTTGAAAAATCGTGACTCATATAATTGTCATAGAATGTTAAAACTTACATCTGATTTGTGTGGCATTGTGTCAACAAAATTAATCTAAAACTAGTTTTATAGGGGTATTATTGCAAAAGAACCTTGTTGTATGTTCATATCTTTCGCCACACGTAAGGTGTGACGTAAGCCAGTCATTCGTCACTATTATATTCTTCTCTGGACACATTTTAAAAGTTCTTGAAGGAGTGTTGATCTCTTTCTTAACTCATATCTTATTGCCTTGATGTTTTACTGGATTGCTGAAATAGACGTTCAGGAAAGTAATACAAATTCTCAAGAAGGATGTCCTCTGCATGTAGACCAAGAAAATAGGAAGTTGCTGATATACTTATTAGAAGTGTGAGATTGTTAAAGATGCACTTAGGTGCCAAAAGGCGCAAGTGCAGCTTAGGGATTTTACTTTCAGTGAGAAGAGTCATGTGCAAGGTATATGGCATGTCTATATGACACCCAGGAGAGCTCTTTGCAGTATGAAATCTTCCTCACATATTTCAACGCTTACCTCAATTTCCCTCATGTATTCTTAGTTCTTACTGTAAAGGCTACTATGACTTGGAAAGGTGTTTGTTTTTACTCTTCTTTATTGATGATAATTGAATATCTTCCTACAGTATGAGGGCTTGCATTTGACTCTCTGTTCTTCAGAAATTAGAGAAATGGGAAAAAGTGATCATTTGGCATTTTTGCGTCTCTAACCTCCCTGCTTTGGAATTGCTTTCTATTTGCTGTTCGATGAGTTATATAAGGGATCTTGGGACTTACTGCACAATTGGGCCTCATTTTTTATTTATTAGTGCCTTTATGTATACATTCTGTTTCAATATTTTCCTTGCACTAAAATCTTCTTGATTGAGAGAACTGTTTGAATGTGTTCAAGCGTTTTCCTTCTTGCAGGTTCATGCCAATGATTCTTTTGCTTTGAATGTAGAAGGAGAAATTCATAACATTGGTGAAATGCAGCATGATGTCAAACCCTCTTATTACGTGTCTCTTGGTTCAGATAACTCGTGGTATCTTTTCACAGAGAAGTGGATAAAAACTGTTTATAGAACAGGCTTTCCTAATGTTGCCCTAGCTCAAGGTGATGCTTTGCCACGAGAAATTATGACAATACTACTTGGCAAGGAGGGAATGCAGTGGCAGAAGCTCGCAGAATCTGAACACGGGGGCCTATGGTGCAAGGAAGGATCTCTGGAGACATGGTCTTGGAGTTTAAATGTTCCTGTTTTGAGTAGTCTTTCCGAAAACGACGAGGTAAACTAATGGTTGTTATTACATTACTGTCTCTTTCTATTTAAGAGCATGACATTTGTCTTATCAACATTTACCCAAAGTAATGTTTAACTTTGATAGTAACTAGCCAATGCCCAACATGTGGATTTTGCTGCTAGTCTTCGTTAATAGTATCCATTTATTCCTGCTTCAGAATTGCAGAGGTGATGTGATTCTGAAGCCTGATAGTTGAAATGACGCTCTTTGAATTGTAATGATGAGAGAAATTGTAATAAGAATCATTATTAGTGTCTGTTCATGCTAAATTTTTGTTGCAATCTCATTTGGCTGAGTTTGATGGTTGACTTACCTCTTTTTTGTCAGGTTTTACAATTCTCACAAGCATACCATGAAGCAGTAGAACGTTACAAGGACCAAAGGAATAAAGTTTCCCGGTTGAGGAAAAAGATAGTACGTACAGGAGGCTTTAAAGAATATAAGAAGATCATAGATATGGCTAAGTTTACAGAGGAAAAGATTCGACGCCTGAAAACTAGAGCAGACCGTCTGAGTAATAGACTAGAGAAAATTGAACCATCTGGTTGGAAGGAGTTTCTGCAGGTAGTATGGGCATGATAATTTATTTATTTGCACAAGAAGATTATAATTTTGATTTACTGGAGAATGTGACATTTAACTCTTTGGGGAGATCTCATGCAAAATATACCACAATATGACACAGTAGGAAATTGTGCTATGTGTTTCTCTCGCTATTCTTTACCAAGAATGTACTATGTTGTTCTTTTTTGATTGGTATAGAATGTTCTTCTCTGTAACTATACTGATTATCAGATTTATATGGTCCAATACAGTTATATGCATTTAATGAGGCTAAAAGAAACTTATGGCCCTCAGATATTGGCTCAGAAACACCTTTTCGGCTTAGCACATTCATTTATGGACAATTCATACAAAGATCGCTTGAAATGATATAAGTCAGAGTCATAATTATATTGGCTCTAATATGCCCCTGCTTGTGTGAAGTGATGTTGTGGGTTTGACTCAGAAGGCACTCACTTTGCAGTTTGTAGAGATAATGTCGAAGTTTAGGTTTGTACCCAGCCCACCGGGGCAAGGATCCCAATTAATGGGGACTAAACTGGGTGAGTACTCAGATTTCAACACTGTTGGACACTGATCAGGATTTAGAAGTGCTACCATAAACAGGTTTAGTTGTAGGGACTCTTAATTCCAGAAGCAAAACATTGTAACTTCACTTACTTGAGCAGGACAGAAAACATCGTTACCATGATGTGAAAAAAACAACAATTTCCAGAAAATATGTACTGAAGAGGCCGTGTTTGTTTGTTCTTGTTTTTGGGTGAGCTTAAAGTATTTTTTTTGTTTTGGTCACTGTACAAGTTTTGCTAATTATCTTGTGTTGTTGATGAATCATTGTCAGGTCAGCAATGTCATTCATGAAACTAGGGCATTGGATATCAATACACATATGATATTTCCCCTTGGTGAAACAGCAGCTGCTATTCGAGGAGAAAATGAACTGTGGCTTGCAATGGTTCTTCGGAATAAAATTTTGCTGGATCTAAAACCTGCACAGCTTGCTTCTGTCTGTGGAAGTCTAGTTTCAGAAGGGATCAAAGTTCGACCTTGGAAAAACCACAGGTATCATCTTTATTTTTATTGTGGCATATTATCAGTCCATTGGTTTTCGATGGGTAAGCTGAGACCGCTCTTCATTGCTGTTGTGTAGTTGTACCAACAACTACAGGTACAGCTCCTAATTATATATTCTTATTGCTTGTTGATTGTAATCTAATGGTGGTCATTATCAAATTTCTTATTGTCCACTCGAGAGTCAAAATTCAAGGCACATTATGCAGTTTTTGGCATTCTGGGGAATAGGAGCACCCCATGGAAATCGATTGAGTCGATTCAGATGTATAGTTTTGGAATTATATCATTGTGTATTTAATTGCATATGGTTACATGGGCCCAAGTCTTCCCAAAAGCTTTTAATGAATTCTGAAATAAAAGTGGTGGTCTTTAACCAAGTTGTAGATACTATCCTCAGCGTGGAGTACATATACTCTGGCCGGGTATGCTGCTGTGCCTAAACTGAGAACAACTGTGGCATGTCCTGCTGTTGATAGTGTGCCAAAATCTGAATCTGTTGATGTATTTCAACTTTTGCTGAAAGTTATGGCATTATAGTCAACAACTAACTAGTCTCTATAGTAAAGTGCAACTTGAGTCAGCAATGCTTGGATTAAGTCATAGACTTGAGTTTTAGTTTGAATACTGGTCATCCAGATTCAAAAATTTTCCCAGAGCTTTTGATTCCAGTTTATTTTCCGCAGCTACATATATGAACCTTCCACCACTGTTACAGAAGTCATCAACTTTTTGGATGACCAAAGAAGCTCCCTTTTACAACTTCAAGAAAAGCACGGCGTAAAGGTGAGTCCTTTGGGGGTTATATAAGACCATATGTTTTGACAGTATTTGGGTTTGCTTGATATCCAACTCTAAAACAAGTATGTTCACTGCTTACAGATACCTTGCTGTTTGGATAACCAATTTTCTGGTATGGTTGAAGCTTGGGCTTCCGGCCTTACTTGGAGGGAAATCATGATGGACTGTGCTATGGACGAAGGAGATCTGGCTCGCCTCTTGCGGCGAACGATTGATTTATTAGCTCAGGTAGGTGTGTAGTTACGTATCTATAGCCCACCTCTGTCTGGATTCTTAAACGTTTGCTGTCTTTTTTTAATCTAATACATCATATATCTGCTTATGTCAACGAAGAAGTTACTTGAAACTTGTCGCCTTGATTTCAGATTCCTAAGTTGCCTGATATTGACCCGCTGTTGCAAAGCAACGCGAGGACTGCATCCAGCATCATGGACCGTCCACCAATTAGTGAACTGGCAGGATGAAAATTTATTGGACAAAGGTAACTGCAAATTTTTGTGGTTAAATCTTATTAGCCGATAGTTTTCTGGGGTCTAGTAATGCTGTAGGCCTCTTTGTTTTCTGTTGTGTCCTACTAGAATCAACTTCGCAAAGCCATGTCATATGCTTTTTGTTTGCAATTGCTTTAATGACAACATTGACATTTACAAAAATAATGGGACATCTTTCATCATGCATGGTTCAAATGGATGTGTCTTTGTGGTGTTGCAATTATTAGTTAGAAACAATGAAACGAGAGGAATACAACGTGAAAAAAAAAGAGGAAAGGTATGATATTAGCTTCTCTAATGATACACAATTTATTTATATGCTTACTCTTTCTATGTGTAGGCTGGATGAGGTTGGGCATACTTAAACTTCGATAGCATTTCTATTGACTCAGCTGGTATAATATAGTTCATATGTGTGCCATGAGGGCCATGACGATGAATATGTCTAAGGACGTGGTGGGATAGTGAATGATTAATCCTTCCATTGCAGAAGAAGACATTGCAGATACACCGCTACTGCTAAACCCTGATTGGGTATATGGTAACACCCTGGTTCCTATAACTTGTCTTGGCATAGTCATTATTATGATGAATAGAATATGTATGATGATCAATAAGTACTGCAAAAGTCTAAAATGATTAAATGATCTAATTTTGTGTCATTTTGCTACATTTAATCTAATTATTTCAGTCTCTGTTTTTAAATTCTAAACCTCCCCACACCAACCAAATGGAAAAAAGAGAACGAACTTTTGAAGAAGTAAAATCAAGTAATTGAACATAGGTAAACTGAATCACCCGAATCTTTGCTTATGATGGGTTCCTGATTTTCTGAAGAAGCATGAGTCAGTGATTTGTACCTGATCCCCCTCTCCACACCCCCTTTCATTGTAGAGTAATTTATCCCCTAATATTTGCTTTTTTCTGGATAGAGCTGCTGCAAATATACGTTTGGGGAGACTTTATATGACAGCCAGACAATGATGTTTGAAGGTACCCAGCTCTAAGGTACGGTAGCTTATGACATGGAGAAGTATTAAGCGCTAACTCAGATGTTGGAAATGCTCATTATGTGGTCATATGCAAGATCCATTGTAGAAACTACGTGTTGTCCAAGTTATTCAATTGATTGCCCTGAATTTGGGAAATTGTGTTTCATCCATTTTATACACAAGCCGACCAGTTTTCTTTCCGTTGCCTGGTGGTAGTCAAGAAGAATGATACTTCTGGCTTCCGAATCATTTGGCAGAAGGGGTTATACACTTGAGGGTATTGAAAGTTGACATCAATTTTTGATACTCTCTCTCTCTCTCTCTCACACACACACACACACACACAAACGCATGCCTCATTGGTTGGTTTTGGCCGAGTATTAGTATGGAATGCTTTTGTCCTTTGCTACACAAGCATGCCTCATTGGTTGGTTTTGGCTGAGTATTAGTATGGAATGCTTGTAGTTGCATGAGATACAACACACGGTTTCTCATCGATGAGTGTTACAAACTCTACTCATCGATGACTGTTACAAACTCTACGTGTCATCTTTCTTGGCTAGCTGATCTTTTGCAGGACTTTACAAACTGCAATTAGCGATAAAGGAATCATTTATGTGATTTTCAAATTGTTTCTCATTGCGCGGCTAATGGCAGCTTTTATATCGGCCAGTAATCCTTCAATTTCATGGCGGTTCCTTTCAAGGGCCAAGGAGGAGCCATCTGGCTCTTAGACGGCCCAAGATCTTCCCCAACATCAAGTTTTCTGATGAACCCGTCCCGGTCGTAAAAATAGGATGGAGATTGGTGGTTTCCATCCATCTATATGGGTCTAGGTAGAACCAAGTTAATGCAACCAACTATCCAGCTCGGTAGAGAATATACTTTCCACCAGTAAAAACCCTTGATTCTGAAGGGAAAAAAAAGCATTAACCTCAAGGATCAAAATTTTATTTTGAGACATTATTTTGGTCACCTTAAAAATTGAAATGTTTAAAATATATAACAGAAATAAATAAAAATTGAGAATTTATTTTCAAATTATTTATATTTATTGATTAAAATATATTAAAATATCTTGAAACACCTTAAAAAAAACATAACAAAATATTCATTGAAAAATGTCCTAACTCCTAAAACATTGAAATTTTGATATAATAATTGATTCATTTCAATTTCTTTGAAAATGAAATTATTTTGATTGTTTTGACAATTTCAAAACAAAATTTTGATCATTGACTCACCCAAATTGCATTTCTATTGTAATGAAAAAAAAAGAAGAAGTTAATGTGGACAATTGAAAGTAACAAAAAGAGATGTTTCTTTTTTCCTCTTTAACAAAAAGAGATGTTACAACTTACACGAAAGGATTGCAAAGATATATAGGCGACATGGACTGAACACAAGTCTTTTTACATCACAAATTACTTCTATGTTACACGATTGGCGCTCAAAATGCCGCCACCAGTATGCTACAGTCTTCCTGACTCACATCCCTTCCATTCTTTATTGGATAGGTGAAGACCAAAAAGGAATAAAATGCATGAAATAATACTTCCACGAGAGTTGGTCTAGTTACGGCACTGAGACTTCGCCATTTGCAGCGCCTTCTTATCAAATGTCTGCAATTCGAAACTAGCCAAGCATGAGACGAATAAGTGAAGTTATCGAAATATGTAAGTTTTCGGGCAAAACACGTTACATTGATTGGTCATTGTGTGTGCATGGATTCAAATAGAATTCGGATGCCAATGACAAAACTACCAGCTTCAAAAGTTGAAGAAGATATACCAAATCTACTTCCGGTGTCGCAGAGTTGCATTTCACGCACGAGACAGCAAGCTACGAAACCTTTGGACTCTAACTGAATAACCATTTGAACAGTTTGCTAGGTCACGGCATGAAATATACTGATGCATGGATCTCCTTTTTTTTATCCGGATCAAGAAGTCTTCTGTATCCAAAACGTAAGAGACCTACCACATGCCAATTTGCTCACATTTTAGTTGAAAGAGTCAAGTTTCAGATATGCTTGCTTTTTTACATGCTAAGAGACATTGAATTTTTCAGATTACCTTGGACGAGTTGCAAGCAATTTTACACTCCAGACCGTTAACAACTCTTAGTCCTCCCATAGCCTCGCATGTAGGAGAAATTTCATCTCCACATGCATACTTGCGTTTATTTCTGTGATATGAGCAGGAATCAATAAAACTAACTAGAGCAAAAATATAAACAGCATTGTCCACTGTATACAAACCTCCTCAAGAAAATCCTAGGCTTCTCCTTTTTTTCAGGAACAACCGAGAGGAAGTCGTTATTCAGATAAGCTGCAAAATTTGGGTCCATTGAAACAGCAGTCACTTCAGGCTTATCATACCCATAGTCCATAAGTTGGATGGATAAATGAGTTGGTGCAGATGACTGCAATGAAATCAAAATTACCGCTGTTTATGATCATATTAGGATTCCAACCCAAACAGAAAGATAAAAGCAAGCGAATCAAACACCTACACATTCAATCCGATATATATTCTCATCATGGAGAATAACACGGGCATTTTCATGATAAACTACATCAACAAACTTCCCAGGTTTCCTTGATTTTTCATATGCATATAGTTGGAGAAGTTTGTTGTCCATCTCATCAGCTGCAATTGTTTGAAGCTACGGAGAAACATGGAAATCAAACTTTAGGCCAGAAAGGGGACAAAATGCATATAAAAAAGCCACAAAGAAATTAAATTTTTGCTCATATACCTGTTTGACAAGTTTAAATATCAGCTTGTCTAATGTGAAGAGAACATATGATGCAGTCCCAATAATAGCTCGACAGTCGTCCTCAAACTTTGTGTTATCAGATGAACCATCCAGTAGACTGTAAAGTGCATTCATAAACCTGCACCATAAAGGGGGGAATAAAGGTAATTAACACTGATCACCTAAAAGTTGTTTGAAAATGAAACTCACAAAGATAAACCACCTCGCATACGAATCGTTTGGCGTTGTATCATTTGAAGCCCTCCATTTCATTTCAGCAGACGAGGAATGAAATTTTGCATCTTTTATTCTATCATACAGTATCTGTTAAATTTTGTGAGATAAAGAGCAATCAATGATAGAGAAAATACATGAGATCAATCAAAACATCACTTATCTAAAATGCACTCCAGAACAAAACAAGACTTACCTGATGAAGCCTAAAAAGCACATAGAAGGAATCATTTCCATAGAAAATCCGAGAGTCCTTCTTTGTGTCATGTAATGCTGGAGGAACATGCTTTGTAAGAGGCTTCACCGTTTGTAAAAAACGCTCTGAAAATGGCAATAATATTCCATCTCCGTCAACGTCATGGGCATCAGCCGTCCCTTCAGCCTCACCTTCACTCTCAGCTTTGTTATCATTCTCATCATGGTCTCCGTCTTCTTCCTGCTCCTCTCTGGAGCAATCTTCTCCATCAGCAGACTCACTACCTGAGCCATTACCATTTTCTGAAGCATTCTCACTGTCCTCTGATGACCTCTGCGCACTTTCCTCACCTTCGTCATCAGCATCAGCATAATTTTCTCCTCCTGCCTCTCCACAACAACGTTCTTCTCCATCTGTGGTTTGATATTGCCCGCTCACGGAACCATCCTTCGTTTTATTTGTAGCCTCTGCTCCAGCATCTGCATATGCTGCAAAATTATCCTCCTCAAAATCTCCATTTGGAGATAATTCACCCTCTTCTCTTTCAATAATTTTAAAGTGCTCGACAGATTCTTCGTGATATTTCTGAACTCCGATACTCTTTGCCATTGCCCCATTTGAAGATAAAATTTGTATCACAGAATCACCACCCTGCAGCACTGAATATGGTGAGACTACCTTACGGCAAGATATAATGATAACCGATTCAACATAGGATCAAAACTGCTACATGCACTCAGTTACATGTGTATCACATGGCTGGTAGTTTAGGAGTTGATTGTAAGCAAGGCACTGCATACATACTGTTTCCATCCAAATTCCTAATGGTTGTAACCGACTGGATCGCATTGATGTAACACTGATAGTTCATGGGCCAACTTGTAGCAATTAGAACATTAGGAACCAAAGTGCAGCTGATGCTAACTGAGGCAAGACAATTGTAACACCATGCCCCAAAAATAAAAAAAAAGCTTACAAGGCCTATAAAAGCTACATAATGCCTTAAAAAGGGACCAACTCCATAATTGAAGGTTCGGACGGTCAGAAACCACATAGGCTGACAGAAATCTATATGAGAGGTAAAAGAGTTCCCCCATTCTCCTCTTCTTTACCAAAACTAGTTCTGCATGTTGTATATATTGCCTATCAACCAATTTATTCAACACCAACCCAGCAGAACATCCTCAAACATACCCTAAGAAACTTAGGATCACAATGAACCAGACCAAACTATGTCTTGGTTATCCTAACTTTTGCACCTCAAAAAGTTAAATTGTAGCTACCCCTTTCGTTATTCACATGTACTCAAATAGTTATCACTATCAGTAATTAGATCAAACAATGAAAAGATCAATTTTCATATGAGGTTTGAGGACATACATGTGGTTCTTTATCTGAAACAGCTCAAAACCAACATAACAGCCAAAAAGTTGTGTAATCTAAAAGCCAGATGGCAAGAAGACCCAGTACTTCCATAACTGGGGAAAGTAAAAAACGTGAGGTATTTTGCAAACCAGCCATTTGTTACTTCACATATACAAGACAATTCTTTCATCTAAAAAAAATTAAAATTAAAGACCATCTTATTATCAAAGAGAGAACAAGGAAAAACAACATCATACCCAAAAACTAGGTAGGCATAACCAAGGAACTAACTTTTGTTTTGAAATAGGCAAAACATCCAAAATGTTTCCGCTTCTATGGAAATCGAAACGATCATTGCTTGAATATCAAAATTCCTATGTTTCAAGGTGTTTCGGTAGGTTTCGAGGTGTTTCGTCATGTTTTGATCTATGTTTTGGAATGTTTAGGTATATTTTGAACAATGTTGTGGAAATAAATTTGTAAATTTGTCTTTGTTTCCATCTTATTTCCAAAACATTACCGAAACATTCCTGTTTCTAAGCTCACCAAAAAGTCTGTTTCCAAGCTCACCAAAACTATGCCAAAATTTTGATTCTTGGGCATAACCAATTGGATGGACCAAGAGAAATAAGCTCCTCCACATGATGACCAATAAATTAGTGATTACAATTTTAACTATACCTCTGTTGAAGATAAAATTTCATTATGCTGTTTACTCTCAAGCCCACCCTTAACAGCCGCATTACCAGGTCCGGAAGTAGTAGCACAAAGCCCTAGAAATGGAAAAGTGTATCTCAGACTTCCAATCATAAATTTGAGAACTAGCATGCCAAGGACAACTGAAAAGAAAACATAAATTCTACAAGACTTAGGCCAATAGGCAAACCTAAAGTATTTTCTCCATTGACTCTTTCATGACTTTCTTCTGCTCCCGCAGCAAGTGATATACTTGCATTGGCTAGTTGTTCATTAGCAGTTGCTTGTTTGCTGACCCCAGAAGTTTCATCTGCCACATGAGCATTCGTCTGCACCTTTTGATGTTGAGGTATACTACTCGTATTACCACTACGTACAGCATGATCTGTATCATGAGAACCATCCTCTTTAACCCCATTCTCCCTATTTAGTAACCATGCTCTGGAGGAACTTGAATTTTCAGGTGGAGTATTCTCATCTCCATCTCCAGAAGCATTTGATTGTTTACAATTAAGGATAGCGGCGCTGTCAACAAGACTGCCATCACTTTCTCCAACACTAGTGGCCACACTTTTGGCAACATGAGCTTTAGCCTTCATAACATCTTCAGTGTCTTCTGTACCCTGAGGCCGAGAAAGAACACCAAGCATGGGTTCCAGGAAGGTCATCCAAATCTTCATGACTTTGTCCAACTGTTCAGTTGTACAAACTTCCCCACAGGAATATTTGATTAGTTGATACAAGTCTTCATGGATGTCTGAATCAGGATACTCAAACTCTATGTTTGGAATGATAGGTCGTCTATTTCCAGCAGCAATAGATAGGAGCATGTCATCCTCTTTGAGCTTGTTTTCACTGATTTCTTTGATCTCGGCCAATAATACTGCATGAGAAAAAAACACAAAAATGATGCATAAGAGGAGTTCATGGTAGATGAATGAGGTCTTGTAATCACAATAGTGAATATAATCCAAATTTGATCTTCCCTTCTTTAATTTAGTTGTCACTGTAGCTTCTCAAGTTACACAATGTAAAACAATTCAAAAAGTTACACTGAAATGATCTCCTATTTGTATTATCTGGTTAGAAGTGTGTATCACAATACTAAATTGTGTCTTCAGTTAGTAGGTTGAACTCGGTGGATGTCCAAACACTTAAAGAATCCACAAAAATATACCTGAATATACAGAAATCAACAGAAAACTTTGCATTTTCAGAAGCCCACATTATCGGAGCATTTTAAGGTAGACATGCTAAAAAACACTTCATTTGGGATAGGAGAGCTATATTCCATTATGAAAACTCTAGGCATCATACTATGGAGATTAGAGCTCACAACTCTGAACATTCTATGCTTCAATTATGTGTAGATTTACATCAGCTAAGAAGTGGAACTAAATTCTGAATACTAGTCTATACTTATTTTTGGATATGCAATGACATGTCGAAGGGTATCCACAGAGAAGGGCACATGAGGTCACCTTACCTTTAGCAAAAATTGATCCCCGACCTTCTATTAGTGAGAGTGTCAGGTGACCAACTAGGCTAGAACCAAAATTGGACACTTGATGATGTCAAGTGGGATTTGTATGACATAATCAGCTCAAGAACCAAAATAAAATAAAATAAATAAACTTCTCCAGGCAAATGATGACTACAGAGAGATTCAAAAAGTGAGGAAATTTGTTGAAATAAAAACTTCAAAGAAGTAAAAGGAGGGCCTAAATGAGTGATCCAGAATAATTTGAGGGGTAAGTTTTTTCACTCTTGTCATAAATTTATTGTCGTCCTCAACAAAAACTGAAGCAAGATTATTTCGGCGATTATTTGCGTATATCCTTCGGGATCCACAAAAATGAAAAAGGAGGTGACCAAATAGAGAGGACATAGAGATTCAACCCCTCCTCAAATTGCCCAGGAGGGGGGGGGGAACTATTATAATACATAAGCTTAACAGACTCAATGTCAACAATTTCAAAAATTCAGGTTTTAAGTAGTCATGCAATCAGTTGCACATTTTTTGTAAAAAAAAAAAAAATTAGGAAAGGGGGTGAGTCAAAATAACAAGAACATATTGATCCCAGATCTCCTTAAATGTAAACAACTCCAAGGATTCAAATTTTAGCACATGCACAAATGCTATTAATTTAGAATGGATGTGTGGGTGGATGAAATCAAATATTAACATGGCCCCCAGCTTTTATTTTTGTTTTTCCTTTTTTTCCATTCCCAGTTAAAATTACCTATTGTTACAATTTTAAGCCTTTTTTTTTTGCATACTAAATGTTTCTTTCTATATAGAAAGATAATTACCAACGGACAAATTCATTGACGATCAACTGGGAAAGTGATTGATAGCAATAATTTGAGTAATTTGCATGCCAATAGAGGTTGCATAGGACGATGAGGCAAAAAGATTAAAAGAGAAGCAAACCCTATGCCCTCTTTTTAGAAGGAGAGGAGGAGGAGGGGAGCGGAGGAGGGAGGGATTAGCATCACCATACCTTTACTACTGAGTTGCTTCATTGCTGAACCCTAGAAACCAAGAAAGATGATTGTGGAGGGCCAGGAAACGTAAGATAGAGAAAGAGGGGAGGGGGAGTTTAGCATCATTTACCCTTTTCTAATGATTTCTCCATCGTCAAGTCCGAGTAGCTCCAAGGATAATAAATGCACTCAAGTGAATCAAAGAATTTTACCTCTATGTTAAGTTCAATAATTTCCAAGTTGACCCAACATTTTCTGCCTTCTATATAAAAAACCCCTCTGCTGAATATGGATTTCTGAACCCACCCACACATTGATGTTATTAGAACATTCACCTTCTCTTTTAGATTACATGCATGCAAAGACAAAATTGACCTCAATATTGGCAAATATCTAAAAGAACAATTAATTAGGTTCATAAACAGGAAAATTAATGTTGTCACTGTTGTATACAAACTGACAGTCTTAAATTACCTTTAGTGCTCAAGCTCTTCGTGTCCTGTTGCTTGAAATAGAAGCTACGATGATCGAGTGATTTGTGATAGTTCTTTGCATAGATTTCAGCCCAAACTTTATTAAAATCAGAACGACACCTTGCCCACTCTTCTTGTTTCTGTTTCAAGCGTGTTAATATAACTGGCAAGGCAAGAGGTGCATTCTTCCTTAATACATCCATCACATCAAGTCCGTGGTCACCATACAAACGTTCAATGCACCTTAAATTCAGAGCTACAATAACAACAAAGAGAAAAACATTCAACATGACAGCATATATGAATATCTTGAGCAACCAGTAGCCAGTTATTGTTTTATCACCTGTAAAATGGTCTTCAATACAAATCGGGCTGTCTGGCTTAATTGCATTGTCATTGATCTTGTCGAGTAGTTCTTCAACGCATTTAGTGGTTGCATTCACAGATTCTAACAACATGTCCAGTTCAAACCTGACATCATGATAACATTACCAATTGCCAAATACAATATAACAACCACATCAAACAAATGTATATTTCAAGCAATTAATCGAGCAAAAGAGAGTGAGAAGTGAGAAAATAAAGATACAAGTTCCTTCACATAACTATCGTCTTACTAAGGAAAATTATTTAGTGATGGCAAAAGCTCTCACATAACTAAGTGGAGAGGTAAATTACTAAGTTACACTGAAGCCTCATAAGGAAGGAAACAGAAAATGAAAGCAATTAAATAACGAAGGAAGAGACAACAGAAAACCTTTGACTTCATGTCAAGTATAATATAAGAAAGAGAACACAGGTAAAAGATCATAACAGTTAGATGATCTCAAGGCAGTTTCCAACCTGTCATCTTCACATCGGAACAAGCTTTCTTCATACTGGTTTTTGCGCATGTGTTTAAAAGAATAGTCCTCACTTCCTGAAGTGACGGACACCCAATGATCATTCAATACTTCAGCACCAACCTCTGTTCTCTGACTTGCTAAAGGAATTGGATACTGTATCCAAAAAAACAAGGCAACATGAATGAGAAATTTTCTAAGAGGAATATTATAGATGTTGATAAATTTGATGAAGAAATTTCCTACATTATCCGGCAGAAGCCGATAACTGGGTGTGCAGCTCTCACAGTTAGAGAGGTCTAGTTCTTGAATGGGTTTTGCCATATACTTATCTTTGCTTGAATATAAAGGCATCTTCTGTCCAACTATATCTTTACTCCCAAAACCTCTGTCAGATCTATTCCTTTCTCTGTCGTCATGGTCTTTATCTCTGTCTTCCCTCTCATGATCTCGATTTCTACCCCTATCCTCTAGCTTCACTGATTTGGGTAAATGGCCATCGTTCCACAAGGATCCTGCATGGAATAAAAAAACAGCAGTATGATTTGCAAACTGTATTCAACTTCAGTATATTTCGAGGCACTGAAATATGGTTTAAATTTGAAATCAGTCATATCCTCTAATTCATGTGATGCCTGAGTGATATACTGCCTGAACACCCATTGTGATGATGAGCCAAGAGGAGCATCTTAAATAAATATGACTACAAATCACATCATTTTACTTACTTTTGCTCACAACACCAGCAAGACAACCATCTGCGGGAAAGGTGTAACAATATTAAATCAGCAAACGCAGAATCCAGAGAAGACAGCTTAAAAGCAGGAATCCAGCTATAAAAAGAAATAGAAAAAAATGAACAACTACCTATCTTCTCACATCGATCCAAAAATTCGTTGAACTTTTCCATGAGGTCTGGATATCGCCCAAGTAGATCACCCACCTGATGCAAATGATGCACAATATATCATGGAAATAAGTATCTCATGCTTAGCAATTTCTTTCAACATCTTTAGTGGTATTCAGTATATGGCCTTGAGCCAAAAGATAGGCCATGGACAGACATATCACTCAGAACTCATCTTAACAACTGTGTTTGTATGATATTTTTCTAATACTTTTTCTGTTTTTACATCAATAGTATGTGAATATCCGTCTGAAACAACTTTAAAATGCCTATAGACTTTCCAGGAAAGTATGCGGTTATCTCTAGTGCCTTTTCCTAATTAAGAAACAATTAAAGTATAGTTTCTTCTCATACTCCTGCAATAAAAACAGTGTAACTGAATGTGGCATCATATCACTCAAACAAAAACCTACTATATCAAACGACATATTGAAACAAAAGATGATGATTGAGTGCCCAAATAAATAGAAAATTAGAATCAATTCAACTCAGCTCAACATAGTCTTGTCCCCAACATAGGAATCAGCTATATGAATATTGTTCCACACTTTCACAACTATACTCCCTCTAGGCCCATGTTTTCTATTAACTCACAAACTATTACATACTTCTTTAATCAATCAACGTTAAACTTCCTCTACCCTACCATTACCATAAATAAGTATCAGAACCCTCTTCCTCACTAGCACAATATGAACCTCTTTAAACATGTCTAAACAATCTTAGTCAATTATCTCAATTCTCTCCTATTGATGCTGATTATACCATTAAAAAATATATTTCCTAATTCTATCATTTCTTGTTTCACCAATCATTCATCTGCATATTCAATTTGAGCCACGCTTGATAACCTTGCTTCTTGAATGGCAAATACTCCAACAATGATATTCAAAAGCATGAAAAATTATGAGTCATACCAGTGATTGCAATTGTGATCGCGTAATTATTTCTCTGCCGTAGATATGAAGGCACTTCAAAAATTCTTGGTAATCATCAGGATCA
The DNA here is from genome assembly GCA_963454935.2 of Ilex paraguariensis. Lineage (NCBI taxonomy): Eukaryota > Viridiplantae > Streptophyta > Magnoliopsida > Aquifoliales > Aquifoliaceae > Ilex > Ilex paraguariensis. The sequence goes on from CAUOFW020000924.1 coordinate 45,115, forward strand.
CGTATTCTCTCCTTCACCTTCTCACAAAAAGCAAACTCTTGGTCATGCATACCTGCCCCAACAAAAATTAGAAGAAATAAGGAATGGTGACTAAATCTAATCAAAATGCAAAAGGACTCTTGTATAGAGAACCAAATCGCTTAATGAAATAAAAAGATAAAGTAAATTAAGTTGTAATCACGAACAAAAACTAAGATCCTAGTGACACAGAAACAATAAGGAGGATTATACGTGATAATAAAAATGGGAAGCACAAATATATATACGCCAGCAATCATGAAAGCTAATTGTAGCAGAGGTGTTTCCAAATATCTCTTGTGATTTCTACCAGACTACTTATGAAAAATAGAAAAGAGAGAAAGATCTCTATATCAAGTACATACACATACCCATATAGAAAGAAAGAGGAAGGGGGGCTGAGTGGCATCCTGTTGACTGCAAAGGAAGTTGATGTGGTCTACAGATGTTGAATTTCCAATATAAAATAACAGAGTATTCTTTGTGGCTTAGTATATTGGAGTTGGAGGTAAGGAATACTACATTACTTCCATGAGTAATTGTTCAATATATATACATGGCTGTAGGGATAAGTTGAAGGACACAGGCTAAAAACTTATTTTGCAATATGCCTCTTCCTCTCTACTCCTTTTCTTTTCATTTCTTTCAAAGTTGTAACTTTCAACTCTGCCATATAAGGCACACTTTCATTGACTTGCAATATTTCTATGTAAAAGTGGAGACAAAGAACAGAAAAAAGTTTAAACAATCTTCTTGATTTTTAAAGTTGATATAGGGGAAATAAAGAGCTCTTATCAGGCTTGAGATCCATTAAAGCATATAGAAGGTTCAGTTATAAAGCACAAAGGCAAAAATCATCTCACCACATTTACCACTTTCAGAGAAAGCTAGGCCCAAATTTTCTAGTCCTATAATTTCCCCTAGATAGTTACAAATACCATGGAAAAATAAGCTCCCCAAGTTAGTAACAAATTCTAGGATATTGTTCCAATTTTATGTCAGAAGTCAGAACAGATACCCTCAACTACAAAAGCACCAATCATGTAAAATGTGCAACAGCAGTATTGAGCAACTCATATATCTTATTAAATGATGCATGAATTATGCAGATCTACACGATTAGCAGCATTTTATGAACTGAGAGGCCAAAGCCTCACTTTTGAAACAGAACGAGACTCAGAAAACACGCCATGATGTACTTGAACAAGCACTTTAAACTATTTGAACAAAATCATATTCTTATCACACAGCACATCATCAATAAACAGACACCTCTTCAACTTATCAACAATCAATAATTAAACAAATACACCCTGACAGCGGTGATATGAACTCACATAAAAGTATTCCCCAAAAAAAGCCTATCAATACAAGTGCAAGTAAGTGCCCAACATGGAGAAGCAGAAAGCTCATACATGACAAAGAGCTCATATAAGTCTAACTGTGCTGATTATGGAGATTATGACCAAAAAAAAAAAACCACGAATGGAATAGAGCTTCGGCATTGAAGTGAGGAGATGCCTCTTTACTACAGAAAGTAGCTTCATTTATCTATGCAATGAATTAAATTTGATAGTCTCACAGTTCAAAATAAAAACGCCAAATAAACACCCAAATAGCACAAGTACCCACTTTTGAAGGCACTTTTATCATCACAAGCAGATGAGCCAGGTGTCGTTCCAAAGTTTTCGGTGCCTTCCCCACCTTGGCGAAATTGGTCATCAACAGAGTCTTCCCTACGAGCCGATTTTCTTTTGTGGAGAGGACGATCTTGATCAAAGTCTCTATTGTCCCGCTCTCGTTCTGTAGGGTCTTTGTCTTCTCTTCTTTCTTTTTCTTTCTCACCACGCCTCCGCTGCTCTTTGTCAGCTCTCATTAGTGTTTTATGATGGTCTGGATCTGGCCGGTCAACACTGAGGTCACGGTCAGCATGTGAAGCAGTAACCTTCTGTCAACAGTGCACAAGAACAGGATATCAGCTTAGATACCTTTAGATGTCAGAAACTACAAACCCTATGGGTGGAGAAACCACCTTGTCAACATGCATAGGCCTCATCATGGTCATGGGTGAACCCCTATCATCACGACCCAATGTAGGATTCCTACCAGATGGAGCATAATGAACAGAGACTGCTGCCGAAGCATCAGGTAGAAAATGAGTGAACTCCACAAGAAGGTCTGCATTCTCACGGAAAAGAGCAGCAACCTGCGAAAACATGGAAATTAACCACAAAATTAAGAGCCAAAACTCTAGTAACCTAAAAATGAAAAGGCTAAAGAAAATATGCAGAAACTCGGATAACCTATTAAAGAGGTTGATGACAAGAAAATGCAACAGCATACCTCCCGGTGGACCTCATCAATGGATTTGTTTTCTTTTCTGTACATATTCAAAATGTCAAGAAAAGATTTGTACACACGGTCATCACCTTGAAATCTCATCTGTGAGCAAGGAATACATTAGACGAAATCCCTAGAAGGCGAAACAAAAATGAAAAATTCAGCTAGGCCATGATGTTTTCACCTTGATTTTGTTCACAAAATTGATTGCTTCTTCAAATTCCACAGGCTTCTTCACCGGAAGTGGTTCATCCGGGGGCAGGATAATCTCGTATCCCTTCGGCAAAAAGGTATTGAAACCCAAAATTAGGTTCCGATGCCCTTTAAATAATTCCTTCACCCTTGCTATAACACCAGTTGTGTCAACTCTACAAACAAATTTCATTCAGAAAAATCAACGGGTGTTCCAGATAAACATTGCTAGAAATTACTAAAACAAACAAGAATACAACTGAACCTTTGAGCCTTGAAAGCCTTCATGACTTCAAGAAACTCATCATATTTCTCCCTTTTATCTTGAAATATGTCCTTGACTGATTTTAGATACGATAGGGCATCACTTGTTGTTAGTTTCTGTGTGCTGCTCCCACCCGTCATCTGGGGTAGCCCAGAGTGCCCAGAGCTTCATTGTCCAACAAAATTAAAGATGAAATAATAAATTCAATCAAAGGAACCATCAAAACCTTGCATAAATCAATATCCAGATAACAATTTCTCATGTTAAACTAAAGAACTATATTTATTTTTCCAGCAAAGAGAGATCACTAATGCGCCCATATGACGATAAAATCCTTACTTCGAGCTTAAACCCATAGAGATCATAACTCATAAATATTTTAAGAAGGAAAAGTTGGGCAAAAATTGGCTCTTTCTCTTAATTCAAAGTCAACATACCTCACAACATTAAACTTGGAAAATGACAAAAATTTTCAAAGACTCTCGGACGCCAAGCAAAAACTCACATGAGAAATGAAAAAATTAACATGATTAAGCATTTTCTCATCCCATTATCCACACATTTAATTCTTCAGAATCAACAACTCATCAAGAGATAATCAAAGATCCTAGGCGTAATTTTTATTTAAAAAAAAAACAGAATACTAGAGAGGGAGAGGGAGAGGGAGAGGGAGAGAGAGAGAGGACTTACGGTTCGGCGCGAGAAGAGACGATGGGGCGTTTGAGCTGAGAACTCATGTACACATCATCTCTAGACCTCTTCATCCTCTCTTATCTTTCTCAATTAACTCTTCTTAATCTTCAACAAGTCATGCTTTAATCACTCTTAATTCTCCTATTAAAAAAATTAAAATTTTCTCATCAACCAAAAAATAGCCAAACATGACACAATAGATCCAACACAAAAATATAAAATCAAAAATTTATAACAATAATTAAAAAGACTTCATACCTCGTAGCAGATCACCTTCACAATATCCAAATCCTACAAAATAAAATAAAATAACTTCTCATTTACTTGAATATAAAGCAAGCGATGATATCGAATTTCTCACTATAATAACAATGTTTTTCATTAAAGATAAAAGAATTTACAGGTGAAATACGAAGATCTTCAAGTCGGCGAATAGCAAAAGCTTTGAATTCACAATGAAGTACTTACTTCGTTTGAAGCTTTTGTGTGTGTATATTGTGTGTATGTGTGTGTGATTATACGTATCTGTAAACATATGATTGTTGAACTGTTACATGTAGAACATTCCTTCTCTCAAAGGATGTGAAAATACAGAGAGAGAGAGAGAGAGAGAGAGAGAGAGAGTTTATGTATTGTTGATTATCGTTAGTGTACATATGGGGATATAAAACACTAGAGAGGGAGAGAAAAAGAGAGGAGGGGGTGGAGGGGGAGGCGAAGGGTGTGGAGAGAGTCGTTCGATGGACTGGTAACCGGTTATAACGAGTTAGTGAGTCCTACGTGTAGGTTAATTAGGGCTTGGTTTGGAAGCTTATAAAGTAAATATGGGGAAATATGAAGGGTAAAATTGTCCACAAAATTCGTTTTGGGGAAGTTGTAGCAGTGACGCATTGTAATCGAATTGTCCATTTTAATTAGGGTTTAGTTTCGACTCTAATTGAAAATATATGGGGAAATACGAGGGATAAAATTGTCCATTAAATTTGTTTATAAGTGACACATTGTAATCGAATTGCCTATTTTAAACCATGTGTAGGATTTATATATAAATAATGAATTTAATCAAATATTAGTTTAAACAGTAATAAAGACAAGTTATAAATTTAAATATTTTAAATTTAAATTTTGATAATTACTTGAAATCCTTGGATTGTGAGATTATTAGGAATAGGCTTCGGTTAGGGTTAGGGCACTTCTACCGGGTTCATTCCACCCGTTTGACGTTTCGTGGGTTTGGGCCGGGGCAGTGGAGTCAAGGTAGATAGAAGTATTTATTCATGTAAACTAGGGTATAAAGGTAATTTAATGCCTTCAATTAGTTGCGAAGTTTATTGGCTGTTATTTTAGGTGCAAGCTGGAATTTTTGGGCTGGGCCTGCCTTTGATCAGGCCTACAAAATGGGAAGTGTCTTTTGGACGTCGGTCTCTTTTTTGTAGACTTATTTGGACTTAAGTACACTCAAAAAATTTGTGTGAGAATAGGTTTATTTTGATATTTATTATCTCAAAATATCCTCAATAGTTATATTTAATCAAAACTTGTTTGAAAAACTAATAACTCCTAAATTGTATTTATATTAACAACTCCTAACTTGAAAATTGTACTAGCATTAAAATTATGTTTTTACTCTCTCTGTTTCTAAATATCTGTCGTTTAAGGTTTTTGCACAGGGATTAAGGAAGCTATTAAATAGCTCTAATATAAGTAAAAAATAATTGTACAAGACTAAAATATCCTTATTCAATACGTATTGGGAATAAAAGAAATATGAAAGACATTTAACCTCCACCTAATCTAATGCATTCAAAAGTTAAGGGTAAATTTGGAAGAAAAAATATTAATTATGTTTTGGTTTCATTAAACGATAGATATTATGGAATAAAAAAAATTATGTAAAACGACATATATTTAAGAATGGAGGGAGTATCTCTCTCTCACACACACACACACACTCACATATATATATATATATATTAAACAGTAACATACTTACTAAAAATAGTAATATCAAACATTAACATGCTCAATAAAAAATAATAATATACTCAATAAAAACTTAATTAAAAATTTAATTACTGTAATAAAGTTATTAAATCTCACTCTATTGCCCACCACCGCCAAATATCCGAATGGGAAAAAATGTGAACCTATCGTCCTTGAGCTCATTACATAATGCCAATACAATATGCAGAAGCCTAAGACTAGGTCCAATGTAAAATTAGGCTTCAAACCTGAGCCCAGCTTCTGTCACTGTTGGGCTTTGATGGACTTCTTTGACACTATATTTACGAAGAACCGAAAAAAATAATGAAAATTGTGAAAAGATATACTATACACTACTTATTTATGAGAAAATATGTTAATATAATTTTTTTTTGTATAAGTCATTTTTTATGTAAATATTTTGTGAACATATACATTTTGGCTGTTTTTTAGATATTTTATTTACGTAAATTTTTTTTCCTTTATTCGTGAAAGATAATTTAGGCAATTAATTGTGGAATTCAGTTTTCTATTTTATTGAGATAATTTTCTTTTTTTCTTTTTAATTATATTTTATTGGCTAAGTGGTTTCCTAAAATAAATGATAATTAACCGTTTGAATGTTGAAAGGATTCCATTAATTTTAAAAATATTTCATATTCTCTCTCTATATATCTGACTCTCACCGATAATCTCTCTCTCAAACTCGTTCTCTCTTCTATCGTACTCTCCTTTCCCTATTATCTCTCTCTCCCCCCTTTATTTTTTCTCTCTGTTTATGCAATATTACAATTAAGTCATAATACCCACCGTATGCAAAACATTGCATCTGATGTTTATTTTGTAGTGTGACATCGAAGTCATACATTTGATACCCACACAATGAAAAAATAATGCATATGATGTGTAGTTGCATTGTGACATTGGATTTACACTGTGACACTCACTATGTTTTTTGAATTTTATGTGATGTGTGTATGAAATATTACATTTGAGTCATAGTGTGATATTATCCATATTTGTGACATTTGTGCAAACGCTGTATATAGTGTCTATATATAGTGTGACATTGATGCCACATTTATGATGCTTGTAGTGTGTCAATCTCTAAGTCACACTGTGATATTTTTTATGTGTTAAAACCTGTTTATGTTATGTGTATACAGTGGACATTGATGTTATATTATAATGTCCACAGTTGTCCAACCCTACGTATATATTTTACAAGCATTGTGATATTGATGTTACAATGACTAAACCCCTCATTTTCAATAAATCCTAATGGTGTGTATTCTTCAGAGTGAAACCTTCAATAATAATATATTTTTTTACACCCAAAAAATGGTGTTTGGGATAGATATTTGTGTACTGTTTGAATTTCAAATTTTTATCCTCAAAGCATGGAAACTTCGGCGCCAATGTTGGAGATATGCGAACAGTTGTTGTATCTTTCTATTCTTTTCGTTGGTTTTCTTAAACAGGTAGGAAACTTTTCAAATTTAAAAAGAGTTATTCTGGACTTTCGCTATAATGGATAAATTTTTTTACAAATGTATTTAAAAAGTATATTCTTTTTCCTAATAATTCTAATATTATGTGCCGACCCTCTATTTTTCCAAGAAAATACATACAAACCGCAATAATGGGCAGAGGCCACATCTCGTATAGGGGCGACCTTCCATTATATGACCAGGCCCATTATGCATGGTAGACAGAGACTGTTGCACAACAAGAGTTATTGACCCCCCTCTCCAACAACCAAATATTTAGTGTAGTTATAATATTTAATGTAGATAGACAGTAAATATAATTGAGAAGTTTCTTGTGACTAAAAAAGGTTAAAATGTAAATTGTAAGAGTAACAGTTGAATTCAAACGAGCTGAACTATCCAAATAGTGCAATATAAAATAATTAATTTCTTATATACCCACCGATACACTATGTGAAAGAAATAAACAAGAATTCAATGATTTACGTGTTTCGGTTGCTAGGGTAGCAACCTACGTGCATGAGAGAAGAGAGGGAGATATTTTTATTGATTGTGTCTCAAGAGAGATCACAATAACAACATATAGGGAGACAATGATCATAGAATGTCACTAATTGTACAATCTAATTCGATAACTGTTAATAAAAAGAATACCAAAAGCGTAGTCTTAACAATCAACCCACGAATAAAAACAAATCCCGTAATATCCTCTCTTCTCTTTCAACACTATGCAAGTGTCGTTTTCTTTCAATTGCCAAATGGTAAGGTAACTCGTCGGGGTAGTTCCAATGATTTTTTTTTAAAGTTTCTATAATTTTTTTTTGGTGCAAAAAAGTTTCTATTTTGACATTTCAAGTTCGACTTTCATTTTTCTAGTGCACTTGAATTTGAAAGTGATGGTGCATCCAATAGTTGTTTTGTAAAAAACGACACAAAGCCATACTTGATTAAATCCATTGAAATACATTTCTTACAATATTTTACAAATTTTGTTATTTAAAAGAAAATCGTACTAGTTTACAAAAACTCTCGTCTATGGCGGGATTTGTGAGAGGTAAATATTAGAGAAACTGACTAATGAAAGAAAAAAAATTGGATTATTCTGGAGAAGAGGAGAAACAAACAAGAACCAAACTTCATGATTAGGGAAAGCTCCCAACCAACAAATATTGATGCTTCAACTATCATCCAATTTAAAATCTGAATTATGCAATAAATAAACTAAATTAAAGGCACAACTAAATTAAATGTTAAATGTTTTTTTTTAATCATTTCAACACTATTAGCTCTACAACAGCTAATTATTAGTTGCTGCTTATTTAATTTAATGAATGACAGATAAGATCTTTTTGTTAGTCAGTGATTTATCTCTACTTCTATATGATATAGTTGTTAGAGCCGAGGACAAATAAATTACCAACATTATTTTAGACATAATCTATATAATAAAGTAGAACGAAATTTGAATCCAAAAGACAAAGAGAGGTTCAGATTGTTTTGAAACAAAAAATAAACACATTCAACGGATAATGTAATCTCAACATAAAAAACGGTTCAGATTATCTCAAAAATTAGGATCCGACGATTATAATTGGACTTAACTCTAACACCCTTATCTCTCATATAACTCTCTCTCTCTCTCTCTCTTTATATATATATATATATATATATATATATATATATATATATATATATGTAGTTAAATTCAAAACCAATTTAATCGTCATTACCATTTCCACACAAATAAAAAATATAAGTATACAATCCATAAATAAAATCATAAAGTTATTATTCATACAAAAAATAAATCACTACTATATGAAAACCAGTAGTTCTCAAAAAAGAAAAAAAAAACAAAGTCTAATCTAATCACCAATAAAAAAAATAAGTGACTAATAAAAAATAACAAGTATTACCAATTGTACAAAAAAATTTCAAAATCAATCTAATTGTCATCACCACTTTCACATAAACAAAAAATACAAATATCCAATACATAAGTAAAACCTTCGAACTATTATTCATACCTAATCATCACTTTGCTCAGAATTACATGAAAACTTATAGTTCTCAAAATTTTAATTTTTATTGAAAGCGAACAAAACATATTGTTGATTGTGATAAATGATTAGTTAAAAGAATATCTATTACAAATTTTGTTAATGACAAAATATCTCATTATTTCATGTTGATTATTTTTTTTGTTTAATTTTCATAATTGGGTAGTTATCAAATATTTTATGTTTAATTTTTATAACTGTGCAATTAGAAAATGTTTAACATATTGATGATTTTTTCGTGTTGTTTTAGTAGTGTATGCTTTGAAAATAGTTTGTTGTTTTTAATTTTTAATGTTCGTGTGATTTAATTGTACATATATTGTTATTAATTGATTGTTGTTAAATGTTATATGTTAAAAGTGTATTGTTTGTACCTTGATTTAGATTAGTTTTATTTAATTTCTAATTTTACAATAAAATTTTGCATAAAATTAAAAATATTTCTATTAAACACACATAAAATACATAATATTTTTAAGTTTAGTGCTTCTTTTTTCAAGGTTTGCTAATTTACGTTTGACCCCAATAACCTCATACACACCATCGTTACAACACAAAAAATCAGTACCCAAATGGACAATGTCACCTTTTTTTGACATGTAAGTTATTTGGTTTATCGATTTTTTTAAAATTTTTGGTATAATATTTTATTAAAAATTATTATATACTTACTATATAATTTTTCATCCTTCTTATTACAAACTGATTCATACTTAGAATACACCGTAAGTAGATCTTCTTATCACGCATCTTAGTAACGGTAGTTGATGTTTACTTCTTACTTCTTATCAATCAATGAAATTTAAATTGTCTTTATAATCCATAAATAAAATCATCAATTTATTATTCATACCAAAAATAAATCACTACTGTATCAAAACTTATAATTCTCAGAAAATAAAAAAAAAAAATCTAAAACTCAAGTTAATCAGCAATTAAAAAAAAATAGGTGACCAATACAAAAAAAAATAAAATACTAATTACAGCAACAAAAAATATTCAAAATCAATCTAATCGCTATGTATTGAAATTATTCAAATATCCTATCGTTGTGTGATAAAATTTTATAAGTAATATAGTGCCTTCAGGCACGGACAATGACTATTTATATAATAAAGTAAAATGCAGTTTGAATTCAAAAGACAAAACATAAATACATCCAACAGACAACGTAATCCTAACATAAAAGACGGTTCAAATCATCTCAAAAATTTTGATCTAACGGTCTACAGTTAGTCTTGAATTTCTTTTCCCGCCAATAAAGAAACATCTTATCGTAAAATTCTACACTCATATCTCTCATACGTCTCTATCTTAAATTTGAAAAAACACAATAACAACTCATATTAAATTCATTTTAAATTAAATTATCTAAATGTTATTTGTTAAAAGTGTTGTTTGTACCTTGATTTAAGTTGGTTTTGATTAATTTATAATTTTACGATAAAATTTTGTATAAAATTAAAAATATTTTTACTAAGCACACATAAAATACATAATATCTCTGAGTTTAGTGCTTCTTTTTCAAAGTTTGACAATTTGACATTTGACCCCAGTAACCTCATACACACTATCACTGCAACACAAAAACTAGTATCGAAATAGACAATGTCACCATTTTTGGACATGTTTTTATTTAGTATATCAATTTTTTCAAAACTTTTGGTATAATATTTCATTAAAAACCATTATATACTTACTATATAATTTTTCATCATTTTTATTACAAACTGATTCATACTTAGAGTACACTGTAAGTAAATCTTCTTATCACGCATCTTAGTACCGATGGTTGATGTTTATTTCTTATCAATCAATGAAATTTAAATTGTCTTTATAATCCATAAATATAATCATCAAGTTATTATTCATATCAAAAATAAAATCACTACTGTATGAAAACTTATAGTTCTCAGAAAATTAAAAAAAATTCAAAACTCAAGTTAATCAGCAATTAAAAGAAAAAAAAGTGACTAATACAAAAAAAATAAGATACCAATTATACCAACAATCAAAGTTCAAAACTAATCTAACCGCTATGTATTGAAATTATTCAAATATCCTATCTTTGTGTGTTGAAATTTTATAAGTAATATAGTGCCTTCAGACATGGGCAATGACTAGTTAGATAATATAGCCATTAGAGAGTCATCATAGAGAAGGATGGTCCATACACCACATATAATGTACATAATTATGCTCCGTTTGTATGATGAAAATGACCTGACACATGAACATATAGTGTACACAATTATGACACGAATTTGATTATAACTCGATACGAACTTGAAAAAGACTTGACACACAAACAAAAGATATAAAAGGCTCATAATTTAATGACTCAACACGAATCTGACATGATACGACTTGATTATCAACCCTAATATTAGCCAACACAAAAAAAAATAGTTATTTTTATTTTTTATCCATCCAACTAAACATAAATGAAGAAAATATATTATTCTTACTTTTCATTCTTGAAGAATAGAAAGTGTATTTTTTCATACTTTTTATCCTTTCTACCAAACAGAGCATAAAGGAGAGGTTACCACCAAAAATAACTTATGTGATACACAAATTAATTTTTTCAAACAAAATTTTAATAATGTGATAAGTGTCAGTTATTCATTAAGTATGTATAATTTTTTTTATTAGTGATGAATACCACATGACATTGTGGTGTACAACTCGTATGTTGTGATAAATCTACAAAAAAATTTCTCCCACCACATGGTCTCAAATCATCTAAAAATTTGCAGAACATACATACATATTGAAAACTTTGGGTTGTTGCAAAATCTGAGATAGGTAAATGATAGACTGATTTCATAACACGAATCCTTAATTTATGGTCATAAAACATAGATTGTTGCTTCAATTAGTATGACCATTGGACCCTCGTCCAGTTAGCAATTGTTTGGGTGTTGTAGTTTAGTGGGTCCGAGAGAATGCTCTTTTCCTATATTTAGTTGCACTTAGTTTGTGTAAGTTAGATTTCTTGCGTGTGTTATGCATGTTTAACCAAAAAAAGATAAATATATATGCTAGTATCTTCTGCCACAGATGTGCTTAAATTACACAAAGAGTTCTCATATGTGATAGATATACATGAAGCCAAAACCTAGTAAATGATTGTTCTCATGCGTCCATGTACCACAAAGCAGTTATAGATGTCTCTCCCTTCCATCACTCCTCCACTTAACCCTACCCCGACAAAGTTGTTACATGCTATAAGAAGGACTTGACTGCGGCATCAGATAAAAAAATTTATTATTTTTGTGAGTATTTTTATCATTATTGTGGTAAATGTTTTTATCATTTTTTTTCGATACAAAAAAATCACTTTTGTTGGTGTTTTTATTTCTTTTATGGGAGTTTTTATCACTATTATTGTAATTATTTTTATCACTTTTCTTTATTACTATAACAGTAATAAAAACACTCACTACAGTGATAAAAAATACCAACAAAAATAATAAATATCGCCATAAACAACTCCAAGAAGAAGAGGGGTGAAGTGTTCGAGACGCATCACGTCCAATAAAAATATTTACTCTTATCCTTACTTAATTTATTTTATTTTATTTTTTTTATCATTTCATTAAAGAAAAACCAAATGGAAAGAATCCCACAGAAGAGTGGGAAAGGTAACTGGTAAACAAATTTTCGAATTTGACCGCACAACGTTAAAACTGATAAATTTATTCTTCGTTTTGGCCTCACGACATATCGTTATAACGGGTACAATTATAATTACAAATGCATTGCATGTGCCACACCTTCTTATGCTGGACTACACACGTTCCATGTGCCTCAACGTAAAATCAACCATTTTGTATCCTAAGCTTTTTTGCTATAATGCAAAGTCACAATCATGAAACACTAAAGCACAAAGAAGGTCGTTTCTTTTCACGTCCTCCTTCAATAAGACTAAACATAAGATCCAATGCCATTGACGTAGAAACCTCATGCTCCTACACATACCTCTATTTCCACTAATAGCCAACTGGATAGCCTTCCAATAGGGACACATCAGACAATTGATTGGATGAAAGGCCACTGTCACGTGACAACCAAACAACTACTGGAGAATGTCTGTCACTTTATCTCTGGTCTATGCTCCTTCTATTGAGAAGAAAAGTTTTTTGCCCTGTATTTTTTTTAACTGTGTAATAACTCCGGTCTTTAGCGGTTTTGAGAAAGATAAATTGTAATTAATTTTATTTCAATTTTAAAAAGACTGATTTTAAAATTCAAAACTTGAGGTGTACTCTTTGAATGCATAGAAGGCAAATTCACAATCTCTATACTAAATCACAAATAATATTAGGGTCCGTTTGGTTAGAAAGAAAAAAATGATGGAAAGTGAAAATAATAGAAAGTGAAGTAAAAGAAAAGAAAATGATAGAAAATATATTTTCATGCATGTATTTGGTTAGAATGAAAAATTTACAAAACATTTTTAAAAAAATTTATTTTATTATTTGAAAAAAAAGTAAAATTATAAGAATTTTTTTGTAATTGCCTAAATTACCCTTAATTATATTAAATTGATCTAAAAAGAAAAAAAATATGTAATTACAATTGAACGTTAATTTTTTTTATAAAAAAAGTGGCTCAAAACGTAATTCTAAGACCATCACCCACACAAAGGTCTTTGGGTCAAATTATATAATTAATCAAATTTATACCAAATTTTTTTAAAATTAATAACTCACAAAATATTTTTTAAAAAATAAAGGAAAATGAGAAGTTAGCTATAGATCACAACTTTCTTACATTTCCTTGTGTTTTTTACAAGAAAAAAAAATTAGTTATTTTTGAGAAAATTCAAGCATGAAAGAAAATTATTTTTTCTATCATTTTTCTTTTCATGCTAACCAAACACATTAAAATTCTAAAAAATTTATTTTTCTTACATTTTTTTATTGTTCTTCTACTAAACAAACGAACTCTTACTGCTGGTTCTTTGAAAGTAAACTTTGATGAGGCTGTGTTCGAATCAGAGGGGACATTTGTCTAAAAAAATTGTCTCGTTTTGTGAGGCACAATTAGCTGAGAGGGGCTGTTCTTTTTGCCACACACAACAATTGTGCTGAGGATATTTTGGAAGGAGATGCACAGAATGTGATGGAGCTGCTCACTGCAACTGAAGCTGATTTTGATCCTATAGGTTCTGTTTTAGCAGATATACAGAATTCCATTTATAATTTTCGAGTTTTTAGTTTGTCTGCGGTTTGTAGAACTGTCAATAGGGTGACACATCAATTAGTTAGAAATGCAAATCATGTTATTAGGTTTAATGTATGGGACGTGACATCTCATTTCATAACGCCCCTTCTCCTCTTAGATATTCTTATCTAATTGAAAAAAAAAATCACAAAGCACGTTTGTTTCAAGTCCTCCTCCAATATGACTCTCAACGGAACATCCAAATCCAATGCCATTGAAATAGGAACCTAATGCTCCTACAGATACCTTCATTTCCACACAAATCAAGCAGAGAACATCATTGTAATAGGGACTTCTCATACAATTGATTGGATGAAAGGCCACTGTCACGTGACAACCACACATTACACAACTATACTTGGAGAATGTCTTTGTATGTATGCTTGTTATATAGCTCTCTCTCTCTCTCTCTTGGCCTTCTTCTACCCAAGACTTCAGCTGCATGTGGCATTGCCCCCCGAGGAGGAAAACACTCACGAGATAGAAGAAGACCATTTGAACCAGTTCTTTGGTTTTGGTCATATTTTTGAGCTCCCCATGTGAATTGCAGAGCCTCCATGGACAAATTTATCAGATGGGGTCTCTGCCTGCTAGTCAACCATCATTAAGTTGGATGTATACTACCCTATATCCACTGTCACCTCATATCCTTATCATAAGACATCCATAGTTGAGGCACCGAAATTTTCTCTAATATTTTTTTATGAGAAATTACTAATTTGACCCGTCTTTTGGATCTATTGTCACCAATATACAGTTTGTGAATTATCATTAAGTGAATTTCTATGAAAGAGTGTATTAGAAGAGATTTAAATCCATTATTAAGTAATGCGCACGGTTTGTTAAACCCCTAGTTGATGTAGTTTTCAAAGTTAGAGTAAGATTATTTTCTGAGTTAGCTGTAAATTAAACTTTAATTTTATTGTTTGCCTTGAAAAAAGCTTGAAATAACCATAATTTTTATTTGAGCTAATCTCATTTTATATCCTAAAAGATACTTCAATTCTTAATTTATACTTTCAAATATTAAAAATCTCAATTTCAATCCTCGATATTATGAATTGCTAACAATGTTGACCTCGCCCAGACTGTCGCTTAGTTTTCTGTTATAAATTGAAGCACATGAATTCCAAGTACTTCGGGCATAAGGATGAGATGTATAAATCACTGCAGATCTTCTATTACGATCAATTTGACATTATTTTATGTATCGAAAATAAGGTTCCTTTAATCAAATAGAGTCTAAGTCTATCATGTGCAACTCACAGAAAGCACTTACAGTATGTGAATTTATACATAAGTCCATGACAAAAGAACTTATAACTCACGTGTGCTTTAATTTATGACGAAAAACTAAACGGTAGTTTGGGGTAAGGTCCACATTACTATTAATTCATAACATTGATACTCCGTTTGGTACGATTGAAAAATGGAAGAATGGAAAGTTCGAGGGATAGATTAAACATCCTGTTTGGTAAACAAAGGAAAATTAGAAGGATGGAAAAATAAATGGATAAACTTTCCTTTCAACTTACCAAAATCAATCCCTACAAAATTAGAAGGAAAATTGATGAAAAATTAATTATTTGTGTTGAAATGTATCTTATTTATTTATATATTCTTTGATATATACATATATTATGTATTAATTTCATATATAAATATAATGATAAAATATGTATTTATATATATTTTTAAAAAAATTAAAAATTTTAAAAAAAAAATTCCATCTTACCAAGCAAAAAAAAAATGAATTTATTTATTTTTATTTTCCAGTCATCCTACCAAATACAAAGGAATAAAAATCTATCATTCCTACATTCCTATTTTCCTTCTTTAAAGGATAAAAAATGTATCCCTCTTACTTTCCATCATTTCTATCAAACGGAGTATGAGAGTGCAAATTGAGATTTTTAATGTTTGAGGGTACAAATTAAAAATCGAAGCATCTTTCACAGTGCAATGTGACATTAGCCCTTTCTATTTTTTAAATGGTTGTTTAACTTGTGAACATTCTCTAACTTTTGGAAATTTGGCTGAGGCAGCCAATATCCACAGCCTTTGCCGAACCAGATAGGGCATTATTCTGTGGCCATCATACATGTTGAAGCTGGCAGCCTAAACCACTGTGGATCAATTATGTTTTTGGTGGATTAGTATTAAATACATCAGATTTATTGTGTCTGGTGTTCAAAAAATAGTTGTTATATGGCTTTACTAGGTTTGGTAGTTTGTTCGTAAGATTAAGTAATGTGTCTGGTGTATTTAAATAGTGGTTGTGGCTTCATTGGGTTAGCTAAGGTTTGGCAACAACTTAGAGCCCTTGGTGTTGTCATCATCTCCCAACAGATAGGTTTTGGGATTGTAGGCCTTATATGCATGGATTTTGTTTTATTTATTTATTATTTGTTTGGTCTGTGTATTTTTTGTTAGGTAGGGTGGGGGGGACGGGAATTGGTTGTTTTGTAAACTACTATGTTGACATACTTATAATCAGTATTAAATAGTCTTACCTAAATTTCTGAGTACAATACGTTTTTTTTTTTCTCCAATGTAAAACTTATAGTTCTATTTATTATTTTGGTGATCAATTTTTACAAATGTTATCAATCAAAGTGAATGATTGAACATTATTTTTTGATATGGTGGTGCTGACACCCTGTATTTCATAAGAGTTTTAAGGTTCTAAAACAGTTCAAATCCAAGCCTCCCCCCCCTCAAAAAGCCCCATGTTCGCTCCAGAACAGAAAATGGTATAATATACATGACTGTCTTCTCTTTGGATCCTAGAATGGTGCCCTATCTGATAGGAACATCACTTCAGCTAATCTGCCAAACATTCCAGAAGTGTCACGTGGGATTCTAACCTATCAAGTGTCACCCCCTCCTCTTTAAATCATGGAATATCTGCATGTGCCATTAATTAACAACTCTCAATACTGAAATATTATTTTTCGTTATTATACATCTATTTTTATCCAATAAAAATGTGTTTGAAGTCACATATAAAATTTTTATATTTTCTATTTTATCATTTTTTCAATTAATAATTGTAGCTTATCCAATTCAAAATCAAGGGTGAAATTGACGAGGGTATGATACTGAAGTTAGTATTTTAACCTTATCCTTCATTTACCTGAATATGATACTGAAGTTAGTATCTTAACTTTATCCTTCATTTACCTGAATTAAACATCTTTTAAACCCATAACTTAAATTCGAGATATAAACAATCATGTATAAACCATGAGTGTTTGATTGATCTCAACATTTTCTTGTAAAAATTGAGCTAAACATACGAATTATCATTGTTTCGATTAATAATTGCAACTCATCCAACTCAGATACATCAATACCATAATCTTATTATCCTTCATCCATCTAAATTAAACATTTTTTAAAATCCATAACTTAAAATCGAGATATACACTAACAGGACTTTAGGCGGTTTAACAACATTAAATGGACACGTGGACAAATGCAACTGTTAAGGAGCGCAAAGGGCGTCTGGGAAAGGCACCGAGGAGTTATAACCAGGAGGGCCGAGTGTGCCCTTTAGGGCATAGCATTAAAAGAGATATGTTAACTCCTTAATGGGGTCTTGAGTGACTGCGACAGATTCATTAATGAACTGCTGTGTCATTGAGAAATGTGAAGACAGTCATCATTATAAGGCTTAAGCGCCATTGCGCCAAATTGATGTACTCAGCGAACCCCGATGGTGCTTATTTCAGAACAGTGAACGCTCGAGGTGAGGTATGAAGCAGCGAAGGTAGGTATTTAATGATCGAGGATTGGGCCATAAAGGCTCGACTGCTGCCGAGCAAGGGTCTACTCGCCCGTGGGAATTAGTCTTTAGAATATTTGATGGGCTGACACTCATTATGCTTGGATATGAGTGCAGACCATTAAATTTTGAGATGGAACTCAAAGATCTTGTCATCGTTGCAAACTCAGGTATAAATACCCCTCAAAAAGCTGGTTCAAAGTATGCAATTCAAATCCAAAAAATACACTATGTTCATGACTCTTATGCCGACAGAATTGAGTTTCGGAGGGAATTAGCTCACTACACATTTGGCCCCCTTTTCCTAATCCTTTGTTTCAGGTTCAATATTATTCAGGATCGTTCTGCGTATCATTTTCTCCACTAATTGCAAGAATTCACCCGTGCATACACAATCACTTTGTAAACCACGAGTATTTGATAATCTCAACATTTCTTGGAAAAATCAAGCTTAACAGACGAATTATTAACACTAAGATCCTGGAGTATTTTGATAGATTAATGCTTCGTTTGGTAGGAAGGATGAAAAATAGGAGGGATACACTTTCTATCTTTCAAAGAAAGAAAGTAGGAATGATACACTTTCCTTCCTTCGTGTTTGGTTGGATGGATGAAAAATAAAAATGACTAATTTTTTTTTTGTGCTGGTTAAGATTAGGGATGACAATCAAGTCGCGTTGTGTCAAATTCATATTAATTCATTACGGGTTTGTGTCGAACATTAGTCAAACCTAGGTCAAGTCATTTAACTAATTTGTGTCGTATCGAGTTGTGAGTTGACCTGTTTAATTTCGTGTCGTATTCATATTCGTGTTGATCCACATAAATTTTGAATAAAAAATTTAACGCTAATATTCTATTTTTTTAATTTTAATTTTATATATATATATATTATTTTATTATTTTATTTTTATATGAAATTAATGTATACATAATATATGTATACTAGTAATAACCCGTGCCTGAAGGCACAATAAAATATAAAATTCGAGTGTCAAATCAATTCCATTATATTAATTTTTTTCAAAATATATTAATTATAAATTAATTAAATGATTAAATATATGATAAAAATGAATGATGTAATATTTTTAGGGAGAAAATATATAAATGATTAAATATGTGATATAAATGACTGATGTGATTTGACGTTTGAGTCTGACAAAGGATGATGAGTGAAATAAGTGATTGATGATGATTTTAAGGAGAAAATTATGACTGAAATAAAATTTAAATACACTCTTATTTTATTATATAGATATTAAAAGATATATAGACAAATAATATAGTAGGTTAATGCACTTTTGCATCTTTCTTATTTTCTTTCATTACCAAATATGGTATTTTATTTATCTCTCCAATTTTTCATCCTTCAAACTTTTCATTCTTCTATTTTTCTATCATATCAAACGGATCATAAAGTAGGTTAATGCTTCTTCATCGTGTTATTAGAGCATCTTCAACAACAAAAATTATTTTAACTACTTAAAAAATAATATTTTTTATTTTAGCTATTCACTTTTTTAATACACACTTCAACAAATTTTTTATATTTGTAACGACTCTTTTTAAATATTATTTTGTATTATTTTTTTTAAAAAAATAGTGAAAAAGAGATGAAGAGAGAGAATATGGAAGAAAGGAGATAAAGAGAAAGAAAATATTATAATTTTTTTTTACATGTCGTTATAGTGATACTTAGTAAAATATTGTTTTAAATGTTTTGAAAATAATTTGTTAGAATGAAATTTTTAGATTAAATAATTAAAATTTAAAAATTTTGTGTACTTTATATCATATGTCGAAGATGCTCTTACAGTAATTTCAGTTAAAACATTAATCACGGGCTATCTCTGTTCTTTTACGGCAATAGAGATGTAAATGGGCTATGGCATGAACAAGGCTAAGAGGTAGATGGATAGGGGGAATTGAGAACCCCCACTTTCTGTAGGCCCCACTTCATTGACTTCTAGAGATCACTAGACTACCATGATCACATGCGTCACATTGCTTTATTGTTAAAATTTAGCTAATTATCTCCCAAAACCATTTGGATCCAATGGTTCATCTTTGGGAATTCAACAAACCAGCAGAGGGCAGGCAGGGCCTCAACATTGCCAGCCACTTTATAATCTGTTTATTTTTTTTTTAGTATTACGGTGAAAAATTTTGGAATTAATTTAAGTGTATATCAATTATTTTTTTTAAAATTAAAGACAGATCATTTTTCATGATATGAGAATTTATTTTTATTTTTATTTTTAAATATCAAAAAATTGGGATAATATTTTTTGATTAAACAGAAAAAAAAAATTAATTCGAATAATGTCCAATCTTGAGTTCAATGAATTATAACCACATGCACCTGCAGTATCACGTGATTGCCTGACATTAGAGAACCTCAAAAACATTGCCTCCCTCCCATATGTCTCTCACATGCTCTACATTCAACTCTATTCTCCTACCTAGATTTACTTCTACGTAGGATATGAATATAATAATAATAATAAATGAACGTGGCGTGCCCTTTTAACATGCCGTACCCTTACTTGTTTTCTTTTTTCCTTTACTTTTACTATTCCAGTTTTTTTATTTTTTTTTGCGGAATAAGATACTCCAAGTAGAGTAAGATCCATCCCATGACACATTAACATTATTCCCATTCCAATCCAATACGACACTCAAGTTAGATCAACAATTGACTAAATCAACAAATACAACTAATAAATCGTAACCAATTGTAAGTTAATAAGGACGAATTAGTGGATTAAGATCCTTTTTATATATTTTATTTTTAAATTTTTATTGAAAGATCATCTATCATGCATTTAAATAATGAAACTCACTTCATATAGTTGGACTTCTCACTCATTAATAATAAACGATCTGTTTCAATAAAAATATAGTGAAAGGACTCTTAAGTCTCAAATTAATTACATAGACTTACATTTCGAAGGAAGAATCCCACTAAAACTAAGAAATTCAAGGTGTGTTTGGTTTAGACATCAAAAATGACCGATTTGGATAAGTTTATTCATTCCATACCCATATAGAGAAAACAATGTAAATTTGTAATTCATTCCCCTTATCCTTTGTTTGGTTCAAGTATTAAAAAGTTGTAGTCCACTCTTATTCCATATAAAATTTTGTTTAGATGGAGTATTGAATAATGATATAACTATTAAAATTATCAAGAACCTCAACTTAGTTCAATCCATACTCAAGTTTGGTATTTATATTCAATCCATAGGTGAGTTTATTTAAGAAGGTTTTATGATACCGAACGAGTAGATCAGGTAGTGAGGGGCTGTTTTAGCTTAACCAAAGTCCTCGGTTCGAGACTTGGGAATGCAGCTACGTTCGGTAGAAATAACTTTGCCGCCCTTGTGGTCCTACCTGACTCGAATTCAGATTAATCGGAGTCTGTTGTAGCTACCAGATATCGGATGATCTAACCAAAAAAAAAAATACATTGGTAATCCGAACCTTGAACTATTTATAGTATAATATTGAGCCCAAAAGAAGTATTTAAACAAAAATCTAAATCGAAAAAGTTAAGCCCATGCATTATTTTATTCTATTCGTCTTTTCTAATACATAAAGTAAATACACCTCAAATGTAAATTCAACGACTTATTACTTTTACGAACGCCAAAGAAGATTAGTAGTTTTGAATTTAAGAATTGATACTTTAAAATATTGTTTCCCTTTCTTATTGTTCTACCTTTAATCACAAGCTTACTTGCATCAAAGACTTCTACATCATACTTCCTATAAGATGAAAGAGTAGCATAAAAATGAATGATCAAATGGACAATAATATATATATATATATATATATTTTGTCAAACCTCATCATAAAGAAGGAAGACGACGAAATTAGAACTTGCGCTTTTAAAGTCCAAAAACTAGGACGATTATCATTAAACAAACAGCTAATCTCTACAACAATATGTGAGAAATCCATCTTTAACATTGACCGATATGGATATTTAAAAGGGCTTCATCACCAATTTAGCAAGCAATGTTGTTCAAGGTTACTACCATACACAAAACAAAAACTTAATTTGCAAACAATTGCACATCAAAAGGCACTCCTTAATACTTCAACTAGAATACATATAAAAAGTGCATTCAATTACTATACTAATCAACCACATAAAGCCTTATTGTATCAGACCTGCTGGATTCCATGCAAGGTTTGCATGAATTGACATTCATGATTAAATTAGTTTTTTCTCCATTTCATATGCAATTAATTTATAATTATGTATACTTGACTACGCGTGCTATGCATTATATGTCATTGACCCATTTATTAAGTAGAATATTACGAGGGTTGATGAATAGAAAAATTGAAAGATAATTCATGCCTTACAAATTTACGTGAGTTTTATTTTTAATTGTCGAGTGCATGTTAAAGATTGTCAATCTTAAATCAACTCTTTCCATAACTTTTTGCTATTCTTTTTTTCAAAATCTTAACTCCAAGAAGAAAAAATATATATAAGTTAATTCACTCCGTTGTGCATTTTTTTAAAAATAAAATAGTATTATGCTTTAAAGAAATTGTACCTTAAAGGGCAAATTGCACTTTATACTCTAAAAATTAAATAATTTTTCCGTTATACCCAAAAAGATAAATTTTTATATTTCATCTTCAATGTATTAAAAGTATTACAATGTTACCCTTCCGTTAATTTCTATTATTAATTTTGTCAATTTTCAATAGGGTGAATTTTGACGGAATAAACAACAAGAGATAATGAAAGAGCCATATTATAAGAGCATCTCCAATGCTACTTGGATTTAAAAGTTTGATTTGATAATTTCAACCATTTATTTTATTGTGAGTTCCAACATTTATTGAAATCCACTATTTATTCAATGGTTGAGATTATTAAGTCTAATTTTTAAGTTCATGTAATATTACTCTTTAACATATAGCATTTTGATATCTTCACCTCATTGTATTACATCTTTATCTTCAAATATATTATTTATTACATCTTTATCTTCAAATCTATTTTTTTTTACATTAATTTAATTTAAAAGATTTTACATTAAACACTTAACAACTCTACAAATATTACATTAAAAAAAATTGACATATCAACTGAGATATATCAAATTTGGTAGTATGCCAATTTTTTTTTTGTCGACTCAGCAATTGAATAAGTATGACCGTTGGGGGTGCTCCAACAGACTTTGACATGCTAGTTGGAGATGCTCTATCATTTTTAATATATTGAGAATGTAATGTGAAAAATCTTATCTTTAAAGATTAAAAATGAAAAAAAATTAAGGGTATGTTTGGTTTGTATCTCAAAAAACAGTATTCGAAAACTATTTTTGAGAAGAGTTTTAAGAAAATATTTTTAAAAATTTTTAGATTACAAACCCTGTTTGGTTATATATTTTTGAAAATAATTTTAAAAAACAAAAATTATAAAATTTGTTTGGACAATAATCCACAATTTCCCTACATTTTCTCAACTCTCTCTCTCTCTCTGTGTATCGCCCAACACCCACAACCGAGAACCACCATCAACCCCAACATCCACAACCACCATCAACCCAACAACCACCATCAACCCAAACCGAGAACCACCTAAACCCACCACCAAGACCACCACCCAAACTGAGAACCACCCAACACCCACAACCACCACCAACCCACATCGAGAACCACCCACCACCAAAACCACCACCTAAACTGAGAACTACCCAACACCCCACAAACCACCACCAACCCATACCAAGAACCACCCAATACCCACAACTACCACCACCAAATGATCTGTGCTTCCAGTCACCGAATTTATGGGTTGAAGACACAGCCATGGTGTCGGCACAAGAGAGAGAGAGGAGAGAGATGAGGGAAAAAGAATGCAAAAAAGAAAAAAAAAGGTTTTATATTGATACAATAAGTGCACAGTAAATAGATCTATGCGTTTTCCGTGTTTTTAAAATTTTCAAATAAAACCCAGAAAAGCAAGCCTGACTTGTTTACTGTTTTTGTGTTCTAAATTTCATTTTTTTTTGAAAATTTTGAGAACAAAAATACTAAACAAATAGGTTTTAGGCGTTTTACAAATTTTGAGAACAAAAAACTGTTTTGCATATGCTAACCAAACATGGTCTAAATCTTTGGAGGTGCAAAGTGAAATTTTCTCTATTTTAAAGGATATTCTGATTTTATTCTGAAAGTTTTGCTATTCTAATGGCATATGATTACTGTGTCAAAGCAATACATTTTAGAATAAAAAAGATTAATTAATTGTCGTGAAATTTGATTTGATTGATTCATAATTGTATAAACTAAAAAAAATAAAAAATAATTATTTATAAAAATGTAAATTAATATTACAAATAAAAACATTTGTACGTATTTAATTTTTTCTAAATGAAAAGACATCGTAGGTGTACCTTTCTCACTATCAATACCCGCCTCGATTGAAGTGAAGCAAAATAATCCCCAGACTGCACTACTCTTCCCCACGTCCTCTCTCTCTCTTCCCCAGCGTTTTTATGCAGTCCGTGCATCTTTCATTTCACACTGGACAGCAGAGACCTTGACCGCACCACCACCAAACCACCCCAACCCCCCAAAGTTTCCTAATGCCACCACCAACACCAGTTTCTCCAACCAAAATCTAACACATAGAGAGAGATAACACACACCACAGCACACTGAGTCACTCAACAATGGCTCTCTCTAAAGCCGATCTCAAGCAAAAAGTGATCACTTGCCTCAACAAACTATCCGACCGAGACACTCTTGCCGTCGCCACAACCGAGCTTGAGTTCATCGCTCGGAATCTCACAACCGAATCCTTCTCTGCTTTCCTTAATTGTATCTCCACCACCGACTCCTCCGAGAAATCTCCGGTTCGCCGACAATGCGTACGTTTATTATCCCTCCTCTCGGCCGCCCACGGAGATTCTCTCTCTCCACACGTCTCTAAAATGATCTCTGCCGTCCTCCGCCGGCTTCGAGACCCCGACTCCGCCGTCCGTTCCGCCTGTGTTGAATCAGTCACCTCAATGGCTTCGCACATCACAAAACCTCCGTTTTCGGCTTTCTCGAATCCATTAGTACAAGATATCTTGATTGAACAGGATTATAATGTACAGATCGGTGCTTCGATGTGTCTTTCGGCGGCCATCGAAGCGTCGCATGATCCTGAGCCAGCGGAGTTGAAGAAGCTGTTGCCGAAGTTGTTAAAATTGGTTAGGTCTGATTGTTTTAAGGCAAAACCGGCACTTTTATATCTCATTGGAAGTATAGCGAGTTCTGGAGGTGCTTCGAGTAAAAATGTGTCGAGCTCTTTGGTTTCTTGCTCGGTTGAGTTCTTGAGCAGTGAGGATTGGGCGGCGAGGAAGGCTGCTGCGGAGATATTGGCTAGGTTAGCTTTGGCAGAGAAGGATCTTTTGGCAGAGTTCAAAGCATCGTGTGTGGCATCTTTGGAGAGTCGGAGATTCGATAAGGTAAACTAATTTGAGTTATATTTGCTATTTGTAAATTGAACTGTTCGTTGTTATTGGGGCTTTACAAAGTCTTGATTGAGTTTAATTTTTGATGGAACAGGTGAAGGTGGTAAGAGAGTCGATGAATCGGGCATTGGAGTTGTGGAAGGATGTTGCCGTGGTTTCGGATGAGGCTTCGCCTCAATCACAATCAAATTCATCTTCAAAAGGTAAGGGATTGTTGACTAGTTACTGTGTCTAAAGCTGTAGTAATTTCATCATATATGACAACTAAGTTGTTTGTATTTAAATTACTTCATGCATATTTACCAATCACTGCATGAATGACAGCACAGAGTATCTTATTTCCTCTTGTTCTCACATTTTCTTCAGAAAATTTTGATTCTGAAGTAGATAAATAAGGTTCTTTTCATTTTATTGCAAAGCTATTAACATAGTAAGTTGTGTTTACTTGAATTGTTGTCTTTTCCAAAGAAAAAAATATCAGGGATGATTATTCTCCACAATCCATACCATTCCATCAAGTATGAGATTTAAACCTTGCTGACTTACTTCATTATAGTCCCTTATGTATACCTGGTACAGGTAATCGAATAAAATTATTTTTTAGTCTGATTGCTAAATCACTAAGTGAAAATTTTAGGGGTCAAAATGTTAGGCAAAAACAACAAATAGTAGAAGAACCTTTTTTTTTTTTTTATCATTCTGAAAAAATAAAATTGTGGAGTTATTACTGTGTTGCTGGAGCGATAATAAAATGTAGGGACTTGTCTTTAGGACTATACATTGATTGTACTTGACATGACACTGGTTCTCTCCTGTGTTTAATTTTCTATCCTTGTTCTAAATGAATAAATTTCCTTTACAAATATGTATAGTTCACCATAATACACTTTTCATGCACATACATATGGAGTTGAATCTTTTTGTCTTCATTTTTGTGAATTTGCTGTGTACTCTAAGGTCTTCTTTGGGTGAAAATGTATCGCATGTGTCTGTATTTCAAAGCATGAAGTACTTTGGGGGTTTTCTAGTGTGATTGCTGGTAACTAATTTTCTTGAACACCAAATGGAACCAACCTATCACTGCTAAACTTTCAAAGGATAAGAGAAAATTTGTCAGAACAATCATTGTGGGAGCCAAATATCATAGTGATTACCATTTGGCTCATGTTGTGGTTTCTAATGCATGCAGACTGTGGTAATAGTGGATACCCCCCTACTGTCTCCAAAGGTTTCTGTGATATGGGCATTGAAACTCCTCAACAGAAGAAAACAATCATCACAAGCAGGACACCTCCATCCGAGGCTGCCTCCACCCAGAAAAGAAGTCCGCCAAAGAGTAGTCAAAAGAAACCAAATGCACCAATGTTCAGTAACACTGACATAAATAAACCTTCTGATTGGAAAATTGATATTGCCTTACCCCAGGCTTCCTCATCGAAGGTGGCTTGTGAAGATGATCTTAGGAGTAAACACCTTGGGTTTCCTCCTTCTGCAGATGGTGATAGTAGTGGTTACTCAAAAAGACAAACAAAACGCTCCCTCTTCAATCAAACTTGTGATGAAAAACTGCATAAATTGGGAAGTTTGAAATTTGGGTCTCGTGTGGTTCCATTCCATGAGAATGATTACTGCGAGTTGGACATGACAGACGGTAATAATACTGAAGAGGTCTATGGGAACCAGAAAGAGATTGAAGATCTGTCTTTGATCCGGAAACAGCTTCTTCAGATCGAACACCAACAATCTAGTCTGTTGGATCTCCTTCAGGTATGTTAATAATTATGTCCTTCTGGTAGTGCCTTCTGTGTTAGTTGCGTTATAAGGTCATACTTGATCTGTGTAGTATTTGTGCTTGTCTATATAACCTGTCTTTTGGGTGGTGATTACATTATGTTTTCATTCTGAATTACTGCTACTCGGTCTCTTGTGGGTATTTCTTCCATAGAGGGCTAACTCTTTGCCTTGAATATGTTGTGATGCAATGAGCAATCCAGCCTAGAACATATTTATTAGCCTATAGATTTGTTTACTTTCTGGTGGGCTTGTTCAATTTCTGTACTGTGAAACTTAGCAGGTTGCAACAAGTCATTCTTTTCTATGTCATGTATTGTTGATCCAATAACAAATAAAATAACTTCCAACAAGCATCTGCCGACATTAAGCTTTTTATATACTTGATTCTAGAGGTTCATTGGGAGCTCCCAAAGTGGGATGAATTATCTGGAGACGCGTGTAAATGGCCTAGAGAAAGCACTGGATGAGATGTCACAAGATTTGGCGATATCAACTGGAAGGATTTCAAAAGGCTCTGCAGGAAATACGTGTTGCATGCTACCTGGTGCAGAATTTCTGAGTCCAAAGTTTTGGAAGAGAACAGAAGCACAGTACTCTATTTCAAGATCCTCTTTCTGTGGGAGAACCCAATCACTGACTGCCACCCACAGTATGCCACATAAAGATGCAAATGCAGAAATGTTTAAGCTGGACAGTCCAAGGGATCAGCAACAAAGTAGAGGACAATCTGTTGCAAACCCAATGGGAGATAGGCGCACAAACTTAAGGGAAACTTTGAAGGCATTCTCAAACAGAACACCAACAAAGATAGATCCAGATGCTGAGAGAATACGAGGGGGGAATGCTGGTGTGCTTGATGGAGCTTCACTTGCGAAGTGTATGCAGCAGCAAACCTAACCACAAGGTAATTGGACATCTGCCTTTTGTCTTACTTGTGCCATGTACTTGTTTATATGGGTTTTGATATGGATATAATACATGCTTGTGCACTCCATCATTGCCATTTTTTTTTATTGTGTGTCTTTTCTTATCAGATCATTTGTGTACCGGGAATAATTCAATTTGCACCCATTTTATCCAAGAAGGAGACACCATGATTTTCATGAGGAAAGCGGAAGGAAGCTTATTTATCTTGATGGCTTTTTGAATGAATTTGCAATTCCTATTCTTTTGATCGAGTGCAATTCCTTGATAGACACAACAGAAACATTCCAGAATTCTTCGCTCAGAGGAGCTGCATTCATATGACTAGTTGCAAGGTCAGTGCAAATATCCCTGGATTTGGGCCACATTTAATTTAAGTTTATACAAAACGCTGCCTCACCATTTGCTGTCTATATGTAGAGCATTAAGTTTTCATGCAACCGAATTTATAGCTGTTCCGGTTAAAATAAAATTATATGTTTCGCTGCAGAACTATTGGTTCTCACATAGCATCAACACATTATATGTTCAGCCGATCTGCGTATGTATGTGTTAGATACATCTTCCCCCTGGTTGGTGGTAAATGGCAATAAAATTAGGTGTTGCAGCTACCTGCTTGAGGATAAGTTTGGTTTCAAATGCCACCTTTATGGTCTACATGCTAGTGCTAACAGGAGTACGCCTTGCTAATGTACTTCGGATAACCTACCTCAAAGGGCAAACGATGAGAGAAACCCGAATTGTCTGTTTCTTTTTGCCACCTTTCTTTCACGGCACGGAGACGAGGGGGACATAAAATGGGGATCCTAGCTTCCTCCTTAAGTGTTGTTCTCCTCACAGGCACGGCCAACTAGAACTCAACTCTAGTGAATCCTTTTCTTGAGAGGCAGTCAAAACTGCTATATGGGTAGTGTTAAGAAAGTAGAAAGGATTTGATTAGGGGGGTAATTTTTTACAATACGAAAACACGATTCGAACTTGACACAAAATTAGCGAGTTAAGATTGATCATTTCCCAACTCGAACACGTAAATGACACGCTCCGATAACACGAATAATAAATGGGAGTGTTAATGCACCGACATAATTATTGTATAAAAAAGACATTTTTATTGTTATGTTTATTAAGTTAATTTTTAGTTTATAGGAAAAGTATGAGTATAAATTCAATTAATTGATAATAGAATCTTATATTTAAATCTTAGTGTTAAGTTTTTTATTTAAAATTTATATGAGTCAGCATAAAAATGAATTCACACGAAAATAAACAGGTTAATCGACATGACACGATTAATTAAGTTGGATTAGGGTGAATTAATGTTCGACAAGAACCTACAATAGCATGATATAAATCCGATACGACACGGTTGTCATTTCTCGATTGGACACTGGTGGATGGGCTGATATATATTTTCAAAAAGGCTCTGGTAAAGCCTAAATAGTTAACTTGAACCTCGACAGATTGTCTAATTTTTCAAGCTTGAGAGAATTCAGCAGCTGGGTATGGGGCTTGGTTGGCATTGATGCAGGTTGGGCCCCTTCAAAGCTTATCTTTTTGTTAATCAGCCTCATCTTTGACTATGATTTGGGATGCATAGTTGATGGAGGACCAATATCAGATTGGGTTCTCACACTTGCAGTATGATACTGAATAAAATATATTCTACAAATTTACTTGCATCCCTTGTGTGTTCATTAAAAAAGATGAACATAAATCTTACATTGATTGGGAAAAAAGTTTCAAATTGATTAATATGCTCTCATCCACTTTTCCAAAAGTTAGGTCATTTTAGAGTAATTTTTAAATTTGAACTTGTTAGTGTTCTTGGGCTCAGATTATCTCAGTGTGGTGCAGGAGGACAATGCATTTTCTTTCTCATAAATAGGGATGATAATCGAGCCGAGCTACTATTGAGACTCGACTCGACTTAAATTTGACCAGTATAGAATTTAACTCAAAACGAATCGAACTTAAATAATTTTTTAGACTCGTTTATATATAAAATAGTCAAACTACTTAAACTCGACTCATTTTGGACTCAGCTCGGGCTCAATTCATTGTTTTAAACGAACTGAGTTTAAATAATTTTTAAATTTATTAAAAAAAAAAAAAAAAAATTCGTAAGGCTCAATTGTATTATCAACCCTACTCGTAAGAAGGGCATCAGTTGTTCATACCATTTATATAAGAGAGTTGTTAACTGGTTGGTTGATCTTGGGGGTAAAAGACGGATTACTAAGGAGTAGGAACAAGAGTTTGAATCTCGTTATGGTGAAGCGGAACCATGAAGTATCCCACGAAAGAGATAAACTAAAATATCTTGTTTAAGTAACTTTTAACATTGTTTGTACCTAAAACATTTTTTAAAATTAAGGACACACAACGAGAGAGGGAGACCCAAGGGCAGAGCCAGAATTGTAAGTCAGTGGGACCAAAAAAGGATAAAAAAAAAATCAAAGACTGGATGATATATTATAGTGGAATGTGATGTTTTTTAATTCTCAAAAGTTGTTTTTATTTAATTGGTTAAATCCTAAATTTTTTTATAGTATTTTTTCAATGTACACAATCAAAGAGTTCACCATAAAATTATCATTCATTTTATTGCTAAGTCTAGTTTGAGATTATATTTTTTCATACATGGTGAGTGAATTCTTTGAATGAATAAAAAATATTAACGGATTAGGATTAATTATTTCTCGACATGAACCTGTACATAACATGACCCATTAACATGAATAATAAATGAATTGAGTTAGTTCAAATACGAACAACATGAAATTAACATGATTAATACGTTTAAATAGTATTATAACAATAAAATGTTAATTTTTTATTATATTTTATCAAGTGGTGACATAATTTTGTACACAAAAAATACTTTTGGTCATTTATATTATTATATTCATTAAGTAAATTTTTAGTTTATAGAAAAAATATAAGCATAGAATATTTTGATTAAGTGATAATAAAATTTTACACATAAAATTGAGTATTAAATTTTTATTTACGAGTTATATGAATTAATACAAACACAACACGAAAATAAATAAATCGACACGATTAATTAAACGAGTTAAATTAAAATTAATTAGTGCTCAACACGAATTCAAAATAACACGACACAAATATGACTCGACTCTAACACAATTTTTACCCCTAAATTTTAACTTGGTGATGATCTTTTTACGACTATGTATGTATGTAAGTGTCTTCCAAATTCAGTGGGGACAGCTACCGGGAGCCACCTCCCCTAGAATCGTAAAGGAAAATCTCTTTCACGTGAAGAACTCATCTGAAAAAAGAGCCTTAAACACTATTGAATAAGAAAGAGTGAAACTCCCACTCTTAAAAGCAAACCATTTTTCCAGGCGCATCTAACGGTATTGAAAGAATTGAGTATGTATGATTGATCCGAAGGAACTTTATCTTTGTTTAATGGGAAAAAAATAAGAAAGCATAAAAAGTTTTTGAAACACTTGATGCCATACCCACCTGGAGCAATAATATTTGAACATCAAATTTGTTCATAAAAAAATATGTACCAAATAATTGTCGGTCATTGGATTAGGGGACCCATTATCATCCGACGGCTGACAATATTTGGTGTACATTTTTAATGAATAAATTTAGCGTACATAAAATTATCCATTCATATGTGATAAGGTGTTCTATGGAGCCAATATAGACCTTTCGGCGACTGTTTGGATGTAAAATTTTCGCTAATATATATATATATATATATATATATATATATATATATATATATATATATTTTTTTTTTAAATTTTTATCTTGACATATTATTTATTATGTGTTGAAATAAAACCCATTATATACAAGTCTTATTCCTTACTCACTAATTGTGGATGGTTTTAAAAGAAGAGAATTGAATAGAAACTGTATTGAATATAGTATTTGGATCCAAATCTAATTATAATATAATACAATAATTCTTTTGAACTATATTGTTCCTTTTTGTCTAATTAAAATATAATGGTAGACTACCTAAAAAATAAAGTTTAAATGATATGACATCTGACATAATAACTGGGAAAAGTCTATAGTCCAAAAAAAAAATTCAGTATTATACTGCCAGTTACCACTTTTTATAATAAAATTACAACTTTAAGATAAGAAGTTATAATTATTCAAAATAAAGTCATGATTGATCACAGACATCTATGATCGATCATAAACTTTCGATATCAATCTTAACCTTTCATGATCAATCATGTCTTTTAAAATTGTACCTTACTCCTTAAAAAAATTATAACTTAAGTGATGTTTGATAAAATTGAAAATTAAAGTCTCAAGATTGGAAGATAAAATCTAAAAGATGAATGTTGTATTCATGAATTGTTTGATATCTACTAAAATTTAAGTAGTAAATTAAATCAAACTGATTGAAACTACATGGAACTAACGTTTGAAAATCAAATGTTTTTATCTAATTAAAAAATTACAATATATCAAATTAGTTTGATTTGATCAAATTAGATTTTAAAGTGTGTGTGGGTAGTGCACGTATGTGTGTGTATGGTAACTATGTGTATGTGTGTGCGGATTTTAATTTGAACAAAAAAATAGAATAAATTAGAACATTTAAATTTTAATGTATGTGTGCTGTGTGTGTGCAACTATGTGTATGAGTGTGTGCGTAAAACGAAGACTAATTAGAGTTTTCATAAATTTGTGAAATATTTTGTAATAAAATTTTTATACTTTAAAGACGTCAGTTAATTTATATTTTTCTGTCATTTTTTTAGTGATTCTGACATTACTTATTTTTATTTTACTAAATTATTTTTTATTTGACAATCAACGGTTATAAATTAATCAAATCAATACATTTTGATATGATATCAAATTTGTTTTCTTAAAGGGTACCAAAAGTCACGGCCTGTTTGGGATCGGTGAAAGTGGGATGAATAGAAAATAAAAGACGAAAAATAGGATAAAAAAACAAGAAGATAATTATCCTAATTTTGGTTAAGAAGAAAAGATAGAGGACAAAGAAAATGAGATGAAAAAAGAATTATTCCTCCTCCTGCCCACCAAAACTGGGAGGAAAATGATAAAAATTGGACCGTCAAAGGTGTCAGCAATGGGGTCCACAATCTTTATTATCACCTATTGACATTTTAGTCTTTTTATGTTTGGTAGTATAATATTCTTTGCATTTATTATATTTAATTAGTAAATATGTATTTATTTATTTATATCAAGAAATAGCAAAAACATTATCACTTTGGATGTTTTTTTTCATCTCTTCTACCAAACATAAAAAATGAAAAAAATACGTTTTAATCATAATTTTTTGGCTATATATCAAGAATAATTTATTTTTTTTAATCTCAACTCCTCCAAATCAACAGCCTACGTCCTAGCAACAACTGTTTTTGGTATTCTGTTTGTTGGAAAATATCTAAAATAATCAAAATACTAGATTGACAAAGTAGAAGTAACTGACAGCAGCCCATTGCAAAAATAATGACAACCATGCATATGAAAAATTAGGTTATAGTAAATATGGATGTCGATCGAGTTGTTACATGTCAAGTTCAAATTTCTATTTTTTTTTTTGGTAGATCGAATTTCTATTTTATTTGTACATAGATTTTGTTTTAACATGGGGTAAATGGGTAATTTGCGTCATTTTTGAATTTATTTCCTAAATTATGACACTTTTTAAAAAACAAAATTGTTAATCTCTCTTTTTAACAAGTATTATAATTTATTAATTAAATTTAAAAATACGGTAAATTAATAAATTTATTTACAAACTGAGGTACTCTAATGATTAATTCTATTCCCACCAAACCGAAAACGCTGAAGAAAAGGATAAATTCAGAGCAGCAGAGGATACAATCATTAAGTTTAGGAAGCTTCATTTTGTGTAAGATGCTGAAAACGACCCACGTGAAACGTAACAACCACATATAATAATGAAAGGACCTTCAAAGATGCAGACTTGGAACAGATTAATAATTGGAGAAATCACACTTTAACACTCCAACTTTTTTTTTTATTTTACATTATTAAAGATTAAATTTATAATATTACACCCTTATTACAATACTTTTGACACATACATTGATATTATTATAATATAAGAAATCTAATTTTTGAGAATATAAAATAATTTTTTTAAAATTTTTGGGGTACAAAGTGAAATTCACCTAATCTTATCCCACTTCGTTTTCCACAGGCTTTGACAGATGTGCTGGTCCAACAGTTGGAAAGAAGAAAACAAAAAAGTCATGCAGCAGAAGGTGCTTCTTAGCTTCGTAAACACGAAACGTTAAACAATACACCAAATGGAATGAGTCCAGATAGGCCGGCCAGAAGATTCCATTTTCAATCCACAAGCTAGAATTCTATAAGGAAAACTTCAAAATCAAAAAGAAAAATTATGACGAAGGAAGCCGATTGTAATGTGATTCAAATTTTGGGGAAAAAAAAAACATTTTATGATTAGTCCTATTTTTAACTATCTCATTTTTATTTTATTTTTGTAAATTCTCGAAAAGTGAGATAGGGATTTCAGATAGTTGGTACGATGAAATAGACGTATCACAATCTCAAAAATAGTTTAAGTGATAATAATGACGAGTTATAAATTTAGACATTTTGAGTTCAAATTTTAGTATCCTTTTGAGATTAAACCATAAGTGATTTATCTCTCATGAATACATTAGTTTCGTTATGAATGATCAGTCTTTGACAGAACAAAAAAAAATTAGTCAAAATACATATAAATTAATTTAAACAGCCCAAATTATTAAACCAAAATAGAAATAGATATATCACAAAAAATTGATTAGTGAATAACTACTTATAATTCCTTCTTTAGCTACCCAATCACCTTAATTATCAATATTACTATTTATTTCTTCTCAAATAACAGCTCAGCAAACTTTTTAACCCCTATTTAATTAAATATATCTCCCTTTAGAGCCATTGACTTAAATTTGAATCAACATATGAATAAAAAGTTTAATTTAATATAAAAAAAAAACCTAAAATTAAGAGAGAACAAACTCAAATTTATAAAACAAACTCAATTTGATATAGATTTGAATATAGTATTAGAGAAGTTTTTAAGAGTTTTTTACTCAAATTTAAATTTGAGTTTAGAAAAAAGGTAAGAGTTGATGATGCTCTAATAGGAGTGTCAAAATATGACATAATATGTGAATACGATACAAACACTACATAAAATTAGAGGATTTGTGCATTCTTTAAATCACCTATTTATTAAATAAGTAGACCTAATCCAACACAATTAATAAACGAATTAAATATGAGCGAATATAACAAGAAAAAATACACAACATGACTCGTTTGTATATCAATTATACACGATTCATACATACATGACACAATCCGATATAACACCATTCATTAGACTAATTATATCATTAAATTGACAGTAAAATATTGTTTGATATTTAATAATAATTCAATTATTAATCGAACCATAACCATAAATTAAATTAACGTATTGTGTCCACACAAGTCAATGCAGTCGGTAGAGTTAATCAAACGCGTCGTCTGACTACTTTCCGCTACCATTCTCTCTCCGACACAAACCTGACTACCAGAACCGAAATCCCTCAAAACAACCCCCTGTTAGCACCCAACACCTTCGATAACTCTCCACAAAACTCGTACCCAACACACTTCAATTACACTTCAACCTCCTCAACAGGTCCAAATCCTATAATAATTCCCAAAACCAACTTTAATAATCCAAAAATGGATTCTCCAGAGCAACGTCGCAAGCGAAAACGTTTCGTCAGACCACAATACTCTCCTAAACACTACCTCTCTGCAAGATCTTTCATCTTGAGCTTCAGCTTCCTCATCTTCCTCTACTTGTTATCCTATCGAATTTTCTCTATAAACCCCTCAACTTTTCACCCTATTCTAGTAGTTTCGAGCCTATCTTTGTTGTCTTCCTCTTCAAATGAGTCAGTTCTAGATTATTCGAAAGGTTACTATTTATCATCGCCTTTCAGAATAGAAGATCGGGTTTTGTTTCCCGACCATGTCTTATTATTGGTGTCTAGTACGAGGAAGAATGAATGGATTAAGAATAGTGAAGGATTGGAATGCGTATACGGTAAGAGTTTCTTGAATAGTACTGATTCTGATGATATAGTGACCGTTAAGCATAGTGTTTTGTCGGTGGATGAGTACGATGAGTTTCGATTTATTGCGCGCTGTCCGCTTCCACCGGCGAATTACTCAGCTGTAGTAAGTTTAGGGTGGCGTGGTGGGAGTGTGGTGGAGTTGGGTGGCGGTGATGGGTTGTTGAGGAGGAACCAGACGGCTCATTCTTGGGAAAACGTGGCGTATGTGGCGGTTTTGGATGGTGGCACGGCGGTGGTGTTTGTGAAGGGATTGAATTTGAGGCAAGAGAGAGAATCGGATCCAAGCCAATATAGGTGCCATTTTGGATTGGGGAATTGGGAGAGAAATGGAGGATTTGAGCTTACCACTAGAGCGATTACGGCCGCTCAAGAGGTTGTGAGGTGTGATTTGCCATGGAGTATTAAGAAGAATCCGAGCAAGGCACAGGGGATTCGGGTTACAATTGGGGTGACACCCAATGTTCATGCCAAAGCTCATGATCATGTGATTGTGCCTTCTGTGGCCAAGCTTTTCGATTCTAAATCGGATGGGAAGAGGAATAGAAAAGCAAAGTATGAGCTTTGTGTGTGCACAATGTTGTGGAACCAAGCTTCTTCGCTTCGTGAATGGATTATGTACCATGCTTGGCTTGGAGTCGAGAGATGGTTTATCTATGACAACAATAGTGATGATGGTATCAAAGAGGTGATTGAAGAGCTTGAGCTAGAGGATTATAATGTTACTAGGCATCTATGGCCATGGATTAAGACACAAGAAGCGGGTTTTTCCCACTGTGCTCTTAGAGCAAAGGATGAATGCAATTGGGTTTCATTCATGGATGTTGATGAATTCTTCTACTTTCCACTTCCAACTCCTCGGACTCAAAGAAACAGGAAATTGGGGTTTCCGGGGCAGAATTCCCTTCGAAGCTTGGTTGCGAATTTTTCATCATCGACAACCATTGCAGAGATCAGAGCAGCTTGCCACAGCTTTGGGCCATCTGGGTTGAATTCACCCCCCTCACAGGGAGTCACAGTAGGGTACACTTGCAGGCTTCAGAGTCCCGAGAGGCACAAATCAATTGTGCGCCCAGATGCCCTCGACATTACCCTTCTTAATGTGGTGCATCATTTTCATCTGAGAAAGGGTTTCAGCTACCTGAACTTGCCTGCAAGTACAGCTGTGATAAACCACTACAAATACCAGGTGTGGGAGGTTTTCAGAGCAAAGTTTTTGAGAAGGGTTGCCACCTATGTTACAGATTGGCAAGATAACCACAATGAAGGATCAAGGGATAGAGCACCCGGGTTAGGTACAGAGGCCATTGAACCGCCCAATTGGCGACGACAGTTCTGTGAGATTTGGGACACTGGTCTGAGGGATTTTGTTCTGGCCAATTTAGCCGATCCTGCTACTAGGTTTCTGCCTTGGGAGGAGAGGTCTCCTTTGTGATCGGAGAAATTAGGGCTCCTTGAAGCCTGCCTACGCATGTAAAATAGATCAACTACACAGTCATTCTTTCTTTTCATTGTTCACCAATTTGTATCTGATTTTCTTGTTTTGTTAGAGATGCGATTGAAAAAAGAAAGATCATAGATTACATACTTTCCGTAGTAGTTGTTTTATGGCAGGGTTACATGGTTTGTTTTTTTCATTCTGATGTTCACCAAATGATATAATGATTCATTTTCTTCTTATTTGGTTTAATGTTCAATCTACTAGTGGTTTTGGCATGGTTATGGGTTGTGATTTGTGAATAAGATAGAATGAATTCAGAGTCTTATGAAATGGATTCTAATTGTAATATTGCAGGAAGAAAGAGATAATGTGTCAAAGGTTTTATATATTGTTGAGATGGCGCATAGGAGCACATTTATACAGGTAAGAAGTAAGCAGAAAGTTGATAACAAATGAAATGCAACCTAAGCATGCATTGCCCCAGAATCTGAAAACATAATTGGATCATCCAGAGTTGTAATGAGCGTATTCCCCTAGTATACCTTCTAATCCTCGGCCATGTGATGCATTTCAATCACACTTCATAAATAATGCAAGTGTCAACAATCACAATCAACATCATCCTGTAACTGAACGCGATGACCAAAAGACAACTAAATTTTGAGTACTTTTATCTGGTACCCTTAGACAAGAATAATGAAGCTAAATGAGTTATCTGGTTTACCCATACTAAGCATAGAAGATGTATTGTTCTAAGAGATGATTTTTGGGTTGGATTACCGTTGGGTCATTCCTGAGAATGGCATACATTGGCTGAGTGAAGTAGCTTATTAAACTCATGTAACCAGTCACTTCAAATAAAAAGTGAAGTACTATTCTATCAACAATCTTTTGTTGAAGTTCAGTGAGTCATGTAAGGTGATATATAAAACGTTCCCCTGAACTGAAGAGATGGAATGTGGCTTAATGAACTAATGAGCTTGAGAGAGAGAGAATTCAGATATTGAAGGCAAATGAAGTGCCCTTAACATAGACATAGATTTGGTCTGAGAGACCACCCATACCAGACCATTAAGAGGATTGATCACGGCCAAACCAAGGGTAAATAGATCCGCTCAAGAATATGAACAGCAAGATAAAAAGGCTTCACATAAATCTAATCATGGAAGAGTAAAACACCCCCCCCCCCCCCAAAAAAAAAAAAAAAAAAAGTTAGATGTTTTATCCAAGTAATGTACATTTTGAAGATACCCCTACTATCCCACGAACCAAGGTGGTACAATCCGAAACATGATGGGTTCACAATCTAAATCGCTTAAATTCCCGACCTCAAATTGTACCTCTAACTCCAAAATAAATACTGATTAATTATTATATATAATCTTACATAATTAAGAAAGCAATCCTATAAAAAAATGAAATACGATTTAAAACAGCATACTAATTAAGTCTACCCGCATTGCACTGTATTGCGTATCCGTACCAGTATCACATACCAAATATCCATATAACATTGATCACAACATAATCACCCAATTACCATTCCTCTAATTCATAATTGAAATTATCACCACTGAGATTGCTACTTCTATCCCTAGTCTATGCCCTTAGTATTGAGCGAATGAATCAACTAAATGGTAGCTCTAATAGGAATATGCTCATCTCATCGACCCAAAACAAGCTTATAAGTTATAATCATTATTTGAATGGTGACAGTCCATTCACCAATCTTAAAGCTGAAAATAAGCACAATGTAGGGCCAACATACTCGCACTTCACATCCCAAAAATGCCTAAAGTGGTATGATTAAGCAAGAATTGAAGATTGGTTTAAGAATTAAGTGATTGGTCATTTCTAATTGATTACTAATAAAGGCAGCCCACCTCACCTGTAGCCACCAACCACCGGAGCAATGTCCGAAACATTACGATTAAAGAAACTGTCAACGGAGACACCCCTCCGACGTCGTCGATTTTGGATACTCAATGGGCAACACGTTCCGTCTTTGGCTTCGGTCCTACGTAATTGCTCTCCTACTGTTTAGATAAACTAGTAAACGCACACGTGCGTTACAAGTGAGTCCCGTGGAAGTTAAAAGTATATTTTTTGTTTATTTGGTCAAATTATTTGTTCAAGATGCTTCGATGAAGTGTTTATACTCTCCAGTAACAATTATAAAGTCTTACAGGTTAAGTCGTATAATAGATTGAGCAATGTAATAATAATTATATATGTATTTGAAGCAAAAAAAATTAAGAACAAAATAGGTGCACAATAGATGGATTATGCACATGCACATGCATATATAGCAGTTTAATCAATGAGACAATAATATTTATCCATATTCCTGACACACCTATTTTGAGTGTGTGTTGTTTTCAAATATCATATTGGAAGTAATGACCAACCACAACATTTGAAACTGAAATTACACGAAGAATACAGTCTGGAACCTTGCAAAAGGAAACAATGATTGGGGAAAATCATTGGTCCACCCCTTGCCATTGTTGATAGCATAGATCAATACCCTCATGAAAGAAACCCTTCGGAACTTATCACCACATTCGAGTCTTTTTCCTTATCAAACTTCTCTATCTCCTCCAACCTTCAATCCCTTGGAATCCTTCCATCTAACAGGAAATTTAGGTGAAGTACTGAGTATATCACAAGGCAGTTTTGACAAATTCCACCCCTTGGTGAATGAAATAAATTCCAATCTTTTTTGATGCTATTGTGCTTATTGTTCCCAGGCTACAAATCGATTGAGTCTGCAAAAAGAATTAAGGCACTTGATCAACATAAAAACCAAGACTTAGGAAGTTCTGGTGATCATGTTAATGAAGGAAATGATGCAATGCCATAGGAGATGTATTTACAAGGACAGTTATTAACAATATTTTTACCAAAAGGATAGCTGGATAGTAATGCATTTTTTACATTTTTTTTTCAATTTTCTAATCACCAAAAAGGTGTATTTATACAAACAGATACATTATATTCAACAATCTTCCTAACTGTCCAATAATAGATGTCCCTCATTTTCCTTTGGATTTCCCATCAACCAAACAGAGAATAACAAACGGTATTATCGGAGTCATAACAAATAGCTAATTTCAGTTGGGCTGTTCAACATCCCACATTGAACATTTCTATTGTCAATCTATTCTGATAGCAGCTAATTCTTTTGTCAATCCTTGTTTATTACAAAATTCGTGCACAAATCTATTCTTTACTCTTCCCTTCAAAAAATAAAAAAGGTACAATAGATCATTTAAGAAAACTCAAACCAAAATCGTAGACAACACACGTGAGAACAAGATTTTGACCGATAGTATAAAAAAAAATTGGCCAAACTATAGCTACCCAAATATTAATGAAGTCCTTATAGAAATCTTATTTTATTTTAGATAAGGCTTCTTTGATCTTCACAGACCCAAAGTATCAATGACATCCTTTGTTCAAAGAGTACACTACATCATACACATTTTTTCCGTAGGTAAGCAAGGCCAAACAAATGTCAATCAATTATATGTTAAAACTGAGAACACAAAGGTCCAAACTATAATGAAATTAGCAAATTTCCCCAATAAGGAGAAAATGTCAATGATCTCACGCATGCATGTAGATGCAAGAATGCTTATGTGTATCAACATGCCATTCAAACCACCAAGGACATAAATCATGAAAAATTTAACATGTGAATGAAAGAAAGAACTTGCACCCATCTTAGAATATATATATATTTTTGCTCATGCTTTAGAATTTACTTTTCTAACTCCCAATCAAGTAAAAAAATCAGAAAAATAGTTTTTTAACTATTTTTTTTTTGGTAAGTTTTTTTTTTTTTTGTTGTTGTCATTAAATAGTGCATGTCATAGTACTTCAAAAATCCTTCTATTAGGAACAATTCCTCTTCTGTTAACAGAATGGTATAAGATAAAATCAATTAACAAAATAATAAAAACTCAAACACGGCAATACCAATGATTATGAAGTACTAATTGGGAAATAAAGATGGTGGGCATTTGTAAAACATGCTTAACCGAAAAATATTCTTGTAAGTTAAAGAGAAAGGTATAGTTAGCATGTATATAAATAAATAAAACAGATTAAAATCGACAACAGTGATTATCTATTTTATGTCTACAATAATTTAAAAAGGGTATAGTGAGTTGAAAACATAATCCTATGAAGGGTTCATTCTATTATAACAAAGTCTCAGGTTATACAAATAATTAGTGTCTTGTAATCAAAACAAGAAATAGTAATGATCTGAATCCTACATTTAAGAAACGCTAGTGTATAGGTTTTTGTCGAAACTTCCTTGGAATGGCTTTAACCCCAATGCTAATGTGGACAAATTAGTGAGTTGTTCTTTTTGTTTACCCTTAGTTTGGTCCTCCGCCGTTTTAATCATTACTTCAAGTAGCCTATTGTGTTTTTGCATTTCACAACAAGAAGTTTATTCGTAAACTCTTCATACTCATTTATTATTTGATTTTGTGTTCATAGAATGCTTCTGTATCTACGTTTAAAAATCTCAGTCTTAACAAATATTATTTGTCAACTCATTGACACTTCTTGTCACAGGGAATTTGGTGTACATTTCTTCTGTTTTTGCCACAGCTCTACATTAAACTCTAAACTAACACCTCCATTGAGCCATGACCCATTGATGCATAGAATTTTTATCCTAAACATACATCAACAAAAACCAAGAATGACATGGAAATCAGAATTAAACGTAAAAACCCAGAAACACTAGACACAATATCATCAAGCAACACAAACTTAAGTCATAATTCAAGTGCAGAAGCAAATCGAAAAAGACGGTTTATCCATACATATTTTTAAAGCTTTTTACCAATCTCATATTGAAGCGTCATTCACTGTGGGGGGAAAAAAAAAAAGAATTAAACATATCTTTGTACCTGATCAAGCAGTAGCCCCTTGGTTTCGCAATGGCAATGCACATGGTGTGTGCTCGTCTAATCTAATCTAAGAGAGAAAGCGATGATGTAAAAGTCTATGACTTAAAAGGTGGCATATGAAATGAAAGGGGAAAATTTGTAGAACTTCAGTTATTCTCAATTCAATTGGTAACTGATATAATCATTGCAACTTCACACATTAATTCCCATAATTTATAGAGCACGAGAGCAAAAGGAAGAAGCCCAAAGAAGCTGTACAAGTTTAATGCAAAAATGAGGCACACATCTGCTAATTAAAATTAGAATCAGGAGAGTAGAGATCAAGAGAGTCGGAACAAAATCGGTACATTTGCCGACTGATTTCTATAGAGTGATTTAATATAATAAGACAGAGATATGAAAAGGTGTAATTTTAGCAAAGCACACTTAACAAGTAATAATAATTAGGTTAACCTAATTAACTTACATTCAATGGACTAAGATGACTTACTTATAACGTTGAGGAGTGAAAAAGAAAAACAAAAGTTTTGAAGGATAACTGAGATTTTATGGTTATGGTAATAGTAGTAAGAAGAGTTTCTATGCTAACTATTTTGAGATCGGAGACGAGAATATGATATTTCGTTTATCTTATATCATAATAATATCATAAAAATATTGGAAGATGAAGAGTTAACATACACTAAATAAAATATTGGAAGTTATTTAGTGTATTTATATATACACTAAATAAATACAATAATAATGAATGTGAAATATTCAATGACCCAATTGGTATTTCAATTCTAATTATGATCTTGACATTTTTTAAAATTTTGGAGGACAAAAGTGTCAAAATAAAATTTTTCATGTATCTTGACATTTTAAAGTAGTATAGTATAGGTATAGATAACAATGCTATTGGGAGAAAGAACATAAATAGAAATAGAATTGTGCTGAGACTATATATACAACCTGGAAGTTGAAAGAAGCCAGAATAAAGCGCGGGAAAGAGAAACCATGAGGACGGACGGTAAGGGTAGTTTGGGTTTAACGGGATGGGACTCGAAAGAGTTCCCGCTTCCAAATAGAAATTTGGGAAAATTTGGGGGTCATACTTCACATTCCAAATTTGGAATCTAAAATTGAGTAAGGGCACCAGATTAGTGGGTCCTATTAAAAAAAAACAATTAACGGACTTACTGATTCAAGGGGTTTATTATTAATTTAAGATCCTTAGCATTACTCAACTTTGGATATGTACAGAAAAGTAAAAAATATATCAAAATATTGCAAATTCTATCTAAA
The DNA here is from genome assembly GCA_963454935.2 of Ilex paraguariensis. Classification (NCBI taxonomy): domain Eukaryota; kingdom Viridiplantae; phylum Streptophyta; class Magnoliopsida; order Aquifoliales; family Aquifoliaceae; genus Ilex; species Ilex paraguariensis. Next base: position 89,205 of record CAUOFW020000924.1, read on the forward strand.
AATGTTGAATTTTTTTACTTTAAAAATAATAAATGATGCGATTTTTTTTTTTGATATCGTAATTAAACCCTAGAAATTTGGGTAATTAATTTTAAAGAGAGGTGGATTTTGGTTTCATCTTTATGCTATTATTTATTTACCCCCCCCCCCCCCCAAAAAAAAAAAAAAAAAAAACTTTATGCCATTATTTAATGAATGAGCATCGAGCAAAAAACAAGGAGAAAACTGATTCTGAGTTGTAAGCTTCTTGGGCTGTTTTGTTGTCAATCACCAAATTTTGTGTTAATGGGTGGAGTCCCATTACTGATTTAAAAAATCAAAGAGTTAAAATTACAATAGCACCATTAGATCACATCATTATATCAACAAATTAGATTAATTATTTAGGTCTCAACTACATTACTCTTTATTAAATCATGTGATTACCTAAAAATCTAAACTAATTTATTGAATTTGACATCAATTTCAACGTTTTGATGGGATCCACACTTAATTAAACAGTTATAATAAATTAGCTTAATAGATTATGTCATAATATTATTGTTCATAATATAAAAACTAGCTGGATTTTTTTGTTTATTCAATTGACAGGGGTGTTCAGGTCAGCTTACGCGCACCTCGATTAATCTCTTCTCTGATTCAATCAAATGTAGATTATTCATACTGAGATTAGGGTACTCATCTTCATAATTTGACCTCTATGAGTTATCGAGATTCAAACTCAAGACGACTAAATTTATGATGAATTCTGATTGAATCCTCTATCGATTTCTGGCAAAATTTATGTGCATGTGTCAAGAAAGATAATAGTGAGCTTCAAAATATGACGGAATTTCGTTCATCTAAACCACAAAATCACATCATGTGAATGTATATGTCAAATATTGTGATCAAGTTAAATGGAGATGAAGATGGAAAAAGTGAATAAAAAAAGAAAAGAACAGAAAAAACGATTGCAGTTTCAAGACGGAAAATGCGTCTGACTAAACCCATTTATTGGTAGAACAATGTTTTTTTCTAGTGGTTAAGTTGGTCTTGCAATTAAAAGATATCAGGTTTAATATTTTTTATATTTTCAGGTTGGTCACCCTTATTTTTTAGGGATTATATTCTTAAACTTGGCCGAGATACAATAATTTGAACACTCTGTTGGGGAAAAAATACTAGATCTCGAACATATCTATAACTAGAGGTGTTAATTGAATCGAGCTTTGCAAGCTTCAACCCGAGCTTGTCGAGCTAATTTTTTTAAATGAGTCTACAAAATTATTCAAGTTTAGTTTGTTTTGAATTCAAGCTGAACCCAAGTCTGAACCGAGTCTGAGTAGTTCAACTATTTGACATATAAACGAGTTGAACTTTTTAGACTCTTTTTTTCTAATAAGCCTAAACAATTATTCAAATTCAACTCGTTTAGAAACACGAATCGAACTCAAGTTGAGTTTTATCAGAGCTGAGTCTGAGTACCTCATCTCCTGAAAAACCTTATCCTTCATGTGAATATAGACTCTCTTGCGTAAACAAAAAAGAAAAGAGCAATGATGTGGCTTCAATGTAATTATTAAATTAGTTGTAAGTTTTAATTTTACATGGAGTCCACAACCAAACCATATATCATTAGGTCTCTAAATAAGATCTTCAAATTAGGTCTAAATAGCATTTTCTAAAAAAAAAATTAATCTCTTTAAAAGAAAATTTATACCCCAAAAGCAAATTTCCTATAAAAAACAGCAGAAGAATAGTTGAAATACAATTAACAAAAGGGCAAAAAAGGAAATTAAAAATTAACAAAGACAACAATTACCTGTAGCAGGCTACAGATAATTGTTGTCTCTCTCTCCGGGCCTAAGCTCAGTCGATGGCCGTCCATTTATCCCACCAAATCAGGCTACAGATAATTGTTGTCTCTCTCTCCGGGCCTAAGCTCAGTCGATGGCCGTCCATTTATCCCACCAAATCAGCAGACAATAATCCAAATTCCAAACACTAACCCTAGCAAAAACCACCAAACCCACCCGCCAAAATCACCATGAATCTCCACCCATTCCTCGCCATCTCTCTCCTTTTCCTCCTCACCAACCCCTCCATTTCAATCGAAGACGATGTCAAATGCCTTGAAGGCATTAAATCTTCTCTCTCCGACCCATTCGACAAGCTCTCGGCATGGTCCTTCACCAACATCTCAGCCTCATTCATTTGCAAGCTCACCGGAGTTTCATGCTGGAACGAGCAAGAGAATCGTCTCCTTTCCTTGGCACTACCCTCCATGAGCCTCTCCGGAAACATACCTTCCTCTCTACAGTACTGTCAGTCCCTCCAGGCACTCGATCTCTCAGGTAACTCTATCTCCGGTTCGATCTCACCCCAAATTTGTACTTGGTTACCCTATATTGTGACTTTAGATCTGTCTGGTAATTCTCTTTCTGGGTCGATGCCTCAAGAGTTGGTGAATTGTAAGTTCTTGAACACTCTTTTTTTGAATGATAACAAATTGTCTGGTTCAATCCCCTATGAACTCGGTCGGCTTGACAGGCTTAAGAAATTTTCTGTGGCTAATAATGGTTTATCGGGTTCAATTCCGGCTGATTTATCGAAATTTCCTAAGGAAGACTTTGGGGGGAATGATGGGTTGTGTGGGAAGCCATTAGGGTCAAAATGTGGTGGTTTGAGTACTAGAAGTTTAGCTATTATTATAGCTGCGGGGGTTCTTGGTGCTGCAGGGTCATTGTTTCTTGCTTTTGGGATTTGGTGGTGGTTCTTTGTTCGATCCAGTAGGAAAAATAAAAGAGGGTATGGTGGTGGTGGTAAAGGTGAGAGTAATTGGGTTGAGAGATTGAGGGCTTACAGGCTTGTTCAGGTGACATTGTTTCAGAAACCCATTAACAAGATTAAGTTGAATGATTTATTGGCGGCTACTGATGATTTTGATCATGATAATATTGTCATTTCGAACAGAACAGGGGTTTCCTATGAGGCAATGCTGCCAGATGGGTCAGTGTTGGCAATTAAACGGTTGAGTGCTTGTAAGCTTAGCGAGAAACAGTTTCGGTCGGAAATGAATATGTTAGGGCAGCTCAGACACCCCAATTTGGTGCCTTTGTTGGGTTTCTGTGTGGCGGAGGACGAGAGGCTTTTGGTGTATAAGCATATGCCTAATGGGAGCTTGTATTCACTTTTGCATGGAAATGCTAGTGGTGCTTGGAATAGTCAGTTTTTGTTGGATTGGCCGGCAAGGCTTAGGATTGGTGTTGGTGCTGCGAGGGGGCTTGCTTGGCTTCACCACGGGTGTCAACCGCCTTATCTGCACCAGACCATTAGCTCAAATGTGATTCTTGTGGATGATGATTTTGATGCTCGGATTACGGATTTCGGTTTGGCAAGGCTAATGGGTTCTGTTGGTTTAAATGGTAGCGATTTTGTTAATGGAGACTTGGGGGAGTTGGGTTACGTGGCTCCCGAATACTCAAGCACTATGGTTGCATCTATGAAAGGGGATGTTTATGGTTTCGGGGTAGTGCTTTTAGAGTTGGTGACTGGGCAGAAGCCTCTTGAAGTGAATACGGAGGAAGGTTTCAAAGGGGGCCTGGTGGATTGGGTCAATCATCTCTCGGGCTCTAGTCGCAGTGAAGATGCCATTGATACGTCCTTACATGGAAAAGGTCACAATGATACAATTTTGCAATTCCTTAGGATTGCTTGTTCTTGTGTGATTCCTAGGCCTAAGGATAGGCCCTCTATGGACAATGTTTACAAGTCATTGAAGAGCATGGCCGAGGAGCATGGTTTCTCTGAACATTATGCTGATTTTCCATTAATTTTCGATAAAGAATATCATGACCATGAGGATTAGCTATGGGGATTTATGATTAAAAAGAATACTAAATGTTTCCAACATTTGAGGATTCTCAGCATCTCCACATCTAATGCCAGACACAGGAAATCTATTGGGGTAAGTGGTATAGATTCCACTGGAGGTTCAGGATCATTCTCCATTTGTATTCTGTAATGTACATGTTCTGATTCTTATGACAACTGTCATTGCACCGATGCCCTGTATCTACTTTGGTGGTTGTGCAGTTTGGTGATCTTTTACTCTGCTAGGCATAATCTATCTAGTTTAGCATTTTGATGTAGTGTCTCTATGATCATGTTAATTATTCCTCTGCGTTGCGCCTGCGCCTAGAGCATAGTTATCGGTTCTTTTGGAGGCCATTCGTGATCCAATTTGGGAGAGCTAAATTACTTGTTTATTTCTTGGAATAATCGATTAGTGAATGCTGCTCCTAAACTGCTAGAAATTCCCTGTCAATTCACCTTTCCAGTTCCTCCATGGGTGCCTGATTAATGCAGAAAGTGATTAGTGGCAGATTGGCTTCGCTAACTTGGTTTCCCTCAGACCCCGCAGTCTTACCTTTTTTAATTTCACTGCTAAATTCAAACCAAGATGCATATTTTTCTTTTTCCATTTCAAGACCAAAACTTGTAGGTTTTTTCTTACAAAGACAACACACTGTATCAGGGCTCCAAGCACATAGTAGAAAAGTCAGTAAAGCCAGCACAATTTTTTTTTCTTCTGCTGAGGCTCCTTTCCATTGATTGATTGCATACTGTCTTGCTCCTGCTTAAAGTAATAGTATGACTTATTTCCGAATGGCTGATATAATCATTTCCTACTCTATTAGGGGCATACTCCTAGTTGGTCTTTCCTTTAGTGTACTATTCAAACCTTATTTACTGGAGTTCCCCACCCCAGTGGCTCCACACGAAGTTGTGTGTGGTCCTCCCTCTCTTTCATTGCATTAAGGATGACTTTGAATATGCTATTAATGGGTTTCTTTTCAAAATAATTCATGTCTTAATATTGGAGAATGACGAAATTCAAATTCGTGATATTAAGGTCTAATAGTGAGGAGATGGTGATAATAATCATTAGACCAACTGATAAACTTAGTAACAAATAACACTCGAGTACAAAATGAGAAGGGAGTTGAGTTGGGCTTGGGGAAGTCAAGGCCCATCAAGTGTGTGTAAATTAATAATATTAGTATAAAAAAGGTCCTTTAGTTTTTGGAAAAACTTGAATACGGTCCTTGCGTTAGCGCAAATGTTATGGGATTGGTTAATTACTAATTTTTATTATTTATTTTATTCTCATTACATGATTTCAGCCTAAAATATAATTTTTTTTTTTTTTTTGCATTTGTTATTAAAGTTTTTACTGTGTTCTCTATTCGTTTTGAAATTCAAACTCGTAAACCAAACTATTTTTGGACATTATGATCGCGTCTGAAAATCTGTATTTTAGTGTACCTTTCTGACGATCTGTGTTTATAGAGAATAATGTACATTAACAATCTGTATTTTAGTGTACATGTCTGACGATCTATATTTTAGTGTACATGTCTGACGATCTGTTTTTAGTATACCTGTCTAACGATATGTGTTTATGGAGAAGAAGGTATATTAGCGATCTGTATTTTTGTGTACCTGTCTGACAATTTATGTTTTAGTGTACCAGTCTGACGATTATTGCATACTTGTTATTTTTTATTGCATACATCTTTTTTTTTTTGCTCGAAGGTATATATATATATATATATATTTTTACTATTAAAAGGCAGCTATTCAATAAAACTTTTGATTACCTATTTTAACATTAATAATTTTTTTATGGTCCATTATATTTCATTCAGTTGAACAATTCAAAATGTAACCGTTCGGGAATTTAATTGGTCTCTTTTTTAGCTATTATCTTTTCTTCTTCCAAGATATAATTGCAGTTTTTGGTTTTTTAATGGTCTTTCCGTTTAACAGACTTTCCAACTTCCCTAAAGAATAAATGTAGTTGTTTGTGATTATTTAATAGTCTTCTCATTTAAGAGTTATTTCTTTGCAGGAAAGTCATAGGTCTCTCTTAAAAAAAGACCTTCACCTCATACACTTCGCCGCTTCTTCTCCCTTAAAATGCTAATATTAGGCTCATTGTCTCGAAAACGACCAAACCTCTTGGTTGATTTCTCTTGCAAAGCCCATGAAGAACCACCGATCACCTAAAGATGCACCCTATTGAGACATTACAATCATTAACCATTTGAGCGAGACAGTTACTGTCTTTATTGCATGAGCTTTTATGCTAACAATGCTCTTGATCACAGAATTTTTTTTTTTACAAGACTATGCTGCTAATTATTTTTATATATTAGTATTGTATCAGTTGTTTCAAGTTATTGGTTTAGGAGTTTTCTTAGTGGAATGGAACATACAAAGCATTGATTTTCTATTTGTGCTGGACAGAAAAAACTCATGCTAATCTTTAGTAGTAGTTTCCTTCAAATTTTGACCGGTTTAGGTATACGTGTAGTCATGCATTTTGGACCTAACACCTGGAAACTTAGGACCTCTAGACTTCTGACCATCTTGTTTATCATTTGAAACTAATCTGGCTTGATCACTTGGTTGATGATATGGGTGCACCCAGGTTGTTTGGAGCCTTAATTTTTTTGAAATGGTTTGTCTTTGTCAACACCGAGTAAAATAAAAAATATATATTTGACAATATTGTCTATTATAAGAGCAATGCTGTAGACACTTAATTTGGGAACTTAATCAGAGATCTAATTCAATACAAGTATTGGATTAATTGTGAGTTCTAACGTTAAATGAAACTCACCTTCAATCTAATGGTTATAATAAATTAGATTCTCAAATTTGATAAAATTGGCATTTTCCAATTTCTTCTCCTTCTTCTTCTTTTTTTGCTGGTTATGGCATTTGCCTTATGATAATGCTATTTAATGGTAAACCAACTGAAGTTCTTTATGTCCTCACCTTAGTCAAATTCAAGCGGTCTGGACCCGTTCAATATGAAGTATTTTTTGTCTATGCGTCACTATTAATTCGTGCTAATTATTTTGAGTCATGATAATTAAATATATATTTCTACTACACACGGAAGTTATTAGTATATGGGTTAAAATAGCTAGATATTATTTTTATAGTCGTAACATCAATAAAAAAAATTACAATTCAAAATCAAATTTTTAACGTGTAACGCACGTTTGCATCGATTAATATACACATACAAGTTATTACCTGTGTCTGAAGACATTATATCTGACTAAGTTTTTGTTTCCCTGTATCCCTCCCGGCTTTGGAAGAGGTACCAGAATTATTGTTTTTCCTGTCCGCCATGAGGTTCCTGCAAAAATTCACGGGTTAGAAAATCAGGGATTCAATTATTACTGCCTTTAATATACTCGATATCAAATTCAAAAATACTTAAAATAGATTGTCATCTAGCAAAAATCTGCTTACTAACAATGTTTTGTACGTCTTTTTCCAAACCATACTTTGCTGATTTGCAGTCTACTCTTACTAAAAATTTTTAGTTTAGTATATCATCCTGAAATTTCGAGATACACAGGACAATAGCTAAAATTTCTTTTTTAATTGTACTATAATTTGATTGTGCCTTATTCCAGATACCAGAGTAGAACTAAATAATTTGCTCTAGAGAGTCTGGAGTAAGTTTTTGAAGTAAGATATCACCGTAGCCAATGTCGGAGGCATCAGTTTGGATGATTTTAAAGGAATCAACCGAAGGAATACCAAGACAAGGCAAAATTTTGATGAACTGTTTAACTTGTTGAACTATAGATGTATGAACAGATGTTCAAGGAAAATGACTTCTTTTGAGTTTGTCATACAGAGGTTTGACGATTTTCCTAAGATCCTGATAGAAGTCAGAAACATAATTTAGGGAACCTAAGAACCTTTGAAACTGGTTTTTATCAGTGATCTCATCAGGGAACTTATTTGCAAATTGGATAGATCGACTGATAGGAACAATAGTGGATTGCTGGATGTTGTATCCTAAGAACCTTACTGAGGTTTGGAACAACTTGATTTTACTAGTTGAGATGAAAAGACCATTGTATTTGACAATCTCAAGGAATGCATAGAGGTATTTCCAGTGTTCTTCTATAGATTTGGAGAAGATGAGAATATCATCTATATAGACTATAGAAAAATGATTAATGGAATTAAAAATTTCATTCATTATATTTTGAAATTCACTAGATGCATTTTTTAATCCAAAGGGCATTACATTCCATTAGTAATGGCCAAAAGGAGTTGTAAATGTAGTTTTATATCTATCTTCTAGATATATGTGGATTTATCAATAACCACTTTTCAAATCAAATTTAGAAAAAATTACTGAGTTACTAAGTCTTTTAATTAAATCCTATTTGTTTGGAATTGGGTACCTGATCCATTCCAATACAGAATTTAAAGGTTTATAATTAATTACTAGTCTTGGTACACCTCTTTCTAATTCTGTATTTTTGATGACATAGAAAGCTGGGCATGACCAAGGAGATTTATTCTTCCTAATGATACCATTTTTAAGTAATTCAGAAATTTTTTTTTTTTTGCAGATTTCCATTACTTCATGGCTAATTTGGATGGGTTTGGATTTAGTTGGAAAATTTTGTTGCTTAAATCCTTTAATATACGAAAGCTTTACCATATGTTTTTCCTATACCAGAACGCTGTAGGAAGGTTAGAACATACTTCTACTTCAAGTTTTTCTTTGAACAGGTTAATTTTTCCAATTAAGATTGAGTTTGTTAACTGTTCCTGAATTCTTTTGTGATTAATTTTTTCTTTGAGAAATTTCACTTGCTTAGTTTTTTGGTTAATAAGATTAAGATACTTAGAGATTGAATGATCTTTAAGTTGTCTTAATTTTCTAACTTCTGGTTTGATTGTAAACTTGAATGTTACTGTCTAACCAAGTGGTTTCGTGGTTACATCATTTGTATCTGTTGTAAAAAGATACAATAAATACACAATGGGTTCATATATGTTTTTATTTTTTAGCTGTAATGATTTATTCATGCATATATAATTCCATGATACTTTTGAGGAATCTTGGGTCAATTTGTTCTGATCTTATTTTTTGATCCAGATTGCCAAGCTGCAATCATCCCACTCCAAGGGTTCTGAGTTAGAATGGGTTGACAATTTTAATATTGGTAATGTTGTCGAAGGAAAAGTTCATGAGACAAAGGATTTTGGAGTTGTTGTCAGTTTTCGGAAGTATAATGATGTTTTTGGCTTCATAACACACTATCAGTGTAAGTCCTTTCTGTTGAAAAGTGATGATAAATTTATTGTGTTTCAATAAGTAATGCTCTGTGCAACAATTCTTTGCAGTAAGTGGGATAACTTTGGAAACTGGCTCCACTGTTCGAGCTGCAGTTCTTGATGTTGCTAGGATAGAACGTCTTGTGGATTTATCTTTGAAGCCAATTTTGTTGATGTACTCAAAGGAGAGACTTCTGATGTCCAAACGCAGAAGAAGGTTATCCCATCAGTCATATCTTTTACTAAGATGAATGATATTTTAAAACATACATTATTTTGACAGATATGCACACTTGGTAGTTTATATTTAACATTTATTTTACTATCATTTGCCGAACTAAGTCTTTCAATAGTTTTTTGATAATACTTAGTTGGGATAATACCTTCCTGGATGCAGCTTACATCTGCACCAGTATAAATTAAGGCAATGATTTCTAATTCAAAATCATTATTAATGATGATTTTTACTTTAGAATGCCATTTTTAGAAATTAATTTTATTAACTAGATTGATCATATGATCATCATTAGTCTGGGAACATCCATCGTGAGATGGCAGGTTCGTTACACCCAAAGGATCCACTAGAGAGATGGAGGTTATGAGTATCTCCTGTAAGTCTGTGTCATCCTGAGATTCTATTTCAAATTGTTCTTCAACTAGTGGCTATTTTTCAAGATTGAAGTCCTTTGTGTTGTCAAGACTATCTGTTGTTAAAAGAGTTAAAGCTTCAGCAAGTCTCTTGTCTTGAATTTTTAATTCTTTTATTTCAGATTTAATTTTATTAACTTCACTTTGGAGATCTTCTAAGGTGATTTCTTTCTTTTTCTCCTAACTGAATCTTTCTATTGTGGTGTTAATACTGATTAACTGTTTTTGATTTGTGTCTTTTTTAACAAACAAATCTCTTAATTTTTTGATATATTTGAGCTTTAAATCTGGGTATTCAATTTTACTAATTAAATCAATAAGAATATGTTCTTCCTCATTCTGTTTGGTTATTACCCTAACAGTTTTATAGAGACAACTATTTTTACATCCTAACTTGATTTTAGGTTCACTAGGGTTGCTAGAGGTTGATTGATAGTCTGAAGAATTTTTAGAGCTGTTCGAGTCATCTGAATTTTCTTCACTATTGGGAAGATTGTTTAACCTAAAAATATTGAGAATTTTCTCTTCATCTTCTTGGGTTAAATTTAATCTTTTGACTTGTTTTTTAACTGGGCAATCTGGGGTTTTATGGCCTTTTTTACCATAGTTATAACATTTAATATCTGAATCTGTTTTAGCTTTTTTCCCAAATTTTTTCTTATAAGTTTTACGCTTATAAGGATTTCTGAGTTTTTTGCTAGATTCAGCATAATAAGTAGGTTTACTAAAAGTCTTTTTACTACGTTTGTAGTGGCTTTTAGATCGACTATAAGGCTTATGTGATTTGGTTTTTCTGCGGAATGGTGCTACTGAAGGGAGACCATATTGTTCACAGAAATTACCCATTTCATATTTAGCCTTCTTTTTCTCATTTTTTTTAATTATTTTTGGATCTTCATGTCAATACACATCTTAAGGCCTTCCTTTTGGATAGTACTAACAACGTCACCGTAGGTTAGTGAATCATATTCAATGATTTCAGTATCTTTACTAAGTGTTTTCCTAATTTTATGGGCGAAGAGATTGGGTAGGTCATTGACAAACTTTTCTTTCCAGAAAGATTTATCACAGTCTAGCCTAAGCATAACTTTAGAGATGAATACATCTTTGTATCATTTGAAATCACTAAGTGTTGGGCACCTAAGGTTACTAAGCTAGTCATGGACTCTAGCTTCAATGTTACTAGGTGTGCCAACAAAATATTTAATTATGGTGAAGAAGGTTTTTAGGCTCCCTAAATTATGTTTCTGACTTCTATCAAGATCTTAGGAAAACCGTCAAACCTCTATATGACAGACTCAAAGGAAATCCTTCTCCTTGGACATCTGTTCATACATCCATAGTTCAACAAGTCAAGCAATTCATTAAAACTTTGTCTTGCCTTGGTATTCCTTCGGTTGATTCCTTTAAAATCATCCAAACTGATGCCTCTAACATTGACTACGGTGGTATCTTACTTCAAAAACTTACTCTAGACTCCCCAGAGCAAATTGTTCGTTTCCACTCTGGTATCTGAAATAAGGCACAAACAAATTATAGTACTCACCTGGTAAAGATGTAGCAGCTCTGTTAACCCTAAGAGATTCCAGATTCATAGAATATGAACCTAGCATTATAGGAATAATGGAGACTGGTCTCCATAACGGACCAGTTTATTTTAACTGCTTTCCAGACTTTACCCTCAGCCTTAGTTGCAAGAATACAGGAACCTCATGGCGGACAGGAAAAACAATAACGCTGGTACCTCTTCCAAAGCTGGGAGGGATACAGGAAAATAAAAATTTAGTCAGATATTTGCCCAAGAAAAGGCAAACCTGGATAAACAGTTAGCCTTGCCAAGCCCAAAACCTTTATCCTCTGCTATCCAGATTACCAACCGTTTCCAACCCCTTGGTAATCCTAACCCAACAAGGCCAATAGCCAAAACTACCACAATGACACCTAACACTTTCCTTCATATGACCCAGCAGGCCTTGAGACATATTGCACCAGCCCAACCTGACACTTCTAGCCAATTAGTGAACCCATATTATCAAAACTAACCACAATTTGTCCCTAAAGGCCCAAAGGTTGACTACATCAAAGCTTATACCCAATACATATTTGCTATTGAACCAGTCCATGCTCACTTAAGCAACTCAATGGACTTAGTCACTGCTTACCTTGAACCAGGATGGACCTTTATTCCATCTGATCCTGAAAAGACCTTTCAGTTCTATCAGGATATACTGTTTTATACTCAGTTCATTTTTGTCAAGCACATACCTGATAAAAATGATCCGAGTAAATTTATTTATCATTTTTTGAATATTTTAAAAATTATTTCTCTCAAAGATTGGGGATCTCATCCTTCTTCACTCCGGGATTACCCTATCATAAGAGAAAATTTAATTACTATGATTACAAAGAATTATGGTATAAGATTATCCTCTACCAGAATGATTCTTTAGATCATTTCTGGTTCCTACAGTTCCATAAAGATTTCAAGAACCAGATTCCGTCCTGGTCCACACAGTGGTGGTTTATTCACGGCCCCATTCATGAAATCTTTCCAGCTGATCTTCAAGATCAGATTATAGCCTTCTCCTCTGTTTACCAGCCTAGTAAACATGAGAGTTAATTTTCTATTTTACTAACATTTATTTGCAGGTACAAAGTCTCATGGATATGCAAATGAAAATAAGAAATTATTGGTTATAATGTCGCTAGACAATTCTATGTCAAATGGGTGGCCCAGGTTCCAGCAAGGACCAATAGTTGATCTTGTCAGACAAGAGTTCCCAATCAAGGTTCCAACCCCAGTAGCGATTCTAGTAACCTTAACCCCTGCAACTCCAGTCAAGCAAGTCATGTCTTCTCTCCGGATTTCTACTCCAGAAGAGCTCAAGAAATCCACTACAGAAGAGTCTAAGCAGAAGAAGTCCTCCTCTAAGGACTCTAGCAAACAATCCAAGAAAAAGTCTACTGCCCTCATAGAGTTAGCACAAAAGCTTCTTCAACAAGCCACTAGTGAAAACAGTTCCTCTGTCTCCTCACAAGCATTAGTCACCCCTACATTGGATCCCTTCCAAGACAGTCAGGATCTGTATACAGGATATGATGATCTGGTAGATATATCTACTTCATAATGATACTTGTTCATATGTGTGATAGCTTCAATCACTACTTTCTTTAAAAGAAAAAAAAGTTGTCTATTACAGATATCGGTAAGAAATCATTTGACACCAGGCTCTTTTCCATAGTAAAGCAGCCATCAGCCAATTGTCAAATCTATTTTTCAACGAAAGTAGATTCCTTCAGACAACAACAGGACCCACCTGCACCAGAAGTTAGCATTTACTATGGTAAAAACAATTCATTTCCACTTTCCCACCGAAAGGCTAACGTGAAAAACTTTACCCAAAGTAAAAGCAGCTACTGAAGATATCAGAGTAATCATTTCAAAGATTCTTTCAAAAATTCTTATCTCCTATATAAGGATTTCAATTTTCACTACCAGAACAAGCTCGGCTTCACCAAAGCGTTTTGCTTCAAAGAGTTTTGCCATCCAAGTATATATATATATATATATATACATACAAGTTATTACCTGTGTCTGAAGACACTATATAATAAACATAAAAATCTTAAACAATTGTTCAAATTTAAAAGGAATGACATAAAATTATTCGTATTAATTTTTTTTTTAAAATGACTCAAAATATATTGTTGATCATATCTTCTATATTAATGGAATTGTCATAAAAATATATAAAAACTTTCCAAAATAACACCATATATATAAATACCTTTCAAAAAAAATAAATACTAACATAGCCCGTTAAAATTTATAATCTTTAAGTAATAAATAAAATCTTGTTCATTTATAACACTCGTGAATTTATCTCCTTTGCTACCACTCAATTCAATAACACAACATAATTATAAACTCAACCACCATATTTTCAATCCACCCTATTCTCATGTAATAAATACCTCAAGCAAAAAAAAAAAAAACTAAAAGAATACAATTAAATTCACAATCTTAAAGCGATAAATAAAATCAATCAAATCATGCTCAGTTATAAAAGTCATGAATTTATCACCACTATTACCATTTAACCCCAAAATGACATAATATAATTATAAATTTAATCACCAAATTTGTAATCATCCATAAATAAATATACACAGAAATATACCAACACACATTTCTTTTTTGGTTTCCAACAAACTTTCCTAACCAATATATGTTTTTATTAGAAATACAATAATTCAAGTTTTTAAGATAAAATAATAATAAATTAATATTTAATTAAAAAATTGGATAAAAATTACGAACATAGCCTGAGTTTGGTAATATTACACGGACACCTCCTTACATTTTGTAAATAACACGGAGACCCCTGATGTTTAAAATACATTGCATAGAGACTCTCTTTGTCTCACTTCTGTCAATGTTGCTAACGAAAATTGATAATTTCATCTCAAAAATTTTATTATTTTTACAATTGCCTTTCTCCAAATTCAATACCAAAAAAATTTAAAATTTTAATAAAATCAAATCAAATTTGATTTAGTATCCAAAAAATTGATATAATTTAGTACTCCAAAAAATTAATTAAATAAATTTTAATATTAATTTGATAACAATAAAAATTAATTTGTTATTAATTTGACAAAGTTGAATATAAATTAGACAAAATTAAATGCCATTTTTTGATAAAATTATATATAAATTCACAATCTAAGGTTCATTTCGTGTTGAATATTATTTAATGTTTCTAGTCAGTGTGCTATTTTTTGATTTACATTAAGTGTTATTTACAAATTAAGAAGCAAGTGGTAAAATAAATGCTGTCAGATATATAAAAACTTTGAGTTAGTTTCATGGAATAAATAATTGCATAGCATGTAACTTCATATTCTTTATGGAGTAAATGATAAAAAAAAAATAACACAGAGGAAACAAAAAAAAACAACAGTATGAGTATGAGAGAGAGAAAAAAAAAATTATATGAGAGATGAGAGTCTTAAAGTTGTAAAAGAAATGAAAGTCCAATTAGGACCATCGGATCAAAACGATCTGAGCCGCAAAAAGTTCAAAACAAACAATCTAGCTACTTTAATATATAGATATATATATTTAATTGTGTGTCTGTTTTTTTTTAGTGTACCTGTCTTACGATTTGTGTTTATAAAGAAAAATGTACATTATGATAAAATATCTTTTTAGAAAAGATGTTTAAATTAAGTGCTGACATTATTATTATTATTTGCAATTATAAAAGACATTAATTATATCTATTACTTTAACTTCTTAACAGGGACTTAATCCAAAAGAAAATTGGCTGATTGGATTTTTTTTGGAATCCTATTGAGCATAGGGACCGGCCTCCAAGTTCCTCAAAATTAAATTGTTTCTATTAAATTTTATATAATATTTATTAGCTCCATAAATTTTAATACTTTCACTTAATAGTTTTGATTCAGGCCTTCAGTTCAGTTTGAATTTTCTGACTTTGTTACTAGTGCAAACGTGCATAAGGGTTATAGTGATTGTTTAATTATAGAGGAAAAAATGCAATAAGAACAAACTATAGGGGGTAAATTACAATTCATCCTTTTTTTCCACAAGGGGCAAAAACATTGGGGTAATTACCTAATATTTGAACCATAGAGGGTATTATGTGCAATCGAACCAAAGCATAGAGGCCAAATGCGTAATTATGCATAAAATGAATCAAAGGAAAACGGGTTTACCGTCTACGAATTGGGAAATCCATCAATTCAGACGAAGGGAGGAGAGAGAAAGGCCAAAAGGCGAAGACAAGCAAAGCAAGCCATGGCTTCTTCAAGTTCGCCACCGTTGCTCCTCTTCCTTCTCTCAGTTACTCTATTGAATATCGTCGTTGTCTCTACCTCTTCACATATCTCTCTACGGCACGAAACGTAAGTCAATTTCTCCCCCCCCCTCTCTCTCTCTATCTCTGATTCATTGTTGAAATTGTGATCCCCCATGGTTTGTTGTGGACTTCGGGTTTTGATTTGAAATTCTCAGGAGCAGTGTAAGAGAAAGAAGAGAAGTTGCACGTGGAGTATTTGGGCGACGAATTCTGATGAGTTTTAAGGAAACTGCTGCAGGTGGCAATGTTACTTTCGATTGCTCTCGTTCGGGTCCTTGCGTTGCCTGCGCTTACTCTGAAAAGGTCTCTCTCTCTCTCTCTCTCTCTACACAAACACATACACAATTTTGATACCGTGAGTTGTGATGGAGGGTGGTAGGGACGGTGGACTGGATAAAGAACCAGGTATTGACATTTTTTGCACTGAATGATGCTGTCCTCATATTCAATCCAACCTTGCAAGTTTTTGCCTGAGCTTTTACCACTGTACTAAATAAGATTCAAGTTCGTGGACCCCTTATATTGATGACTGAAGTGCATTAGCCGAAACGTGGGAAAATTCATGTGATTACATGAGGGCTCGTTTCTGTTGTGCTTGGTAGAGAAATCCAATGTTAGATTTTCGCTACCTATAAATAATTAGATATGTAAATGCAGACGAAGGTTTGGACCTGTGATGGTGGTTCATTAAATTTGTTGTGCTTTGCAGTAGTTTGATGGGGTTTATAGTGAACTCAATTGGGTTTTATAGGTTGTTTCTCTTTTTTTAATTCTATTAGCGTTTGTTCAACCTGAGGCTAAATGGATCTTACTGGTGATTTGGTTTAGCCCATGAGATTTTGTCATGCAACTATGTGAGTGAATGACATTTGGGCATATGGTAAGGCTACATTACCGAAATGCTGTTTTTGGGTACTGTATCAACGTAGCTGAAAAGAAAGTGAGTTACAATATAAACTGGTGAGGCTACAACGAAGAGGGGTTGTTTGGAATGGATCCTAGATTCCTAACTATTATTTTTGTAACGTGACCCCAGTTAGAACATGACCCAAAATAGTTATATGTTGATCCACAAGAATGTTAGCTTTTGTTACAACACCTCCTTCAGTTCTGTAATCTTAAAGTGAACCTCTTTCATGAATATGTCTAGCTGTACATTTTTGTGCCTATGGGTTAGGAGGGTTAAGGTCAGGTTGCTTCTTACCAAATGTTGGAGAGAGAGAGAGAGAGCGAGGTTTATAAAATCTATTTCACTTCCTATCTTTTTGACATGTTTTATTTTTGTATACTTAGTGTTCACGTTGCATGTTTTCTTGTAGAATGATGAGAAATATCGCTGCAGTGAAACTGGATATCGTCTCCCTTTGAAATGTGTAGAAGTTGGAGCCGCTTCAAAGGAAAAAGACAGCAAAAAAAGGCAGAATGGTCGATCTGCTCTTGAAAACACTATTAATGAAGTGAAACCACAGGCCATGTTACATAATACAGAAGAGCTAACTATTTCACTAACACATAGGATTATGCTGGATGGTTCATCCACATCAGATGGTGGCTCACAGTTTTACATTACGTACAGAAGCTGTATACCTGCAGTTGATGAAGAGAAGCTATCAGTACTTGGTTTTGAGGTATGTTTGAACTTTTCGGTGTGCCCCTGTTAGTGTGATCTTTATTAATGTACTTATGCAATTGGTGACTGACAGAAATGCCTTCACAACTTTAAAGTAGAATGCTGTAGCACTTTCTACTGACACAACCGATTAACAGTGGCAGTCATAGCAGCATTTCCATATCACTTGAACAATCTAATGCATTGCCCTATGGTCATGATTTTGTTTTGTGGCCTGTTAGTAGGTTTTTAATCACGTCATTGCAATTCATCTGCATCTATGATGTGATTCAAGGCGTATCACAATCCAAGATATATTCTGATGCAATCCAAGATATGAAGTTATGAGTACAGTTAATTCAGTAACAATGGAGGACATTCAATGCTTTGATTCTTGCATCATAATGGGTCAATACTCTAAGAGTCAGTCTAAGAAGTTTAATAGTTCTTGCCAAGCTTAGGGGTCAAATCTAGACATTGATTTCATAGTTACTAAATTGAGTTGCAACACCAACCAGCAGAGTGGCTGGGTCAATGGTCATGAGTTCAGGAATTAGCGTGGTGTCAACCGATTTAATGTGATTATTTAAGAATTTATAAGTTTTCACTTGTCATATAATAATAGAGTATTATTAAAAACCCTAGGAGTTGACTATATTTCATACCCTAATTACTAAAGTGGATAATCATAGAAAATAAAGGGTAAAAAGAGACATTTTGTACATGTATCATCATGAATTAATCCTAGCATAAATTACTTGCATATACACGCATCTTCTGTACATCTTTTATGTATTACATGTATGCACTGAATTCTAAGATTGAGAAAACATGTTCATTTTACATTATTCGAATAAGAGCCAATCCCTCACACGACTTGATACTTGTTCTCTTTTCTTCCCTCAAGGCTTACGGTTTCATTGAAAGCCAATCAACACCCATCATTAGTCCTGTCACTATATCAAATTTTAATCTGAACTTGATCCGATTCTAAATTCGGTTAGACCGATACGAATTGATATTTATAACCAATTATTCTAGTCTGAATTTACTATATCATATTCCACAGATTCAAATTTGAATATGCCGAAATTCGATATAATTGTGCATACATATATAAAGATATGATGAAATTTGGTGGTTACTTGAGAAAATTGAATTGAAACTAAGATGTAATTTGCTAAAATTCAACTCTAGTTGAGTCACATATCATATTAGATCTTCGATCGGATTTCTAATATTTGAAGGATTTGGATATGGATACTATCCATTGGATAATCAGATCAGAATTCAGAGCTAGTTTTTAAATCAAATTTATATTCGGATCACTCAAAATATAATCCAAACTTAACCGCTAACAGACTTGCTTACCATTTGTTTGCAAGTTGCAACGCATTTTGATAATTGTAGTTTGGTCATTCTCTTTAACCTTGATAGTTGCCCCCATTGAGAGTAAACTCTGGCTTCACCGCTGTTTCAGCTAGCCTTGTTGTCTTGTGCAATATAGTAATAGTACTGGTCGGGTAGGCTTAGAAGGCTTCCAGTTTGACATTGGTCATTCAATAGGTCCAAGCAAAAGGCAAGACCATTCCAATATGTTCCTTCCAATTAGTTCCCTCTTCCTTATATAAGCTCCTAAAGTTTCTGCGGATGGAAGACAAGGCTGCAATACACATGTTGAAGACCCAAGTTAAAAAAACACCACCACCACTAACAAACAAACAAACAAAAACCTACACAAACTCGTGTTTGAGCTATTTTGCAGCCCAGAGAGACCGATGTAGTCCTAGAGATGGAGTTATTGCCAGTGAATTTATTAGTAGATGAGGAATTATGGGTTTATAGTGCTTTGATTGCAGCAACATGGTGTCTTGTCCTAGAACTGGTAGAAGATTAATTTAGCTTGAGCACTCTGTGGTGTTATTCCTTATATCTCTCGTTACTTTTTAATTTTTTTTGACACATCCTGAAATATTCATGGCAGGGGATTATGTTTTGTATGCTTCTGTTAAGCGGTTCATTTGTATATTTTAGAAGAAAGCGAACAGGTGCCATGTCTGCCACAGGAGCAGTGAGAGTTCCAACCAGTTCAAGGTTTTAAATCGGAATCTTTGGACGTTATAAGGCGTAAGTTACCATGATTAGCAGATCGTTTAAATAGTTAATTACTGAGGTAAAATCAAAGATCATACATAGTAGTTCTAGTATTTGTGTATTTCCTTTGGTTTTTTCCTGTCATGTAATCAGTTATTTGCGTTTTTGTCTCCTTTTCATTTTCTAACCTGCACTGTTGCTATCACCACAAGAAAAGCAATGTAGCTGGTTGACATGAGGTATGATTATTGTACCAGCTGTTTTTGTTTGTCCATTTTATAGAAATGTTACATGTTATAATCGACATACAATAACGATGTTGTTGTATAATTTTTTTATAGCAGCGTTTATTTTGTATTTTCCCTGTTGTCCTGTTCAGGTTTATTCCCTTTTTTCCAAGGTCTAAGTTGTATATACGTTATGTTGTAAAATAGTAAGTAATCAAGTAGCGTTTTATTGATGAAATTATTTTCATGCTAAAAAAAAATCTTTTAGAAAAAAAGTAATCAACCAGTACATAAATGTAGATGTCAAAAGAACTTGAAGTGCGGCCTCAGGTGTGCCGATTATGGAGGCTCGAGAATCTTACTATGCATTCTATGACAAGTTTATAGCTTTTTTCTTTTAATTTCGTTTCTTTTCTTTTCATTTTGAGGGCTCCTTATCCTCTCATGTATTCTCTCCTACACTTTTTTAATAAAATTCTCATGTTTCCTATCAAAACCCAAAAAAAAAATAGAAAACAGAAAAAGAAAAAAAATGAATTTTAGGTGATGAAATGTAGAAAATTTGGTTTCAAAATGATTGAAATAATCAAAATATTTCCGTTTTTTAGAATAGTGAAACAAATCAATGGTAAAATTAAAATTTTAATATTTTGAAGTTTTTCTTAATATTTGATCATTTAGACAATTGTTTTAGAATATTTTAAGATATTTTGATATATTTTTATTAATTTTTTGAAAAAATAATTTTTTAATTTTTTATTCGTTTCTGTTCTGTTTTCAATATGGGTCAAAACTTCTTTCTTTCTTAGGTGATCAAAATAATATACAAAAACAAAATTTTAATCAAAGTCCACGTAGATGGTATGAAAAGTTCATTAACGTCGCTAAAGTTTACATTAACAAAGATGCATTGAATCCTCAAATGATTGAATAGAGATTATAGGAGAGTGAAAGTTAACAACAAAGAGAACCAAAAACTGCTATTTCTTTGAGGCAATCCCAAAATCAGAGAATGAAGGAACAACATGAATCATTTTTGTATTGAGATTCCATTAACACTTTTAATTAACCATGGATTGATGAAAACCTGTATGATGTGTCACCTAACAGTAAAGAAACCGAGAAATTGTATTGAAAGGGATCTAGGTATTACTGTTAACGGAATTTTGACCAATAAATTTGTTTTTATAAAGCTAGCAAGAGTCTCATTTCCTGCTGCAGAATAATGCTACGAGGACCTCATACAACAACACTACCCAACCAACAGGGTAGAAATGTTGAAGATGCCAACAATTAAGTGTTTGAAATATGATTTGTTCTACTTGTGGCAACTAAAGTTCGGCTTGGTCGAAAACTTACCGCATGCGTCTACAAACCAGACCAACAACAATCCAATTCTATAAATTATTTCCACTGGTCGATTTTTCAGTCAACACTCCGTGGAAATGGCAAACTGCCTGCATACATGCTAAAACCTGCTCTCTCTACGATGAATTGTAAGATTACAGAACACAATTTACCATGTTTTGCTGCTTCCACCTTTCGGGAAAAAAAAAATATACAAGACAAAGGACTTGGTGCCTTCTGTCAGTTCTCAGGCGAGTATCTTGAGCACATAATTAAAGTCAGCAGCAGAGCAAACTCCAAAGAAAAGAATGATGTTGACCATTATCCTCAAACAACAAAACTCCTCTTTTAAAACACATCTACAATGCACAATGGCAAGCGAGGACTACAAAAGCCGGGAGAGGTATGTAGATCATAAAAAATAATCGGGAGTCTTGCGTGTGGTGTCAGGCTCAATCTGGCGGGGTGCTGGGTCAAATTGAAGGAAATTTTGTTCCATGTTCTCCCCAATTTCTAGTATCGCAGCCATATTCCCGCACCGGTAACAATAGTTTGGAGCGCTAAAAACAGTCACCACATTCTTTTCCTACAAAATGCATGAATGGTAACTATAAATGACAAAGACGGAGACTTGTGAAAAAATACATTGTTTACTCCATTTATTTTCACAAACCTGACACCAATTGTAACCTTCCATGACAAGCTGGTGGGCTCTTGAAATCAGAGTTAGCCCATTGGTGTGGTTGAACTGAGCAGCAATATCCTGTCCGAAAGTATAGCCAGCACCTCTTGGAGATATTCCCCACCCACACCGGTCATCTGGATCAGACCACAAGAGATCACCACATAGGTCCTTCATGTGGAACCTACCAAGACAAAAAAGATTTTAGTAAAGGGGCTTCAGCAAAATCATCTTAGGACATTCCATACGCCATACAAAATTTGCAGAGATTATGGCACAAAAATCACCATTAGCTCTCCTTTGTGATTATACCTAACATGAACGAGATTGACAACCACTGAGCATCTTATGCATTATTCCAAAAGGGATCTAGCAAATAGCAGAACTGAAGAAGTCACAGTTTCTTTTTTTCTTTTGGCAATTTTCAGAATGTACCATACTAAGGAAGAGAGGGGGGGAAGGGGGGGGGGGGGGGGGGGCTCTAGAGGCGATGTATGATGTATCCCACAGTCTGATTGGGAATTTACTATACATAAACAAAAATAGGCTTTTGCAACTTTGTGAAAAAAAACTTGAATTTACAACAGACAGGTATGAGATCTCAACACATAGGAACTCCAGGCATAGGATGGTTCATATACCTCCTGTATGCGGTCCAAGGCTCGGATATTATCAAGTGTATCCAATGATGGTGAAAGTCCTCCATGCAAACAGAAGATCTGTAATGTTACAATGTGTAGCTATTAAAAGTTGTCATGAGATTAATCAAAATGAGATATTTATGCATGTAGTATGTACAACTCAAACCTGACTCTCAATAAGTGCTGTAAGGGGCAGATAATCAAAAAGGTCGGTGAAATGCTTCCAGACATTGGCATTTCCATACTTCCTCAAGCATTCATCATAAAAGCCATATCTGGATTGAATATAAATAATAATAAAAGTTAGCCATAAGTTCAATCAAATAGCATATAGTAACTACTATAAAAATAGCAAAAGCTCCAGGCTGCATGAAGTAATTATTTTCTCTGTTCAATTAACACCAGAAAGCTTAAGCCAGTACCTAGGCTCAGCTCCATGGATCATCCTCTCCAAAATCCATTCTATCTAATCTAGATCCATTTGAGGGTATGATGGGAATTTGCATTTGAAATTGAAGAATTCTGACAAATTTTAGCCAAAACAATTGACACATGGCATTTTTGTTACATCTTTCATGTAGTTTAACTCACTCACTGTTTATACAACTTGCAGTGCAATAAACAAAACTCAAGATCATGTAACTTGACCCTCGAAACATTACACACTTGGATTACAACCTGAAAAACCAAATGTCTTACACTTGAGTAATTTGCCGGCTTTCATGATTTCCTCGAAGGATTGTGATTCTATCTCTATAACGAACTTTCAGAGCCACTAGAAGTGTGACAGTTTCCACTGAATAGTAACCACGATCTGCAGTGAACAAATTTGGAATATACCACTTAAAGAGAAAGCACTGAATAGTAAATCAAGTTGAGCAGAAAGGAGATTTTGGCACAGAAGTATCTTTTCACGAGCAAAATACAAATTAGGCATAACATCTCCCCTCTAACATGTTTTATGGCTTTTTTTCCTTTTCTCTTTTTTTTTTTTTTCCAATTGTTTTTATGTGTGTGGGCATGGGGGTGGGGGTTGATAGCCAAATATCTTAATAGCAAATGATCAATGAAAAATCAACTGATATAAAACTGACAGTACATGTCCACATGACCAAACACTGCAAATTAAAATTTTCGACTCTAGACAACATTGGCATTACCCTTCAATTCTCACAAATGCTTGTATTTGTTGCATGATAAAATTGAAAATTAAGCATTGAAAATTGAATGATAAATTTTAGGATTAATCTCATTTTGCACCCTGAAAGATTGTTCGAATCTCAATTTACACCCTCAAAGATAAAAAAATCTCAATTTACACCCTCAAAGATAGAAATTTGTATCAATGTGCACCCCCAAAGATCAAAAATCTCAATTTGCACCCTCAAAGATAGAAATTTGTATCAATGTGCATCCCCAAAGATAAAAAATCTCAATTTGCACCTTCAAAGATAGAAATTTGTATCAATGTGCACCTAAAATTAAATTAATAAATTATACCTTGATCCCCTCATGTTTGTCACTTAATCATTTGAACTCCTTCACATTTAGAATATTCCCTTTACATCTCATGACGTTTATGCATGTGTAACACATAACCACTTTTCGTTGATATATATTAATGTAATCGTTAAAAAATATGATTTTATCCTAATATAAAATTATAATTTTATATTACCTTTTATTTTGTGGATTCGATATACTCTAAAGTTGAAAATCAAGCTTACCATTTGAATGTCTAATAAAATGCAGATATTTATATAAAAGGGAATATGAAAAATATTATATAAATATTTATATTTTATTAGACATTCAAATGGTAAACTAGATTTTGAACTTTATAGTATATTGAACCTATAAAATAAAGGGTAATATGAAATTATAATTTTTTATTAGGATAAAATTATATTTTTTAACGGTTATATTAATAGATATCAATGAAAATGAGTTACGTGTTATATGTGCACAAATGTCATAAGATGTAGGAGTAATATTCTAAATGTGAAGAAGTCTAAATGATTAACTGACAAATATGAGGAGATTTAGGTATTATTTATCAATTTAATTTTAGGTGCACATTGATACAAATTTCTATCTTTGAGGGTGCAAATTGAGATTTTTGATCTTTGGGGGTGTAAATTGAGATTCGAACGATCTTTCGAGGTGCAAAATGAGATTAACCCTAAATTTTATTACATATATACTGAAATTTAAGCACTAAGTTGAATCAAATTATTTGACCATACATGACGCAAAAATCTGAAAACTATTAATTCTCTAATTTAATCCTTCCCCTCTACCAACCAGGGACGTAACCAAAAATTTGTCGTAGTGGTGGCAAATTTTTTAGTAATAAAAATGCTACATATACTTAATTCGAGGACTTAATTTATAAAATTAATGTATTGATAATTTGATATTGTTGAATTAGCAGAGTCAGAACATTTAATCTGAGACCTTACTAATTCAATGGTGGCAATACATTAGATACTCAAATTAAATTCTAATAATATTGTTCTTCTAACAATAATAATATTAAAAAGTTTGAACAAATAATAAATGAAAAGACCAGAAGCTCTCACTTTAATATTAATGCCTAGGCCATAATGGAATAGCCTTATCAATGGAAGATAGGGGACAAGATACAGGTAGAGAGAACGAAGAGCTTCACAATGATTTATAAAACACAAATTGAGGGATTGATCTAATTAAATATAATTTAGTTTCACTTAAATGAAAGCAAAGAAATTTAATGTGAGGAATAATAAAATAGATTTAAATGAATAAGTTTTTTTTTAAGGGCAAATTGAGTATATATTGAAATCTGTATAAAAAAATTTGTTGAGTGGGGGCAAGCACGAGCGACTTTGCCCTTGCCCACAAGAAGTACCTCATAATCATCACCACCTCCACACATACCACAAGTGGTGCCACCATCATCTCACACCACCCTCACAATAGTTCAAGGTCATAGTACCGACTATTGATTCCAAGGACACTGAAACACATCAGCTAAGGTGTCACTGAATAGTATCGAACGATAGGTACGAAATGCCAGATAAAAAAAATCTAAACTTAACAAGTTGTTTGGGCTATATTGGTAACAATGACTCTGGTGACTCGAGGTTGAATCAGAAATATCTTGAACGACTAAGACGAGTGGTGTGAGACTTGTGACTTTTTAGATGTGATTGAAACGAAAGGTGTCAACTCATAACAATATTAACCGATACTTTAAACCATACCACATACATGTCATCCCATTGTCAACACCATAATTGCTCTTACCATTATTTTCGTCTTTCTACCAGCGTCGCTGTCACCATGACCATATTTCCACCGACTTTACCACCAACACTATCATATCCACCAACATCCCTAAAGGTACTAATAACAATGATGATAGAATGGGAGTGATGGCAGTGTCGGTGTCGGCGGTAGTAGCAAAATATTGAGAGAGATAGTTGGGGCTGATGGTAGTGGAAGCTGATGGCAATGATGGAGCCGACGGTGAAATAATTGAAGGGCAGATGGAGATGATGGTTGTGGGGTTGAGATATATGGTGGTTATGACGACAATGGTGATGAAGGAATGATAGTGGTGGTGATGGTTGTTTGGTTTTGGGGAGGGAGGTTATGAAAACGATGGGACAAGAGTGGCATGTGGCGGCAATGATGAAGGGAAGAAGTGGGTCAATAGTGGTAGTGGGATGGTTGTGGTCATGGTGGAAGCATGGTGATCTAGGTGGTGGTTGGTAGTGGTGGGATGGGCATCATGGCAAAATTGGCAGCAACGACAATGGTGGTGGTGAAAAGTTGGGGCGTAAGTGTCATTATGATCAAAATGTTTTAGAACAAATTGGTCCATCCCATAACGAAATGTCTATAAAATACTTGCTCACTAGCGTATTCAACATTCAATGATAAGTAACATGCTTGCTACTAAACATTTTAGTCCATTTTTAGGAGGTGCTTATATATTTAAGTGATTTGAGTTTTGATTATCAAATACAATAAATTAAAAAGGCCTGGAATGTGTTCATTTTTTATGACTGCATTGTGTTATCAAAAATCTCTATATTATTATAAACATGAAACTTCATTTAAACAAAGGGTAACATATTAAGTAGACACTTGAACCACCTCTTATGATCTGTCACCCCACTATGATTCAAAATCATCAAAAAAATAAACACTAGAAATAAAATTTGGAAATAGCTGATAGTCAAGCAATCCCCGGTCTAAATATTAGTTTAGCAACCATTCTGAACTTGAAATTTTCAAGAACTTTCTAAGCATGGATACATTAAAAAAAATCAGAATAATGGCACTGGAAAGAATTTAAGGTAGAATCAACCATGAAAAAAGAATATAGAATTCTGCTAGTCTACGCCATGGCATCCCTGCATTTAATTTCTTGAACATGAAAAAGATAGGGACACTGTCTATACAGCTGAGAAGTGCAGTGATAAGCTTCCAGCATAGTCCAAAAATGATGCATAATTCATAATGTGGAACAGACTTTCAATTTTTTCTCCACAGAAAAACAGAAAAAATGAAATCTCTTGCCCCAACCTCCTTTTTAGGTCCATGACATCAATAATTATACCACCTTAACTAAAGATCAGAGGTATATGGAGTAGGCATCCCAGATCAACTAACCCTAGAGAGTAATGAAGTGTTTCAGATGGTTGATTTACGTGCATTTTCTGGTTTCTTGACCAAACAAGCTAATCTGATATATCCAATCAAACATTATCCAAGTAACAAAAAATGTGTCATACGAATCCTATACTTGCTTCAGAACCATGTTTTTTGTAACCATTCATGAACTATTTACCTAACAACTTCAATACAACTCTATTTACCTAACTACCTCGATACAACTCTATTTACCTAACTACCTTGATACAAGTCATAACTGTTCCTTCCCTCACCTTGTTTTTTTTTCCCCGATAAGCAATTACCAGCCATCTTTGTACAATACCAAACTAGGATCACTCAAACTAACATTGCCCTAAATCAACCAAAACTGAAATTTCAGTTTAACAAAGTTACAAGTAACGCAAATAACCCTAGACTATGAATGGACTGATACTAACATGTGATGTAGATCGTGTTAGGGAAGAATTAGGGATGAGAAGGGAAGAAGAAAGGGATGAGAAAAGAAGAAGAAGGAGATGAGAATAGAGAGAATTTTAGAAAGAAGATTCAATATCAATAATCAATAATCAATAATCAAAGTCTAGTCCCCCAACAAATATGTATCCCCTATATATATAAGGAATTCACAAATACTATATATATAAGGAGATCACAAACCTTAAAATAAATAAATAATCAAAATGACAACTAAACCCTTAAAAGTTAAAAGAAATTACTTAAAAGCTAAATATTAAAAGTATATAAATAACTATCATAATTAATCTACAATATCTATCCAATTCCTACATGATCCCCATCATTCTCTTTCGGTTGAAAAAAATTCTCCTCCGGAGAGTCTTCAAAGTAGAATTACCCCAAGAGAGCAGGATAAAGATGACATAATGCCTCATCTAGAATAAAAGGACCATCGACTTCTTTCCATCGACCAGGATAAATGCAAGAATCTCCATCTGTATGAACACCTGCGAATAAAATAGGAGGCTCTGGAATACCTCGATTATGCAGCATGTTCTCCCAATAAAAATCTGGACTAATACTAACATTCAATGGAAAATTAAGCAAATAAGCATTAGATCCAAACTCAAGAATAACAAAACAATTCCCCTTAGATTTGAACAATAGGCATTCAATGGGACAAGACATCAGTGACAAAAGAGTAACTATAACACCCTGGTGCTGAAAATAAGAAAGTACAAACTCAATTGAACACTTGACAGTAGGCAAAAAATCAAAGTTAACACTCTCAAGTGAGGCAGAATCCAGAACAATGTCAACAATCTCAGATTAGGAAGAATCTGTAACAAAGTCATGATGACTTGGACAAGCTGACATAGAATAGTCACTATTAGATTCTGTAATAAATGACTCGATTGGTTTAATATCTTGCATAGGTGTAGACTCAACAGACTTTTCCACAATTTTTAAGATAAAAAATGGTTCAAGAATTGACACAAACAAAGACTCACACACACTTTCTTTCAAAATGGACTCTTGTGGGTGCAAAGGAGGAAGACTCTGATATGACAAAACTAAATGAGGGAGTTAAAAGTCCATATGAGTAACATTTTTCTCTTTATCTGACACTAAAATATCTAAATCCTTTGTCACATTCGAATTAAAAAAACATGCAGAAACAACATGGACATCGTTTAAGTAATCATGATACTCATATGTGATGGAATTAAAATTGAAAGATATCCTATCAGCAGGATGTGATTGAGAACTCATCAAGGTATAGTTGAATTTCTTATGAAATCTCTCAACCTTTAGAGCATATTGATAGGCTGCAACTAACGTATTAGAAGTGTATTGTTTAACCTCCCTACTAATTTTTGTCTCGACCTAAAAATAAACTGATCAATTGTCCAAGGTTCTTCAACAATGTCACACAAGAACATGAGATAATCAAACTGGGCAAAGTAATCAAAGACACTAGAAGAATGTTGTCTAAAATTGAGCCATTAGTCATAAACTTGATCCATATAGGAAATAGGCAAATACTTCTCTTTCAATTTATATCTCATTTCAACCCAAGTGATAGGTGGTTCTCCTAAGGGGTCTAGGCTTCTTTGGATTGTTTGCCAATACTTCTTGGCGAAACCCTCCAACATCAAATTAGCAAAACGGACGCAATGAAAATCCGACATGCCATGCCAATTAAAATATTCTTCTAAATTTGCTAACCAATCCAAGAATTGATTGGGATCCGGAGTACCAAAAAATGTAAAAGGATCTTTGATTCATTTGGTCATATGGGTTGACTCCATGAAAACATTCTTTGACTTCCTATGATGATGACATTGAGGAGAGATTCTTAATACATGCGTATTAGAGAAACTCGTGAGTGACTCTTGGAACAAGGGAATGACGCCAAATTCAAGTTCAAGAATGTAATTGACAAATAATTTGGATCCTTTGCAAATTTTTTTAATTTTTCAATGAATAAAAATATCAGTTTCAAATTTCTATAGAAGTATGCATACCATAATCAAGAGAAAATTCTGAAACTTTTTGGAAATGATTCTGCAATTTTATGGATCTGTTGGGAATATTTTTTGTAATTCTGAAACTTCTGGGGGGAAGATTCTGCAATTTCTAAAACTTCTAGTGGTGATTCTATAATTTTTGAAATTTTCTGGTAGTGGTTCTACAACTTCTGGAATTTTCTAGGGTATTTCTGTAATTTTTGAAAACCTCTTGGGATGTGTTTGTAATTTTTGGGACTTTGGAGATGTTTCTATAATTTGCTGAGACTTATAGAGATGTTTCTGTAATTTGCTGAGACTTATGGAGATGTTTCTGTAATTTGCTGAATCTACTGAGAACTTTGGTTCAAAACTTAACCCACCAGGCTACTGTTACAGCAATGAAATATGATAAAAAATTTTGCTTTCTCCTTTTTTTTTTTTTTACTAATGAAGAGTATTTTTTTTTATGAACAATGCACCCGTAAACAGTGCGATGAACAGTAACTTCATTTTTTTTTTAAAATTTTTTTTTCTTGAATCAAAGTTGGGCTCTGATATCAAATTGATGTAGATCGTGTTAGGGAAGAATTAGGGATGAGAAAGGAAGAAGAAAGGGATGAGAAAAGAAGAAGAAGGAGATGCGAATAGAGAGAATTTTAAAAAAAAGATTTAATATCCATAATCAATAATCAAAGTCTAGTCTCCCAACAAATATGTATCCCCTATATATATAAGGAATTCACAAATCTTATATATATAAGGAGATCACAAATCCTAAAATAAATAAATAATCAAAATAACAACTAAACCCTTAAAACTTAAAAGAAATTACTTAAAAGCTAAATATTAAAAGTATCTAAATAACTATTATAATTAATCAATAATATCTATTCAATTCCTACACGATCCTCATCAACATGAGATCTTAAGTATATCCGTATGCCATGTTGCATTCTCTAATTAAATCTCAGACAAATGAGAAAGGAAAACCGTTGTAAAAGCAAGATGTTCAAAAACTTAACTGCACTAAACTCGGGGAGACTGCTTTAAGGGCACCCTAAATATATAGCTAAGCTTCAACTTTTAGTTGCATACTTGCCCAAATTTCCAGAGAAACAATAGATTTTCATAAAATGAACATTATGCATTCTAATATTATAACCGGAATTGCAATTATGCATCTATTAGTAGATCAGTGTGGAAAAAATAAGGTAATTAGGACACCACTTATTTGCAGTTCATATTGGCCTCAATGAATTACTTCCTATACTCATC
Organism: Ilex paraguariensis; assembly: GCA_963454935.2. Lineage (NCBI taxonomy): Eukaryota > Viridiplantae > Streptophyta > Magnoliopsida > Aquifoliales > Aquifoliaceae > Ilex > Ilex paraguariensis. The sequence continues at coordinate 119,896 of CAUOFW020000924.1, forward strand.
AACCCTTTATTCTTTCGCTATAACTGTATCCATATCTACATATGCATAACAGATTGACATACACAAGCCATGTCAATATCCGAAAATTATATCTTCTACCAAGACAGATCAACATTTTATTCCCCTTTCAAAACACCGTGTAAAGTCCAAAACACCACACTTACTTATGAAAACAAACGCATCGAAATTAACGCTGAAAAATCGAAAACTCACCAACGTAATCCCCCATAAAGAGATAATTAGTATCCGGAGTATTTCCGCCTATCCGAAACAGCTCAATCAGATCGTAGAACTGCCCGTGTATGTCACCACATACCGTGACCGGACACTTCACCGGCTGCACATTCCATTCCTCCACAAGTATCGCCCTCGCTTGATCGCACAGCCCCTTCACCTCCGCCTCCTTCAAAGGCTTGCACTCCATCAACTGCCCTATCTGCCGATCCAGATCCCCGTGCGACGGCATTTTCTCCTCTCTCTCTCCCGATCTAGAAACTTCAAACTCCAAATCGATCCAAAATCTAGATCGATTCACCAATTTAATCGACTAATTTACCTACCGAGATTTGAGTTTAAATTTGAAACTCAATCGGATCGATTTAGCATCTAAAAATTAGGAATTCTAGCTCCCAATCATTTTCTAATTCCGAGATTCGTCTCCATTCGGAAGAATCTCTTTCCCTCCCACTAGAAAATCCAAGAGAAAAAATTTTATAAATAGAAAATTTTATATATTTATATGAAGAGGTATATATATATATATATATATAATGTCTACAGATATATATATGTGTGTGTATGTAATTGCGTAGAAAATCAGAGAGAAAGAATTGGAGGTGGTGGAATGCCAAATGAAACTCAAATGAAGCCAAATGAAATGAAAATTCTCTCTCTCTCTCTCTCTCTCTCTCTCTGGTGAATGTGTGTTTTGTGAGTTGGCTTCCACACTATTGTAAGGAACGAAATTTCTCGCTCCGGTGGCTCCGCCGGGTCAAAATTGAAGTTGTGGAGACACGTGGCGATCTAGTCGCTGCTGCTGTTTTTGGACATGTTTCTCTAGGGTTCTACGTGCGCCATGCGGTTTAGGATAGTGAGTGATATTATTGGGCCGTATATGAGGTTGGAATGGGTCTAATGAGTCAATGGATCAAAGTTTTGAATCATTCGGTCCATACGAGAATAAACAACTTGCATTTAGTCAAGACAAAAATAATTACCGTAGATTATTAATACTAAGAAGTTCCATCCAGCCAAACTAGAAGCTTCCTTAACGGAGTGACAAATAAATAATACGGAGTGAAAAAAACAGTTGTTCTTTGAATTGATCACAGATACTTGACTCCTTGGCTTCTACTCCACTTGACCAACAAACCAGGCATTTGGACGTATTATATGTTTTTGGATTAATTTTCAAATCACATCAAGTATACGGGAGGACAAGTTAGACTACTTTAGAGTAATGATAAGTATTTATCTGTTTAAATCATAAATTGTACATTTGAATTTAAGATATAATGTTTTCAAAATAAGGTTATGTCCGCTTCTTTATCTTTACCTGACTCGTGCTATAAGTCAAAGTCTTGTGCACTAGACATAATTTTTTTTTTACTAAATTAATGCACAAACTAATCGGGGAATTTACAAGGATGAAGGTATGGAGCGATCCCCCTATCATTCTTAAAATTTTGAAAAAGAAAACAAAAGAGCTGAATGTTTATAGGCCGGAAATATTTATAGTTAATTATATCAATTTTTTAAATTCAAATAATATTACTCTTATAATTAATATTCGGGGACTTTGCAGTACCAACAAATTTTTTATAGTACTATCGATTACTAATTTGTATTATAAAATTTTTGGTATTTTGAAAAAAGAAATTATAACTACTCAAGGAAGGAATCAATACGGTATTAATCCCAACATTTCATAATCGATTATGCCTTTTGAATTTATAATTTATACCTCAAAAAAAATTATAACTTATTTTTAAAAAATTATAATTTTCAATATGGATAGTGCCGACAGTAGAATAGAAATTGCCATTAATAGTAGTCCAATGAGGTGGATCTTGAAGAAGCTAAAAGCAATGATAGATTTTAAAGTGCAGTGATTGGAAATGTTAATTTGGTCTATTTCTTAATAATTTGTGTTATGATAAGATGTGCGTGTTTGTCAATAGCCCAATTTATTATTGGATAATGTTGCTACCACCAAGTTTTTCTAAGACTCCGAAACAAATATTCCTAACGTTGGCGGTCTTTCCATTGTACCACGATACTATTTTTTTTTTTTTTTTTTTGGGGGTACAATATTGAAGTCCATATATGTATAAGAGGTCAAGTACATTGGACAGTCATTAATCAAGCATTTTAATGTTTTACATTAATTACGTCCTCGTCGAAAGCACAATGAGTAATAATAATAAAGGAGACATGTTGACAAGAATGTCACAAGTCAGCCATTAAAAAACTGAAGGTTATTTATATAACGCAATTCAGCGCCGGCCCAAAGCCGAAAGTGATCTTTAGGTCCGGTTGTAAAAACATATAGAGAAATTTGGAGGCCGGTTTCGTAGATAAACTTGTTTTGAGATAAGTCCTGTAAGAAAATTTGTTTGGATTCAAGTCTATTTTTTGACAATTTTACTATTCTACCCTTATTTTTTGAAAAATCATAAACGGTGTATAACTTGCCGTTTCTACACTAGGCGGAGAAACTCTTCGTTGTCGAATAGGAACCTGAAAACTTCCCCTCTATTATAGGCTACAAATCCGGCTAAAAAGCCACCAAAATCTATCTCATCTTTCTTCTCTAAAAAACAGAAACTGTCATTACCCAAATTGATTTTGGGTCAAACCGTCATTGCCCAAATCGGCTCCCTCTCAATCCTTTCCTTTGCTTCTTCAACTTGTTTCTTTTTATACAATTTGTTTAGACTGTAATAACTATTCTTCGGATTCTTCTTGTGCATCTGATTCATCTTTCCATGTTATCCATTTTTAAAATTTGTACCGATTCAAAACCATAAAATCGAAAATCGGCATCACTCCTCAAGTTTCATTGGTGACATTACATTTGGTTTTGACATTAAAGACTTCTCCACAAAAAGCTTTGGGATTCTTTAAATAATACATAGGTATGTTAATTTACATGATATTTGATTTTTGTTTTAGGGTTTTAAAACAAAATTTACAAACTATACCGTTCATACTTTTGATTTTTTTTTTAAATAAAATTGTCATTTCTTGTTACTATATTAAAGTGTTGGGTATTATGATTTTATTTATTTTTTTGTTGTGTAATATATTCAAAATTGATTGATGTGGTTTCTTTAGAATTACTCATGTTACTGTGATAGAAATTTTCAAAATTTATTAGTGAAGATGAGATATGTGTTGATTGTCCTAAATCAACCATTAACAATGTGTTACCATTAGTTCATGACATTAACATCAATTTTTGAATTGTTTGATTTTTTACTATCTATTTTTCGAAATTCGATGTTACTGTGCACAATATAATCTTGGGGATAGAATTGTTCATGTTACTATTACTTAATCAATGTGTTATATAACTAGACTAGATGTGTACATTTTTGTTACTTTCTTCGTTGTTTAAAAAATTCGAAAACCATTATTTTTAGAGTACATTGAAATTATTCATGTTACTATGTGATAATTTAAAAATTGATTTCATATTTCCAATTTATGGAAGTGTTTGGGTACTGTGGATGTTACTGACAAAGTAATGTTACTATAATAACACAGTAACATACTATGAAAAAAATAAAATTAAAATCTTATTTAAAAAAAAAAAAATACGTTGAATGATGTTGCAATACGAACACCAATAAGTAATATTGAATTTCGGCAAAGAACAAAGAAAAAACGAAAATAATTAATTCTAATTCTAATACAAACACTACTAGTAACATGAAAAACAAAACTTAGAACCTAGTTTCAAAAAAAATAAATTAAATAACTCTGATAAATAACATTGAAATACAAATTTCAGTTAGTAACATCGAAATTCCGACAAAGTAACTTCCAATTTACGGTAATTTCAAAACAGCACTGTTAATCACGATATGTAAAAAAAGTCAATTAAAGTAAAAATACATCTGAAAATCAAGAACTAGTAGGTTGAACTGAAACCACATAAAAATTCAAACTCCCGTCAGTGTTGCTATCACTTTTGACACTCCTATAAAATAAAAATGAAGAATCGGTATGTTATGAAGAAGAAGAACACAACAGGTTTCCTGGAAAAATTCAAAAATGTTTAGATTTTTTTTTTTAAAAAAAAAAAACTCCGTTGAATGATGTTGCAATACGAATACCGATAAGTAACATTGAATTTCGGCATAGAACAAAGAAAAAACGAAAATAATTAATTCTAATTCTAATACATCACTACCAATAACATGAAAAACAAAACTTAGAACCTAGTTTCAAAAAAAAATTTAAATAACTCTGGTAAATAACATTGAAATGCAAATTCGGGTTAGTAACATCGAAATTCCGGCAAAGTAACTTTCAATTTACGGTAATTTCAAAACAACACCGTTCAATTAAAGTGAAAATACATCTGAAAATCAAAAATTAGTAGGTTGAACTGAAATTACATAAAAATTCGAACTCCCGTCACTGTTGCTATCACCTTCGACACTCTTGTAAAATAAAAATGAAGTAGCGGTATGTTACGAAGAAGAAGAACACATCAAAAATGTACAGTTTTTTACTTTTATTTAGCACGAAAAAATAATCAATTCTAAATCCAATAAAAAACAAAAGTCTGTTACAGGCACACGAATGGTATGTTTGATTCAGAATTTGAATTTGAATTTTTAAAGGAATTTTTTGATCCGAAATTGAAGCATAATATTTTTATATATACAGTTTCCATAAAAAACTTATCAGTTTGTTACCATGTATATCTCAAACATTTAACTTATGTCTTTCCATAAATGACCAAAGTTAACACCGTTAGGAGTATTTTTGAGATAAAAAAAAAAATAGACTTAGGTTAGTATATATAATTTTAAATATAAACTTAACTCCTTATAAATTTTCTTGCCGAATTTATCTCAAAACAAGTACGTATAGGGACTCACCCCCAATTTTTACAAAAATATAACTTACCAAATTTTTCCTTTCATCTTCTTTCCCCCGCTCGAGCCTGCAATTGGTAGGGCAAATCCCCCTGCCAAGTGATTGGGTTGAATGAAGCCCGATTTGAAACGCAACTCGACAGAGGAGTGGAGTCATTTCTTTGACCCCAAATCTAGTTTTGATGATCAAGAGAGAATCAAAATATCAAATTTTAAAATTTTAAAGTAACACTAAAAATTAAAATTTATTTTTTCAAGATTTTGTTTAAATTAAAGCTTATATTTTTTTTTATTATAAATCTTTTTTGATCATATGCATTTATTTTGATTATATATTATAGACAACCATCCGAATATAAAAAATAAAAAATAAAAAAAAATTACAAATTAAAGGTAAATTTTATTGATACATTCTGGATTTTAAGTTATATTTCATTGACATGCCAACATTATGAAATATCACTGCAAACCTTTGTTAGTTTTTGTCTGTTAATAGCCTTAATAGAGGATGTAATTTTACATAATTGTGTAAAATTACCCTTACTGGAACTCATATTTTACTTAATTATCCTTACTCAAATTAACATAAAATTAATCTATAATTTTATCAAATTAACCTTTAATTTTGTTTGATAAATATTCAATTTTATCCAATTAATATTTATTTTTATCAAATTTATCTAAATAAATATTAAATTTCATCAAATTATCACCAAATTAACTTTAAATTTTGCCAAATTAATATTCACATTCATCAAATTAGCATTCAATTTTTTCAATTAACATTCTTATTAGACTAATACCAAATTAATATTTAATTTTATAAAATTAATATAAAATTAACATTCAATTTAATCAAAATTACATTAAACTTCATCAAATTATTATGAAATTAATATTCAATTTGATCTAATTAACACCAAATTAACTATTAATTTTATCAAATTAATACAAGATTTTACCAAATTAACGTGAAATTGATCTTAAATTTTATACCAATTTATTTCAAGAAACTTATATTCAATCTCATCAAATTGATATTTAATTTTATAAAATTAATACCTAATTTTTTCAAATTAGTCCAAAATTAACATTTAATTTTATTTATTTAATATCCAATTTCATCAAATTAACCCCAATTTAACGTTTAATTTCATTAATTTAACATTCAATTCATCAAATTAACATTTTTTTTTGATTGAATTTCAAATTAACACTCAATTACATCAAATTAATACCAAATGGTTAATCAATTTTGTAAAATTAACATTCAATTTTTTGAATTTAATATTTATTTTTATCAAATTAATATTATTTTTTAAAATTAACACCAAATTAATATTTTGTTTAATCCATTTTTTTTATAGAAAACATTATGTTTAATCCAATTAGCATTTAATTTAGTTAAATTAATACTAAAATGATGTTTCCTACGACTTGAAGCTTATTTTATTTGGCCAAGGATAAATTTGGCAACTTTTAAGAGAATAGATCACCACATCCCACTTTTTTTGCTTTTGAGTAACAACATTAGATGACAATGGTAGTTTGTGAAACGTGTATATAAACTATAAGGGTGTGTAGTGATATTTTCAAAAATCAGAAAGGAAGTCAATGAAATATAACTTAAATTCAAGAATGTATCTATGAAATTTACCCAAAAACTAATTTAACCTCAAAAAAATCTTCTCATAAATTTGTTACAAATATCAAACAAAAAGTTATGCTAAAGGGAAAATTTTAGGTACACCCCTTCTTAGTTTACTATATTTTCAAAGATATCCTTATATTTTTTAAATTTTTACTGACACTCTCTGTCAGATTAAAAATGTTAATCATAATTCAATTTTATTAAATTGTCCTTGATAATAAACATATCTTCAATGAGACCCTCTTTATTTGTAAATTTTTTATATATTAAAATTTGGACAAATTAAAATTCAGTTCGAACTAATTAAATTTATTTTTTACATATTAAAATTTGATTTGATTAAAAATTATATTTTTTTACGTATTAAAATTTGAGCCGATTCTCAAATCAAATTTTAATCAACTCGCATTGAATTTTAATCGACTCGAATTTTGATACATAAAAAAATATAACTTTTAATCGACAGAAATTTTAATGAATCGAACTTTAATTGACACGAATTTTAGTAAGTAAAACTATAAATTTTAATTGACTTGAAGTGAATTTTAATCAAAGCTAACAGCTCAAGTAGAGCTCAAATCGGCTCGCATTTTAATACATTTAAAAGGAATTTTAACAGGCTTGAATTTTAATACATAAAAAAATAAAATTTAATCAGCTCGAATTTTGATCCAAAAAAAAAATCAGCTCGAATTGAATTTTTTATCAGCTCAAATTTTAATATGTAGAAAAACAAATTTTAATAAACTCGAATTTTAATATGTAGAAAAATAAATTTTAATCGGTTCGAATTTTAATCTACTTTTATGTAGAAAACTTATTTGGGTTTATGAAAGGGTATTTTTGGTATTTAAGATGAATTTTTTTTTTTTGTTAGAAATAGTGGTTTAATGGTAGGGATGTTAGTGATGTTTAAATATAAACTAAAAAGAGCATTCTTGAAGATATATAGTAAACTAGAAGGGGGTGTGGCTTAATAATTGATAAACTATGATAGCTAAATTTGAGAATACAATAATGTGTATTTGAACAAGCTGTTTTTTTTTTTATAAAAAATAGATTAATATTAAAAAAAAAAATCAAAAAGCCCTATTCAAATTTGTCGTTTTAGACCACAATATGTGTCGACCTGCATGTAACAAAATATTATGCATATCATATAAGGATGGGCATGACTTGGAGGTTGGAGGCCCGGTTAATGTGGGATGGGTTGCATTAATCATGTCTTAATAGAAAACATCACAGCCCATTTCAGACTATGCAGAGACCACAAAAATTTATATATATATATATATTTTTTTTTTTTCTTTTAGTACTGTAATCTTTAGTTAATTTATTACACAATGTGATGTTATTTGTATAAAAATGTGGTATGAAACCACGCTTTATATGATAATGTAAACACGTTTTTAACAAAAAAAACTTTAAATTGTGTTTTTTCACACATAAATATTATACATTAAAAAATGTGGGTTGAAAACAAGTTTTCAAGCAACTATGATAAATTAGAAAATAATTTAAAAATCATGGTATTTGGATATTTTTTTTTTTTTTGAAAATCATGGTATCAAAATGGATTCCCATTGCATCCACTTCCCATGCAACAAAAGCTCCATTCCGATTCTCCTTTTTTTTTTTTTTGGTTTTAATGATCAGAGGTGTCTAAGCTAGTTTACGTACACTTCGATTAATTTTTTTTTTTCTGTTTTGGTCAAAGCAGATTAATTATCTATACCAGAATTAGAATATTTATGTGATAAATTTTTCATAGTCTAATCCCAAAGAATTGTCAAATTTTAAATTCAAAACGTTTCAATTTCCAGATTTTATGTTTCTTTTTTTCACTTTGTCCCTTTTAGGTAATTGTCCCAATTTAAATCTAACAAACTTTAGACCGAGTCATGGCTTCTAAGCTGGCACTCCAACCCATGAGAAAAGAGAAAAGAGGGGATAAAAAGCATAGTAGAGAACCTACTTTGTTTTTCACTTTGAAGAGAACAGAGAGTACCACCATTTTTTTACTTGCTTTTGTGTAGTTTATATTTATTTACTGAAGGCCACGAAACTAGAGAATCTCAAATAGTTCTACAAGTTTGAATGAACAAAGACCAAAGCAGTACTCTCACACCCCCACACCAAAAGAATCCAGTGAAAAAGACTAACACAAGAAGCAAACAACCTTTTTTGTCCAGGTGCAAACACCTTTAATGGGTGGCTTTGCTTTAGTTTTGGAACACATGCTCTCACTTTCAAAAAATAAAAATAAAGGAGCTCGCATGGGTTGGTTATTCGAACACGGTATGAGTGTACATTAGTAATGTTTTGAGTTCGAGTTTTCTATTGAGGTAATAAGTTTTTTAGCATATGTGAATGAGTGTATGCACCCGAGATTTATGTTAAATCCAAAACACAATGAGTTAGAATGATGTTCTCTTGCAAAACAAAGAAAAATAATAATAATAACAATTCAAGTGAAGTTCCAAACATGATTGATTTGATAAATAGAGACGGGGGTACATATTCTTCGTACATGCATGGCTGGTGGCTGCTGGTACAATTTCTTGGTTTGTGTTGCGTCAACTTTTCTCCTCATAGGATTTTTCTTATTTGGTCTTCTACATGCAACAATCTCTCTCTCTTTCACTCTCACTCTCACACCCAAATGAACAAACAATTAATAGACAGTAAAAACTAAGCTGGCTCTACAAGGTTGTTTAATTTTTCTCAGGATTGTCACGAGTGCTTTCTGTGAAACAAACTTTCTTTTCTTCACTCCCCTCCCTAGAACACCACAAACAAATTTGTAAGTTAGAAGCTGTCAATAGTACTAATTACATACAAGATGACAAGATTGTTGTTAGCACTCGCACACATAAGATGAGTATGTCAGCAGACTTGATTCACTCAGTCTCGTGAGTAATAGCGTTTGGCACTTGAGATGACGAGCAAATACGACACATAACACTTGGTTCAATGGTACTCCTTGATTTGTAAAGGAGCCGCCTTTTTTAAGTCAAGGGTTTAAGCTCCCTTCTCTCCTCTCCCCTCCCCCCAAAAAAAAAAAAAAAATACAATACAACACATTAGATGCTTAGGGGCGTCGTAGTTAGTGTCAGGATGAGGTCTCTCAAGCTCCGCTGCAGCCTGCCCCTATTGCCTAAGCTTGACCAGGAGGTTGTTTAGAGTTCCCAGCTCTCCTGTTTAAAAAGCATAAATAGATTTCTCAGTATCTGCTTCTTTTCTAATAATTTCATTTCAATTAATTTCTTAAATTAAGCAGCATTTATGGCGTTACACACACGCATACGACTAATAATCGATCGAGCTCAAGTCAAATATGTTGAAATTGTTTTTTTAAATAAATTTAACAAATTATTCAAGTCTGAATAACTCCAAAACGAGTCGAATCTAAGCTAAACTTAAATATTTACAAATAAACGAGTCGAGCCTATCGAGCTCATTTTCTAAACGAGCTTGAATGAGCCCCAAACGAATAGAACCCAAGCCGAGGTCGAGAAGCTCAGTTCAATTATCAGCCTTACACATACATATTATATCCAAATTGCTAACCAAGTGCTGTGGCAGATTCTGTTGAGTTGGTTTCTTGGAAGTACAATTTTGGCTTTTAGAGAAAAGATGCCAAATTGAATAGTGCTTTTGTAATGAAGGTGCTTAGGTGTGTTGATAATGAGAAAAGGAGAACAAAGACAAACAAAAAGAAAGGCAAAGATGAAAAGGCTAAACTAAAGGACTCTTAAATGTAGAGAACAAGTGAGGTTTTAAAATAGCTTTAATAAACATGATTAGAGATGGAAAATAAAGTCAAGAGACATGGATATTTTCTTTTTCCTTTTGTTTTTTGTATGAATAAATGGTTGTAACAGTTCAAAATAGAACCTTGAGAACTTAAACAAGAACTTGCATGCAGCTAACAATACTTAAGGGGGCTAACCCTAAACTCTTAGTTCGATTTGACATAAATGAAATATGATTTGCTGAAATATTACTACACACACTTTTTAATAGTTTAAATTTTTACATGAGTTAGTGGTTTAACATAGTATATATCAGAATAGAAAATTTGGCGTTCAAATCTCGCAATTACCCTAATAATCAAAAGGTTTTTACGTGTTTAGCCCAAAGATTAGCCTACACATGTTGTCGAATAAGAGAAAATTATTGTGTTCAATTTATGATTAGATTCAAAACAGAAGATGATTAAATTCCATCTAATGAAGCTTAGGTTAATCCAACATGCCCATGCATGATGCATATAGAAACTAAGATGTACCTGTTATGAATGGGGTCTGGTCCATTGGGAACTCTTCTCTTGCTCATGTAGTTGAGATCTGAGACTGGATGAACATCAATCTTCTTTCCTCCTTTCACCGTTGTACGTTTGAAACTTCCGGCCGGCCGAGAGTCCACCGTTGTCGTAGTTTTTGTAATCCCAACCGAGAAGAACAAAATAAATCCCATCAATGCAAGTACCCCAAACAAGGCCTTAAAAGACCTTCCACTACAACCCATCTCTTTTCTTTACCCTCTATATTTTTTATAGAGGCAAGACAGCACAAGCTGATAATTGTTGTACTTTGTATGGGTCTCCAAGAGGACATCCAAGAGAAGAGAGACAAAACAGGTGACAAAAGAGAAGAGATGGTGAGTTAAGGCAACTAATTTTTTTTCTCTCTCTCTCTCTCTCTCCAGTTTTTCACTTCATGGGTTTGAGAGGTAGGTTTTCTTTATAGATTGGAGTGATTCTGTATTCTGTAACACTTTCTCGAACCTAGAGAGAGAGAGAGAGAGAGAAGGGGGGGGGGGGGGTTTGGAACGTGACATGGAGTGAACACACTAGCTTTATACTCGTATAAGGTCCCTAGCTGTAAGACGTACAATCTTCTTTTGCTTTGGAGTGTGTATTTTCATGCACCTGCTGTGCCAACATACGTTTACTGTAATTCCTTGCGTACAATAAAACGAAAACTTAGATCCTTTGGCAACTGCGTGTGACATGGAATTTCAATACCGTTGAATGATACAAAGAATGAAAAAGACAAGAAAGCAAAAGAACCATCACTTGTTTAGCTGCGTCAGTCTGACAAGTTTGAGTTGAAGTGATTTTTTTAAATAAATTAAAAAAATTGTTCACACTCATTTTGTTTAAAAAAATAGTTGAACTTAATTAACTCGACTATTTTACATATAAACGAACTAAGTCTTTGAGGTTCATTTTTTAAAATATTTAAAAAAATTGTTTAAATTTGACTCATTTAAAATATGAGTTGAGCTCGAATCGAGTCACCTCCAAACCGAGTTCGAGTAGGTCGCCTAAATTATTGCCCTACCTACATGTGTACATACATGAGAGGAATTTAGAGATCAGCTCATTCCATTATTTCCATATTAGTTGACTTGAAATTTGAGCAAGTGCCAGTTATTGTTTCACGACTAGCAAAAAAAACCTAGAAGAAAAGAAAAGAAATAGTGCATTTTGTCATATATATATATATATATATATTTGAGGTCGTAATTAGCATAAAATTCTCATCTACGATGGAATAAGTTAAAAATAAGCGATAAATAATCTTATCCTCATTCTAAAAAGATTGATTTTCGAACTCGAATCAGTGACATGTTACTGGTGGATGGACACTACCGCTTTAAATCTAACATTTGGTCATAGTGTAGATAGATTCTGCACTTCCGCTATACTTTTTTCCATTTTTTTTGATGGAAACTACAATATTTTGCAATATATTTTTTTTCAAATGTCATAAAGAACAAGAGAATTGATTCTGTTTTGGACTCCTAGGTATTATACATCCATATACATGAGTCTTTGTATATATAAGTTTGCATGCACCCTCTTTTGTGGAGATCTTCGTTAGAAAGGCAAATTATTAGCAATAGATACCAAGCCCCGAAGCAAAAAAGCACGAGGATGCACTCCTGCAAAGTAAAGGGAGATACGTACAAAATAAAGCTGGGAAAACTATGAGAAAAGAAGAAGAGAAGGTAGTCACCGATTTCGGTTGCTTTGTCCGTTGGGTCTGCCATGCAAATTTGCAAAGTAGGTTGTCCGGATATAATTCACTGTAATTATTAGATTAGTTGTGAACTTTAAAGTTGTATGAAGCCCACTTTCAAAAAAAAATCTGCAGCTTTAATCGATTAGTTCCTTTTATTAGGTCTTTAAATTAAGTCAAAATAATATTTTTCTTTAATTTACCTTTTGGCTTGAAGGTGTAATCTTTGTAATTGTAGGTATGTTGGGTGTTCATTTTTTATTTCCAAATGATTCATTGCTTCATCATCATTAGACAACCTCTGTATAATCCTTAAAGAAAGTTAAATATGCACATCCTTATTTTAGCAAAACTTGGTTGAAGGGTAATGTGGTAACAGCACTGCCCCTCATTAACTTTTGAATAAGCTCGATACATATTGTGACAAAAAGATCATAAACTCTCTCTCTCTCTCTCTCTCTAAGGTACAAACTTGTGCTCATTACTTAATCGAGTTTAGATACTAGTTATTGTAGTCCGAGCGATTTTAGAACATGTCTCATAAGGAATAAGAGTGATTGACCTTTAAAAGATACAAAAAAAATTGAATCTGAGACTTTTGAGTTACTAAAAAACAAACTCAGTAATTGAATCACCCTAAGGGTTGAACATAACTCTCTTTAATTAATCCCATACATTATCTCCTTAATTTTTTTAAAAAAATTTATGTTGTGGCTTTATTAATTCTTTTTCTTCTTTATAAGTTCATAAGCTTTTATTATTTATTCATGTTTTGGGCCCTGAGAAAAACCTGGCCCCGACACTGCCAAAGTCTTGAGATATAGTATTTTTTTTCGTCTTTTTTTGACATGAATTTCATCTATGCTTTACAATTCCGGCTACTATGGTCCACATTTTGATACCCCTATAACATGAACCACTCTAAGTTGAGGATTCTAAATTTAGAGGTCTTAGCACTCTCTTAGAAAGACATATATATATATATATATATACACACATAATCCCAGTGGATTGGAATATATAAGGGAAGGTATTAAAATATGGATGAACATGAACTAGAATTTCCCTAGACAGAAGCTGGTTCCTTGGAGTAGGAGGCATTTGATTAGAGAATATAGCACACCTTACTCCATTAGATCACTAGAGCATATGGCACATTAGTTGTAGCCACACACCATATGAATCTCACTGTACAAACATAAACAAAAAGTTGTGGTCTCCAAGAATCAAATGCTATTCACTCTAGCAGCTTCATTTGGAAGTTCAAATAACGTAGTACTACTTGAGGTAGGTAGTACCTTCTATGTAGGCTTAGGCACAAATCACATCTCTGTCGGCTTCTCAACACTCTATGGGTGAAAATATGACATGCAATTGGGCCGAATGACCATATCATATTATCATTATGTTTGTGTCATATTGTATTAAAAATTATTTATTGTTTATAGTCGAGTTATCTCAAGTTTATGTATTATCGTATTCTAATTGTGTGTAGTCAGACATGATTTATTTATTTTGTAGGAACTCGATTATACATCAAACTCTTTAAAGTTTAACACATACAAATAATTTTTTATTGATTTGTAGGTGTCATAGGTGTTAAAGTATTGTCGACATTAGGTGAAATCACCCACGAACAAACCCACTTTGATTATTATGACTATTATGCTGTAGCAAAAGCCTACACCCACTTTGCTCCTTAATAACTTAAGCTTCTTTCCTTTTTTTCTTTTGGTATTACAGCTAGGAGTATTCAAACTAATTTACACACATCATGATTAATCCCTTTCTTGATTCCATCAAAAGCAGACCATCTACCACGTCGGGACTAGAGAATTTATGAAGAATAAATTTTTCATAGTCTGATAACTCTGACCTCAAAGGAGTTATCAAGTTTCAAACTTAGCACATCTAGGTTTGAGACTTTTGATATGGATATATGCATTTGGTAATTTGCTTCATCAATTTCAACACTTCATATATGCATCTTATTTTTTCATGTTAGGGGTTGACCATACTCAAATCTATAAATATTCCTTTAGAGTAGAGATTTTATCAAGTCTTTTTTTTTTTTTTGATTATTTTGGGATAGAGAACTCACAGTTTTATAGTTTTGAAGTGAACTTGAAACATATGTAAGATCACGAGATTACAATATTGCGCAAAAGCAAGGCCTATATTCGCATTTTCATTGACCAATATCCTTGTGACTGAACACTTGACACTATACTTCCATTCAAATAATATCAATATATCACAGAATCAGCATCGAAAAAGCTAGGGATTGATTAATCACGACTATTCTTGGTGAAAGAATGCTGTAAATATTCCAAAACATAATGAAATATGTGTATATAAACATATAATGTTCTTCTGAGGTTCGAAAAAAACAAAACACTTGGAATGGAATAATATCCAACATGGCTCATTAATATTGCTTTCTTTGCCTGGCTAGCAGCCACATTGATCATGCAGTGCAAGTAGAAAGGTCAAGTCCTGATGATTTAGATGTTCTCTCTCTTTGAGGATTTGTTTTTGAAAAGCTTTTCTTTCCCTGTAGAGAGAATGGCCTGAACAATATTGCTGAGTGGTATTCTTGAAAAATGTTATTTAAACTTAATATGAGGACATAATAAGTTGGATTGAAAGTATTGGAATTCATAACTAATTCAATGGTCTGGAATTAACTTAGTATCACTAGGGGTTTGGCTTATGGAATTTGGTTGTTCTTTATCTAAACAATTATTTGATCACCCTAGCAAAATGCCTGACTTAAAAAAAGATTAATGTCATATGTACTAACCCTTAGGGTGGTCTAGCAGTTAGGTCTATCATTTGATAAGTCAGAAGTTTTAGGTTCAATCACTTTTCATACTCTTTAAAAATTAGTCACTCTTTTTCCTTTGAGAACATGTTATAGACCAACTCAAGCCACTGTGGCCAATTACTGAATTTGGGGGTGTAGTCCGCGCAAGTCTCACCTTGTATGGAAAAAAAATGTTATACACACTAAAACTTTCACGTGATATTTTACACCAAATCAATGTAAATCATCAAATTTATGGTTCTTAGTGATTCACTACACATGCTACACATTTGGTGCACATCTTTTAGTGCACAAAGTTTTGCCATAGATGTTCTATTTTCCGCGAAACGATACTCTTTAATATTTGTCACCGCTTCTGAGTTTTGGAATATTAGTTTAATCAAATTGAATTTTCTTAATTTTGACCAATTTTAACTTCATACTTGTCCTGTCGTGACCCAAGCTCTCTACAATCTATACATGATCCACTGTAAGTCAAATGGCTGATGATCTTTTGAGTCTTGTTCTCTACCCTACTTTCTTTGTCTTCACAGAAATAAAACAGTATAGAGCTGGCCCTCTGCTTCATCTCTATATAAAATTAAATCTTATCTTCTTTTATGGATTCGTACATGACAACTTTATGCATTGTCCCCTCAAATTCGATATGATTTTTTTTTTTCTATTAAGGCAGCAAGAATATTAACTGAACAGACAGACACAAAAAGAAAACCACCCCAGATTACGATTCTATATATGCCATGAAAACCAATCTTTTTTTTTAGGTGCAAAAGCATGCACCTTCACGTCTAATCATGTTCCTCCATCGGTTCTTACCAAATAAGCATCGTTTAAGTGTCCGTGGAGTCATTCTGAGACCATGTTTCTCGTACAAGCTTTCTTTGCATATTTTTTGATTAACTTGTATTAAAACACGAAATCTTTGTGGTTTGAATATTATTTCTCTATTACTTAGTTTGAACTTCAAAGTTGAAACATATTTTATAATGCTTTTGTTGCATGTCCTCATGTGTGAGGGGGTAGAGAGAGATTTTGGGGATTCGACGAGTTGATCTTCGTTTTTATAAAAAAAAATGTACAAATTGGATAAATTCATAACCCATATGACAGGATTTAGGTCTCCTCCATTATTCTTTCTTTCAATTCCCCTCAATACAGTACTAGATGAGTGACACGTGTAAAATTTTGAATTTTAATGGATAAGATTTTTTTTTATGAAAAAATTCCTTAATAATGGTTAACACTCCACCAACAACAGAAATGAATGAAGAAATATCTTATCTATTGAAATTCAAAATCTTACACGTATCACTCATCTAATACTGTATTGAAAAAAATTAAAGGGAATGAGTAATGGAGGGGATCTAAATCCCATATGACACTCAACGGTGGAGTCAAAAATTTTGTCTAGGATGCATACTTTATTTATAAACTTTAAATTTTTTTCTCTTAAGCAATAAAAGTACAATAATGTATTTAAATTTATGACATTGTACTTAATAATTAAAGATTCATAAAATAAAAAAATTACACAAATAAAAAACGAAAAAAAGCTAATTACAACCCTTTATAATATATGAGACTAACTGCATAAAAGATACTATATTCTTTCTTCATATAACCAATCCAGCTATTGGTCATTGATCATTCATTAAGTTATTTAATCTAATTTTTATAATATCTAAAGCTTTAAAAATGAATCCGACATGTCAAAGATTTATTTAAATGTATCAATAAAGTGTTCAAAGTGTATTCAAAAATTTATACTTATTTAATTATGTGATTATACTAATTGATAAAACAAAAAATAATAGAATAGACACACTTAAGTATACTTATAAGAATTTCAATATATATAACAAATTTTTTTTAAAAAAAATTCAGGGTGCCCATGCCTTTCTAGCCCTCATGTGACTCCGCCACCGATAAGACCCCCACCTGTTCCTAATGTTGTACCATTGGCTAGTATCTAATAGAGTTGACAATCTTAATTCATTACTCATTAACTTGTCTATAATTAAATGGGTTGAGTATCTATATTAATTAGTGTGCGTGCAAGATCCTGCACAATATAAAAAACGAGAACAGATCTCTCCCTTGGTGAACTCGAGTGAGCCAGTTGAGTGACCAACCACGCTGCTTGGAACAGCCTGCGAGGTCCGGTGGTGACCTGGAACGGCAACGGGAGACCCTAAGGGAGCGGAAGAACGATCCAGTAAGGCTGAAAGAGGTTCCTGGAACAAAGAAGAACAAGTTAGAAGGGCGCCGGAGTGTTTTTCGGCGTATCCCCTCCGACGATCTAGTCAGTCTTTGAGAAAGAGAGAGAAGGAGAAAACACTGAGTGTGTATTGTAGTAAAGAGTTTTTTGTTGCATACCCGTCTTGCCTTTTGCAAGGAGTATTTATACCTCAAAAACTCATGATTGCTGTCAGTGTAGTCAGTAGGTGATCATTAGGTACAGGCAGTGTGCGCACTGATTCTGATGAGGAATGTCTTCTCTTCTTAACTGCTCGGGGTCCCGAGCAATCAATGCTGGGTCATCGGGATGCCGACGGTACAATGTACTCCTCTCGGGGAGGATGCAATAAATGCTTTGTATTAGGAGCATTTATTGTCTTTCATTTCCGAGCCTTACCGCATTGAATGCGGTCTCATCAAGGGAATGGTGTAATTAATCGTTTGCTTTCCCAAGTCGCGTGTCAGCAACGGCATGCGGTTTCTCTGTCTTCGATGTGATATCATACGCCACGCGTCCATCCCCCATTGGCTGTGACCCCTGCATTCCAGTACGTTCTGACACTAATTGTGTAAGACGAGGTCATGATGAATAGCCTAGACTAGCCTAGGCTAATGAACTGTACGTCAATAGCTTATCCTGGAGTAGAGGAGGCGTCCAGGACAGGGTACACCTCGGCACCGAGGAAAGGCTCATCTCGGAACCGAGGGAGGGATACCGACCGAGGTACCATATCAGACCGAGGCTACATGTTGGTTGTAAAACGTACTGAATGCCATGATCCTATATGACGAGTACCTCGGGGGCGAGGAACTTGTGCGCCGATGGTGCTTGATCTTAGCAACAGTGTTTTGGTAATACCGAGGACACGTGTCTTCATCATGGAGCATTTCAGAAAAGTCCCATCAACTGCCCCCCAGCCTTCGATCTTCTGACACTGAGGGCACGCGTCGTAAGGAGACGAAGGGTTTCCCAACAACCACCAAAGCTTCATCATTGCCTCGAGCCGCTTTCCCCGGCTTGGGATGTCGTGTGCATTAAATGCGCCGTTTCGTTTTTCGCGCCCAATGATGAAATTGTCACTATATAAATGGGGCTTCTCTTTCATTTTCTTGTTTCGCCATTCCGAACTTCCTCAAGAGAGCTTTTTCCTGAATCTTCGCCGGAGATCTCTTTCCTCTTCCATCGTCGACTGTCTATTCTTCCTTAAAGTCCTAAGGCCAGCAGACCCATCGTTGCTTCTGAACTTTCTGGAAGGAGTCGCCTAAAGTTTTCCAGAAAAAACTCCGTTTGGCATTCGAGTGAGTCCTAGTTTCTTTCTTCTTTTCTTCCTCCTATCCCTTTTTGTTTTTCGATGACTGGAGGTGTCTCCGATTGATACTTTAGCGACTAATCCTCGGGAAGCTTCCTCAGGGATTTTTAAGAAAAAACACCCTCCACTTTCTCACTTTCTTAGAGATGCCTCGTCGTCGCCCTGCTCCCGAGAATCCTCAGGCTGGTTCTTCGGGGTCGGGGAAGTATAAAGTAAAGGGTGGTGAGCAGATTAATAGGTTTAAGGTCAAGTACGGCATTCCCCCGTGCGTAGACATAGAGGATTATGACTCGGTGGTGCACACTCCTACCCTCGGGCCGAGGATGCTATGCCCTTTTATACCAAGGCCATAATAGAGGGCGGAATTAGGTTTTCTTTACCCCCTTTACTTCTCTAGTTCCTCTCTCACTTTCGCCTCTTCCCCGGGCAATGTTGCCTTAATGTCTTCAGAATAATTATGGGGGTCTTAGAGCTCAATAGGTGCCTCAGGGTAAATATTGGACTGAACGATCTCCTTTTTTGTTATTCCCTCTTGAGAGTCATGTCTCACCAACACTTCTATCTCAAAGCCAGTGACCCCTCCATGTACCTTGTAACTCATCTTCCCGACTCGGACAAGGGGTACAAGGACGATATTCTTATTTTCAAGGGATCTTGGCAGAGAGGTTTTGGTCCCGAGTATAACGGCTTGTTATGCCCTCTGGAATGGAGAACGACAAGTACGTCGGTTCCTTCGGGTTTATTATTTTGTTCTCCAGACTTCCGATGCTCATGACTACTTTTTTGTTTGTGCAGATATCTCTGCTCGGGAAACAGCTCCTCCCCCTCGGTCGCTAGTGAACTTTGCCGACCTAGTCACGATTTGGAGATTTACTGGTGACAACGGGTTCGGCCGGGCTGCCCACATCCTGCTGAATTACACCCCCGGGTATAAGAAAATTTTCACAGCTTCCTCAGCCTTTTGAGCCTTCGCGGTGGTCTGAACTCTTCGATCAGGCGACGAGGCAGAAAGTCGAGGAAAACTTGGAGGAAGACCCTGATCGGGCTTCGGAGGCAGAGGTAGAGGGAGTTGTTGAAGAGCTCGGGGTCAGAGAGGATGTTGTTCCTTCGGACGCCGAGGTGGGGACTTCGGGAGGAGACTTGTGGCCAGACTTCCAAGTCCTACAATCTCTAGACGCCGAGGACGCCCCCGAGGTCGCGATGTCCAGCACGCCTCGCATTGACCTGGGGTTCCTGAGGCAGAGGCAAGCCTTGCTGCCGGGAGGGGTCGAGGATCGACCGGCGGCGCCCCATCTGCAGGGACCAGTTCCACCCCATCCTCAAGGGTTCTCAGTCGGGGTCAAGTGCGTGACCGGATCCTCAAGTAGAGGAGGAGAGAAGGGTCAAGCATAGGCACGATGGTCTCGGCAGAGGATCCAGGGCATCTCCCGCTCAGCAGCAAAGCGGGAGAGGCCGTGGGTTACCCCCTGCTCCTCCACAACAGCAGCAACAGCAACAGCAGCGACAACAGCAGTAGACTCTCCCTTCCCCTCCGCCGACAGTGGAAGCCGCGGAGTGGAACCCCCGAGCCACCGATCACATGAACCGAGTGATCAGGGTTGATGACTCCATTTTGCTGGACCCTCATGTTGCCAATGCAGTGAGTAAGACACTGCATTTCGAGGCTGACATGGCGGCTCACAGGGGGCGATCAACGAACGTGCTGTTCCGCTCTATCATCCAGAATTCCCTAGTGGTAAGTTCATTTTTGCTTTGGTTTCTTCTCTCTCGCTTTCCATTTTTGTGATACACCTTTTTCCCTCCTTTACAGGCTACCCAGCAGATCTCCATAATAGCTGCGCGGTACCATGAGTCTAGGATGGACCTCCAGCGGGTCCGAGAGCAGAAAGAAGAGGCGGAGGGGGCCCTCGCCCGAGCAATGGAGGACGTAGCTGCCAGGGATTCTACCCTGGCGGGGCAGGCTGCTCAAATTGAACAACTCCTCAAGGATGCCGAGTTAGCTAAGGTTGGCGCTGAAAAGCTAAGTGCTGCCCTTGCCAATGTTGAGGGGAGGATCACCGAGCAGACGCGGTGGTTTTTTGCCGCGGAGGAGAGGGAAGTTGGCTCAGAGGAAAGCTGTATGGCTCTCACCCAGGAGCTGGACAGGATCAGAGTCGAGGCACTGAACAGAAAGTCGGAGGAGCAACTCCAGGAAGAGTTCGCCGATGACGTGCTCCCTGCTCTTGAGGAAAACAGCAAGGAGTTCTTCAAGAAAGGGTGGGACGAGGTGCTCCAGTCTGCTGGAATCCCGTCAGACTCCCCACTCTTCCAAATGCACAAGTACGTGCCCTCGGCAGAGATGGAACGGGCTGAAGCAGAGATTGCTGCCGAGGATGAGATCCCAACGCCGGTGCAAGTCTCGGCGGATTCGCCCGAGGCAGTGATAGTGGACTTGTCCGAAGAGGCCCCGCCGGACCATCCCCCAGATCCTCATGTTGCTCAAGGTCCCTCTGTTGGATCACGGGTATTGGCCGTTACCCTTCTGAGGACCAGATCGCCTATTCGGAATTCTCGCGCCTTGACCCTTCTGTTGTATAGTTGGAAAATCTTCTCCTGATACTTAGTTATCCTCAAGGCGGCTGCCTCCCTTCTTTCTTCCACTAGATCCAAATCCAATCCTAGTTGACGGTCATTCCCCCCTTCGTCGAAAGCTTGGGTCCTTATAGTCGGGAGCCCTACTTCGAGGGGTATGATTGCCTCCATTCCGTATGCCAGGGAGTATGAGGTTTCCCCTGTCGAGGACCGAGGGGTGGTCCTGTACACCCACAAAATGTTTAATAGTTCATCCGCCCATTTTCCCTTGGCTTTCTCCAACCTCTTCTTGATCTCATTGATAATTGTCTTGTTGGAGGCTTCTGCCTGCCCGTTGACTTGAGGATAGGCAGGGGTGGAGTAGAAATTACGGATCCCGAGTTGCTCACAGAAAGACTTGAAACGCCCGTCGGTGAATTGAGTCCCGTTATCCGACACCAGTGCCCGGGGAATCCTAAACCTGATGATTATGTTCTCCTAGACAAACTTTTTGGCATCTATGTCGCGGATATGAGTCAACGGCTCCGCCTCTACCCACTTGGTGAAATAATCCGTGGCCACAATGAGGAACTTCCTATTTCCCAGAGCCTTAGGCAGGGGTTCAACTAAATCGAGCCCTCACTGGGCGAATGGCCAAGGGCTGGTCAGGGGGTGTAAATCCCCCGCGGGTTGCCTGATTGCAGGGGAGAACTTCTGACACTGGTCGCATTTTTGGACGTATGCGCGCGCATCCCTTTGCATTTGCGGCCACCAATATCCCTGAGACATGATGCGGTGTGCCATTGATCGCCCCCCAGAGTGCCCCCCGCATATTCCTTCATGTACCTCATAGAGAAGGTCTTGTACTTGGTCTTCTTGGACGCATAGCATTGTAAGGCCCCGAGAAAGACCTCCGATACAGTTTTTGATCCGGAGAGACCCAAAATCTTGGAGCATTGAGTTTTATCTTCCTTGCTTCCTTTGAACACTCCGGGAGATCTCCTGTTGTTAGGAACCTGAGAAAGGGATCAATCCAACTGGGCGGCTTGTGTGCGTCCTGGATGACCATTGCCTCGGGAGCATGGTCTATGCAGGATGCGGGAAGGTATTCAATGGTGATCCTGCGCGACTGGGAGGAGTCCACCGCCGAGGCTAGACAAGCCAGGGCGTCGGCATGTTTGTTCTTGTCTCGGGATACTTGTTTGATTTCAATCCGATCGAACCTTCGGATTACAGTCGTCGCCTGGTGATGGTAGGCCTTCATCCTAGGGTCCCTTGTCTCAAACTCTCCGTTGACTTGATTGACTACTAGCATAGAATCACAATGCACGATTAAATCGGTAACTCCTGTCGCCTCAGCTAACCGAAGTCCTGAGATGAGGGCCTCGTATTCAGCTTCATTATTCGAAGCCTTGAATCCCAGCCGAACGGCCTGCTCCGCAACAATCCCATCTGGAGAGGTAGCAAGATACCGATTCCGGACCCCTTACTATTTGACGAACCGTCCACACACAAAAGCCATGGCGATCCTTCACAATTCGTTGGAGACGCTAAGTCGGGAGGAGGCGGTCCTTCTAGAACGGGATGCTCCCCCGAAAACTCAGCTATGAAGTCTGCCAATATTTGACCTTTTATCGCAGTTCGGGGTTTGAAATGAATGTCGTGCTCCCCCAACTCTACTGCCCACTTGGAAATCCTTCCGGAGAGTTCTGCTTTCCTCAAGATCGCTTTCAAGGGCTGATCGGTAAGGACAGTGATTGGGTGCGCCTGGAAATAATGTCGCAGTGGTGACCAGGGATAGAGCCAGTTTCTCTAGGGGTAGATATCTTGTCTCTGCGTCCAGGAGCGCCTTGCTTATATAATAGATCGGCCTCTGGCGGTGCTCATGTTCACGGATAAGTACCCCGCTTACCGCAAACTCAGATACTGCCAAGTACAAGAACAGCATCTCCCCCTGGATGGGGACGATAAGGTTGGAAGAGTCCTTAGGTATTCCTTGATTCCAGCCAGGGCGTCCTCGCACCCCCGGCTCCACATGTTCTTCCCAGCACTCTTGATTGCTCCGAAAAAGGGTTTGCATTTGTCCGAGGAGCGTGAGACGAAACGGTTAAGTGCAGCCAGCATCCCTGTGAGTTTCTGGACTTCTCGGACAGTGCGGGGGCTCCGGATATCCAGGATCGCTTGAATCTGATCTGGGTTGGCTTCGATTCCTCGTTGACTAACCAGGTATCCGAGGAATTTACCTGATTCCACTCCGAAAACGCACTTTGCCGCATTCAGCTTCAGCCCATACTCTCTGAGGGTGGAGAAGGTATCCGCCAAATCTGTCAGATGATCACAACTCCGTTTGCTCTTCACCAGCATATCGTCAATGTAGACCTCCATGGTGTTGCCGATCTGCTTTTTGAACATCCGATTCATCAGTCTTTGGTATGTTGCCCCGGCGTTCTTTAGTCCAAACGACATCACTTTGTAACAGTAAACTCCCTTCGGAGTGATAAACGCCGTCTTTTCCTGATCCGGGGGATAGAGAGGGATCTGATGATATCTTGCTCTGGCATCCAGGAAGTCCATTCGTTCATATCCGGCAGTGGCATCTACCAGCTGGTCCACCTTTGGCAGGGGGTAGTCGTCCTTGGGACATGCCTTGTTTAGATCTGTAAAGTCTACGCAGACACGCCATTTCCCCCCTTTCTTCTTTGCGCACACCGTATTAGACAGCCATTCTGGGAACTGTATCTCTCGAATGGCGTCGGCCTTCAGGAGTTTGTCGATTTCCTCGTTGACCGCGCTGGTGTGATGCGGGGCCATGCGTCGTGGCCTCTGTTTGACTGGCTTGTGCGACGGGTCAACATGCAGCCTGTGTGTGATTATCTCGGGGTCTACCCCCGTCATTTCCATTTCGTTCCATGCGAACACGTCTGTATTTCCCCTTAGGAACTCGATCATCTCCTCCTGTTCGGCTGTGGGCATCGAGGTCCCAACTAAGAAATACCTCTCTTCTTCTCCCTCTACCAAGGGTACCTTCCGGAGGTCTTCTACCGACCGCTCAGTTGGGTCTATCCGGGGGTCATCCATTCCTGGACGCCCGGACTGTGATTGCTATTTTTCCATAATCTCCTCCGGTGCTTGCCCCTTCTCCTGGCTGAACGCCCCGGCTCGAACGGCTGAATAAAAGTAATTTTTCGCGGACGCTTGGTCCCCCCGGATCTCCATGATACCTTCTGGCGTGGCGAATTTTAATTTCTGGTGGAAAGTGGAGTGCACCGCTCCCAACGCATGCAGCCATGTTCGCCCCATAATCACGTTGTAGGGAGAGTCCGTATTGATCACGACAAACTCGGTGTCGATGACAAAGGGACCTGTGACAACTGGCAATGTGATTTTCCCCACGGGCAGGGCGAACGAGCCGTTGAATCCGATGAGGGGTGTCCTGACTTTGGTGAGGTCTTTGGGGCCAAGACCCATCCGTTTTAAAGTTTCGGAGTACATCACCTCCGAAGAACTTCCAGAATCTATCAAAATCCTTTTGACATCGAATTTTCCTATCCTCAGGGTCAAGACAAGGGCGTCGTTATGAGGAGTCACTACGCCTGTTAAATCCGCGTCGGAGAATGTAATGCCGAGCTCACCCGTCCTGACCCTTTTACTTGGTGGCCCTACATCAACCTCGGCTACCTTCCTTGTAAAAGCTACCCTCTTGAGGTCGGACTCGAGTTCCTTGGACGTGGGGCGATCCAGGGGACATATATG
This sequence comes from Ilex paraguariensis, assembly GCA_963454935.2. Classification (NCBI taxonomy): domain Eukaryota; kingdom Viridiplantae; phylum Streptophyta; class Magnoliopsida; order Aquifoliales; family Aquifoliaceae; genus Ilex; species Ilex paraguariensis. The sequence continues at coordinate 145,365 of CAUOFW020000924.1, forward strand.
GATGACATCTATGATGTTATCCGGCTCCTCGGTCGGGGCAAGGGCTTGTCTCTCTTCTGGCCTGGGCTCTATGTACTCTTTCAAATATCCGTCTCGGACCAATCTTTCCAAGAACGATTTGAACACCCTGCAGCTTTCGGTGCGATGCTCGAAATCCCGGTGATAGGAACACCTAACCTTTTGATCACGGGTGGAGGGGTCGCTCTGCATCCTGGGCGGCCATTTGAAGAACGGCTCGTGCTTGATTTTATGGAGCAGCTTGAAGATGGGTTCCTTGAACACAGTGTGAATTCCTTTGGATGGACCCCTGGAAGGGCTAGCAATCCCTTTCGGGGAATATCTTCCCGCTCCTTCTCTTTTCTCTTAGATTGGAGGGCTCGGCCTTTGCTGCTTCCCATCTCGTCCTCAACCCTCGAGTATTTGTTTATCCGGGCCATTAGTTCCCCCATATCCGAGGGGGTCTTCTTGGTCAGGGATCGGTACAGGTCCGTGTCCCTTGCCAAGCCGAGCCGGAAAGATGCTGCTGTCATGACCTCCGAGCAGCCTTCTACCTCATTAACCTCTTCCCAGTATCGGATGGCGTACTGGCGAAGAGTCTCGGATTCCCTCCGTCTGAGGGTCAGCAATGATCCAATGTCTTTGGGGCGCTTACTCCCCGTAATGAATCGAGCCAGGAACTGCTTCGTCAATTCCTTCCACGACCCAATACTGTTGGGGGGAAGCGCCTCGAACCACTTCATCGTAGAGTCCCCCAAGCTCATAGGAAACACTCGGCAGAGAAACCGTTTGTCCGTATGATAGAGGGACATCATCTGCTTGTATTGTCTGACATGGGCTTCGGGATCGGACCGCCCGTCATAAGTTTTGAACCGCGACACGACAAACTTTCTTGAAACCTCCATCTCACCGATCTCCCTCGTAAAGGGTGTTTGTATGACTTCGTCCTCGGTCTCATCCTGGACAGCCTTACCCTTTCTCTTGGAGTCTAACCGGGCTCTGAGATCAATTTCTTCCCTGACGGGATGCCTTCTGAAATCCTTGAGTTCATCGATAAGCCCCTCATTTCCTGGGCGTCGTGTGGATTGGGTTGAATCCTCCTCGGACTCATCTCCCTTCCACCGTCTAGACAAACCTCGCCGGAGGTCGTCCAGGGCCAATGACCTTGCTTTCCTTGAATGGTTGTCATGATGATGCTCGCCGGCTCTGGGTCGCTTTGGGGCCCTAGAGTTTTCTGCTTTGTTGTTTAGGTGGTTTTTTAGATCCTTCGTTTCCGCCTCCCGGGCGGGAAGCCCACGAGAAAGGAATGAATCCCTCGATCCTTCGCCAGAGGCGGCAAACTCATTGAGCCAGCTTAGGACGTTTACATTGTCCTTTTCCAGCTTTCGTAATCTATTGCTGAACTTTTCTTCAATCACCTCCGCCAGCTGACGAGCCAAGGGGGCTGATCCCCCTGACCTGATTCCCATACTGGTTTGAGGGATAACCCCTCTTGATCGAGTAGAGGCACTTTTATTCATATCGGTGTGATCCCTTCCTCCGTGATGACAGGGAGCTTGTAACTCGAGACTCCTTTGGTGGGGTCCTTTCCCTTTCTGTCGAGTGTTCACCATGGTCACTGTTCTTTATAGAGAAAAAACTAGGAAAACTAGTCGTTTCCCACAGACGGCGCCAGATTGTGCGTGCAAGATCCTGCACAATATAAAAAACGAGAACAGATCTCTCCCTTGGTGAACTCGAGTGAGCCAGTTGAGTAACCAACCATGCTGCTTGGAACAGCCTGCGAGGTCCGGTGGTGACCTGGAACGGCAACGGGAGACCCTGGGGGAGCGGAAGAGCGATCCAGTAAGGCTGAAAGAGGTTCCTGGAACAAAGATTAATCATAAATTACACCCTTAAAAATTGTTCGAATCTCAATTCGTATCTTCAAAGATCAAAATTTTAATTTACGCCCTTAAACATATAAATATGTATCAATGTGCACCTGAAGCTAACAGTCATCCAGTTTGCCGTTTAAAACTAAATAGGTAAATTACACATAAACCCCTTCATATTTGTCACTTAATTACTTAGACCCCTCACATTTGAAATATTACACTACACTCCCTAAAAATTCAAATATGAATAAAAGTGTTCTAATTGGACATCAAAATAATTATATTCAACTGATGTATTGTATTGAATATAAAGAACATTATATAATACAAATACTTTTAAACATTATATAATACCTTCAATATATTAAACATTCAAAAGGTAAGCTTGATTTTGAACTTTAAAATACAACAGACCACAAAATTAAGGGTATATGAAAATTATATTTTTTTATTAGGATGACATCATATTTTTAATTGTTACATTAATGACAATAGAGCGTTATGTGTTACATGTGCACAAACGTTAGGGGATTTAGGCGTAATATTTTAAATATGAGGGAAATAGTGATTAAGTGACAAACGTGAGGGGATCTAGGTGTAGTTTACCCACTTAGTTTTAGACGGCAAATTAACTATTGTTAACTTCAGGTGCACATTGATACAAAATTTTATCTTTAGGGGTGTAAATTGAGATTTTTTGTCTTTAAGGGTACAAATTGAGGTTCGAGAGATCTTTCAGAGTGGAATTTATAATTAATTTTATTAATTAATATCAATTCTAAATGAGTTAGGTGATAAGATTTATTTTAATTAAACAGGTTAAGATAAATTTCAAATAGATACCCATTGGATAAAGTAATTATCTTTCTATTAAATAAGATAAGTAATAAAATTAAATAAATATATTAACATACCAGAAAATATACACACATCTATAATATGAGTCATGATAGGTTTCAATAAGTTTATTTGTCAGTTTCAAATAGACTCATCTAATGGTCACTAACATCCATCTCAAAAATCTATAATTAAAGTAATTTTTTTTCCACATTAGCCAGTTGATTTATGTTGTATCGTACCTTTAGGCACGGGTTACTCCTAGTACACTAATACACCAAAACACAAACACACACTAGTACATCAAAAGCACACACACACTAATACACATAACCCGGGCTTGACTCTTTGTGTTTGTATTTTTGGTATATTAGTATGTGTTTATAATAAGAGTTTTAATTATTTTACAGAGGGTTCAACCTAATTTGTTATGAGTCAATCCATTATAACTCGTTTATTAAGTGAGTTGAAAAATGATTGAATTTATTTTGCACCAAACACATCTTAAACTAAGTCATACCCAATCTAACCCGCTCATTTACCACCTCTAATATTTGGTATATTCTCTAAACATATATGCATTTTCAAAGTGTTGCAGTTTTTTTTTTTTTTTTTATCAAAAGTAAGTGAAGGTTCATTCAAGCAGGAAAATGGTGGTTAGAGTCACTAGAAAGAAAAATCATTAACTCGTGAGGAGGACAACTGACCTAATTCACACTGAGCGAAGTCATCATTGCCGCTGCCACTCAATGAGCAGCTCTATTTTGGGCCCTTGGCTTGCGATGAAAACTAAGGTTAAGATGAGAAGCAAGAAATATGATGTCTGCCAAAGGACTGATTTCCCATGAGGGGTCATCTTCATTGGAGGACAGTTTAATAACCTTCGGGCAGTCACTCTCAACACAAGCAAACTTTAACTGTGAAGCACTCGCTAACAGGTAAGCTTCGCGCACTGCAATAACTTATGCTTGGAGGGTTAAGGATGCCATAACTTTTTTACCACACCCATCCACAAGACAATCATTGAAGTCCCTTACAACAACACCAATAGCCGATTTGCCCTTTTTAAAAGCACCATCACAACTGATATTTACATCCTGACACCGGCCATATGCGGGGATCACAAGCTCAGGCTTGGCAGCTGGGAAAACGACACCTTTCGATGACACTGCATGAATTTCACTCCAAAAATTCCTTGCATTGAGTAGACTGGCAAAAGCATTAGGCGCCTCATGATTAAAGATCGCCTGATTCCTCCCTTTCTAAATCGCCCAAGCAAGTGTAGCTATATTCCCCATAACCTCCAGAGAACGGGAAACATCCCTGATAGCCTCCAAGACAGTAGAGATCCAGTGCATAGCAGAAGAAAAAGAATTCTCATCAAAACGAAAACCAAAATCCGAGCCAAACCATACCTTTTTTGTCCAAGCACAACCAAATAAAGCATGTTCAGTGGATTCAACATTGTCTGTACAAATCTGACACCAAGGGGAACTGACACAATTTCGGCGGAACAAATTTTCATGGGAGGCCAAGACATTGCTGCACACTTTCCACCAAAAATGCCGTATTTTAGGGAGGGTCTTCATATGTCAAATGACATGCCATATCCTCGGTGGGGAGAGAAGGAGAGCCCAGGTTTTGAAGCACTTGGAAAATGGATACCAAGTGCCAAAGAGTAACCTGATTTAACAATGTAGACACCTTAGGAACATGGTTGTCAAATCCTTTTATCCGCCCCAATAGTCTTTGAGAGTGGGATGGACATGATAGCCTTACACTCCTCAGAATTAAAATTATCTTTTAGGAGCTCTGTGTCCCACATATGGGAAGGCCGGGCTATGAGATCGCTGACAAGATGGAGATTGCACGAGTGGGGTCTTGGGAAAGAAATAACACCATTAGGTAACAATGAAACCCACTTGTCCTCCCAAATTCTAATCCCGTTCCCCTTCATCACCTGCCACAACAGCCCATTTTCAAGGAAGCCACATCCCTGCAAAAGACTTCGCCAGACCCAAGAAGGCCGAGAGCCCAGCTTAGCCCCCATGAAATCACACTCCGAGAAGTAAATTGACTTGATGAATCGGACCCAAAAAGAATATTCAAGCGAGAGCTATATTATTAGAATCCAAAAACAGAAACAAAAAATCTAATAAAATCATTTTAATCATAGTTATTAGATTTTTTTTTAAATGAGGCCATTTCACCTATCATGAGTTTATGTAGTGGTGTATGTTAAGATTATTCTATTGTAATTTAAGCATGATTCAATTTATAAAAACAAACTCTTCTACAGATCGAGACAATGTCGCAGACATTTGATCGTGGTGGGAGCTATACCATATCAGATGTCATACCATTGACTCAGATAATTAGAGGAGTTAGATTTTTAAGTGGAATAGTAATATTTTATTTTTGGTTTAATGGTTTGGAGTGTTTGAATTAGTTTACACACATTTCAATTAATTTTTTATTCAGTTCAATTAAAAGCAGATTATCTACGTTGAGATTAGAGTATTTATAAAAAAATTCTTCGTGATATAACTCCAAGGAATTGTCAAAATTCGAGTTCAGGATATCTTAGTTTACAACTCATTCTTATTATCACTTGAACTATCTCATATTAGAATAATATTATTTGAGCAAGAATAGGGTATCTTTTTTTGTGCAAAAAATGAATGAGGGCAAAGAAAAGTTTCGAAAGACCATTTCAATAGGCTCTCATTAGTAGGATCACAAGATCATTACTCCTCTCGTAAACGAATTTGACTAATTGAACGTAATGACCAACCAACTAATCTTTGACTCAAAGATTTCAACTTGGGAGGGAAGTTCTGCCCGTACCCACTAGACCACCCAGGGGTATCTTAAATTTAATTTCTATTTTTTTGTAAATAAGTTTGAATATAATTTGTTTTTTTTTTAATTTTGAATATAATTTGTTGAATTTTGGTTTATTGTTAGTTTTGGTGGGCAAAGATGAGAGGGAGGGGGGTGGGGATGACTCTATCGACCAAGCGGGCATCGGCCACGGCTTCTCCATTCCTCACTTCACTGTGTTCCGCTATCGTACGCACCCCTCACCGCAACGTCGTCACCATGAACGACGGTGACAATCCTAATCAGTTGGAAGAAATTTTCCAGAAAAAAGAGGGCTCTCCGATCCAAAATTTTCAAAGAGCTTGCGAACATGAGCCCATTACAAAAATCTCAAGAAGGGTCTCTCTCTCTCTCTCTCTCCTTGCATATTTTCATTTGTATATGTATGTGCATTTGTGTACATGACTTGTAGGTGTTTGTTTGTTGGTCTGAGTGAAAGTATAAATTTTGTTAGTTTGGTATACAATGGCGATGTATTGTTGATAGGGGGTAGTAAATGAGGCTGATGTGCTGTACCATTAGCTATATATGCATAAAAAGGATTGCATAATTTCCGAATCAATGTTAGACACGATGGTACATCCACTTTAACACTAAATGGAAGTTGGTTTTCTTACAACTTTTGTCAGCAGGATTTGGAGACGCGCTTTCTTTGTTATGTATATCATATGCACTGCCAGAGGCACCATATTGGTATATTTGAATTTATTAATTTTTTTTATGTAAGTTTTTTGAGCTTGTTGACCACATAATTGAGGTAAGGAAGACAATTAGATTCACTTTAAGCACCAAAAATTACAAATGCACTCATTTTGAATGCTATTAAAGAAAAATTCTGGTTGTTTTTTTCTGATGGTTTTTACAATTGGGATACCTATATATAACTGTTGATTGTTATGGAGATTGAATGGTCTAGTCTTATATTACACTTCATGAGAATAATTTGGAGAACCGTTGGGACATACCTAGGAGGACCTAAGCATGAAGATTTGTTTCTGAAGGAGAACAAAGTACCACAGTCACAAGCGATATGTCGTAAACTCAGTATGATCTGATATTTTGGTTGGGCAGAAATTGGTGGTCAAGTCTAGATTTTGTTGTCTAGGCACAAGTGAGTTAATGCTCCACTGTCTTTAGCTATACTAAATTTGGTTCCTTTGTTTGCTTTGAGAGAGCTAGTCAAACAAGCGGTCATTCTTAAGAGGTTGCCTTACAATTTTGTCAAGATTGGAGCTTCTTGAACTTTGTTACCCACTTTGTACAAGCAGCTTGACTTTGGCACTAAGGAAGAGTTCGACCTTAGGTACTGGACTGAAGTCGGTTGGCTTGTGAATATGTCTCACATAGTCGCCAAATCTCGTTCAATAAGTTCAAAATCGATATAACTTGGGCAGCTTCCACTCAACATCTTGTCTGTATTCTGCCTCTGACATATTCTCTTTTCTCTAATAAGACAGATCCTAACTTTCACAGTTTCTATGTGTTCTTTGCAGATAATGCAATACAAAGAATTATTTTGGAAACTCCATGGCTCAAGACTAGTAAGAACTTGTGCTCTTATATTAGCTCTGCTGCTTTACGAAAAGTCGATACTTCAAAAATTCTGTCAGAAGTTCTAGGCGACCCAGGCGGAGGTGAGTTTTGTGTTTCACCTTATATAATTAGCTATTGAAATGCTATATGAATTTAAGACAATCTGTCATTACACATTTAGAGATTCTCACACTTCAATTTCAACTCAAGAGGGTCATGCACGGAGCAGGAAAAATGTATATGTTCCACGTGTTGAGGACAGATTTAGCAACATGAGAATGCTCAAGATATCTAGTGTAGATGATCTCGTTGCAAGCTCAATGAACATTTTGAAGCCAGCCCCAGTAGCTTGTGATTTGAATGAACGTGAAGACGGTAATGTACTAGTAGGAAATTTTGTTGTTTGGTATCTTTTTCCTGCAATTATGCTGATGCGCCCAAATGCACTGCTAGAATAGGACATGTGGATTATTGGCGAACATATCCTATTGCTCGGGGTGATAATCACAGCTTACCAAGCAACCCAAGATTAGAGGGGTAACATTTTAGGAATTCTGAAGAGATGTGCAACCATTAACATATCAGACTCACTAAAACCTTATCTCAAGTATTTTATGTTGGCACACGATTTTGATTCACAGTTTCTTGTTTTATACTGTTGTATTGTTTGTTGAATCTTAGGCCAATTATCAGTGGCTATGATTTCTCTAATCACCTCAGCACTCAAATTGGAGGATTGACACTCCTTACTATTTCAGTCATTGGCATTGAAAAATTTTAGCCAATGCAACATAACCGCAGGACCAAAAGAGGATTTGTCAAGAACGGATATCAAAAGCCAATATTTAGAGTTTTTGTGTTCTTTTGAATGTCATGATGTTTTGTTATAGTTGTATACAGTTGTGCTCTGTATATTGCCATTTTAACCAATTATTGTCGTCTAGATGATGGCCTCCATCTTATTATAATTGATTTTGCCTTCCGGCCTTGTGCAAATTTTCTGTTTCAGTCAAGGATCAAAATTTTGTTTCGGTATATTGTTTCGGTCACCTAGGAAACGGAAACGTTTCGATATGTTTCAGAAACGTTTTGATCAGTTTCGAAAATATAATGAAAGATATAAAAAATTTAAGAATTGTCTTTTAAAACATTTGTTGAAATATATCAAAATATCTTGAAATACCTTGAAATATTCCGAAACAATTGTGCAAATGCATTGAAATTTTACAAAACATTTTGAAATCATATGGAATGTCTCAAAATATTAGAATTCTTTTCGGTCTCCTTGGAAACAAAAACGTTTCGGATGTTTCGAAACGAAATTTTGATCCTTGGTTTCAGTTCGTTTCAGAATTCAGATATTGTCAATCTAAAGAATCTCTTTGGTGCAGTTATGCAAGCATGTGAGCCGGTGGACTTGTTCATTCTACCTGGTGATTTTCTTCACTCTGTTAACTTTGTCTTGCAGGACCCTTGTCAAAAAACTAATTTTTTGTTATATTATTTTGTCTATATGCTGCTAGGGCTTGCGTTTGACAAATCTGGCAAAAGGTTGGGACGTGGTGGAGTGTACATCCTCTGCTCAAACACTTACAATTTCTTTTTTTGGTCATGGCACTACAACAATATTTATGATGCTTGCTAGTGTTTTCATTTGTTTATTAACTAATTACTATTAGAAGACTAAGAGACTTGAAGAATAAAAGTCGCAATGTTCGTAACAAGTAGCAACTAGTCTGGTATTGAAAGTTGTCTCATTTGGATGATCAATACCCCATTATTGACAGTGCATGGTCATTTTAAAATCGGATTAATCATTTCTGCTAGGGTCACTATTTCACAAGCTTATTTCTGTTTTCTGTAGAAATTTGGAAAGAGAAAACATACTTTCTGCAGACATAATTACATTTAAGTGAATGTTGCTGTGTGACATCCTCCAGCTTTATCAGTCACCTTGTTTTCTCATGAGGTGAATTAGGTCACCTACAAACCAAATTCACATAGCAATGCCTAATGAAGATAAACAGGCATTACACATTACGGCAGGTTTCTCAACCTTGATGTCATGGGCTCAAAACTCCTTGTTTTCTACTTCTCCCACCAAAAAAAAAAATAAAAATGACACATTCATTTACGTTTTACTAGTCTGTTAAATGTTGCCATCCATGTCGTGAATAAACTTGGGAGTATCTTTGAAGTTGCATTTGTATTCCAGTGTTATAACTTGGGAGAACTTAGTAAAGTGAGAGCTTAAGCTTACTTCAGGAGTAAAAATGGATGGCTTAAATGACAACTGATGTGGAATTTTATAGTTGGATGTCTGTGACGTGAAAGAATTTCATTGCTTAAAGAAATGCGATGGATTATTTCCACTGGGGAGGTTGATCGAATATGTCTGATGTATGACTGTGGATGGACTTTAAAATAATAGAATAGGGTCTTCCAGTTTTAGGCTTGGGCAAAAGCAGCAATGTGGCTAATGCCAATTAGTTAAACCAGGTAGGAATTAACTTGCCAATTAGTGACATTATAATAAAAGCAACACTAAAGTACTCTCTGTTTATTTAAATTTTCTGTATGTAACTTCTTATTTGTGGATTAATTGAATTCATTAGCAGGAAAACGTTTGAAACTCAAGGACTTTATTTTTTATGGTAAGTAACATTCTTTTTTCTGATAAGAAATGAAGTGGGTACATTCACTAGGCTTTTACTATACTGCAATTTGAAGGCTAACATATCATCATTTCACCAGTATGACGATGTACCAAGGTGCCCTGATTGATGGGTCAAAAATTCATGGTGCTACCTTATAGGCTATATCTGTTCATGTAACTACGCAGCAAACTTAGAAATTAGATTCATCAAGTTGGAAAATACGTTAATGTTGTGTTTTGTATGTGACATTGATTCTTTTTACATCATGCAATATTTGAAATTCGATACTGGGTAAATCTTATAAGTTACTATGACATGTTCCTGAAGAATTACAGAGAGCTCGTTAAGGACAGGAACTGGAAAGAGCCCCTTCTAGGTAATTACCCAACCTTCTACTCTTCCAAATTGAATGTGGATTTACTAAGGTTTACTAAATCTTAATCTGGTTTTTCTCACTTCACAAAGTGGTGGCTGCTATTTTGTTGCAGTTGCACTTGCGTATTCTGGTCAGATAGTGGAGGAAGGAGCTATAGCTGTCACTCCTAATGATATTCCTGTTGGTGCACTTGTATCCCCTACTGGCTTCATCCCTACAAGCGTCGCTGCCATGTAGAGGTGCAATTGATTAGGATTCTAGCCACGACACCATGATTTTTCATCTCTTGTTATTGCCAATTGCTAATTTTTATATACAAGGAAGCATCAGGGGAGTAACTGCTGTATTTGCTCCATATGTCAGTGATTGTTTTGTGCCAATGTGCCATTGATGAAAGGGCCATGACCTGCATCACCAATGTCCCATCCTATATGTAGAGGACAATGTAGGAGACCCGTCAAGCATCCGTTTCTCCATTTCTAATTGTTTGTGTGATTTGGATTTTTTGGGTGGTAATGTAATTTCAACCTTTTCACCTTCTCATAGTTACTAAATTGTAAATTTCATTCAATGACATTCTACTCATGGGTTTGATAAAAGATGGAAAATCTAATCCGTAATTCACCCATTCGCCCAACCTGTTCATAAATTAGCAGGTTGATTACTTTATTTATGTAAGTCGTAAATGTGTTGGGTAGTGACACGAACATTTATTAATGTCTTAATGCAGATATGGGCGGTCAATGGGTGGAACTTACTTTAGTATTAACCTTAAACCACCTCCCACCTTACAATCGCTGACGCCACTCACCTCCACTACCATGCCACCAACCTCACCACTGCCACTACAACCACTGTCACCTCTTCCTCCACCACCACTACCACCATCGTTGCCCCTATCTCCACCATTATACAGGTGATGTCAACCACTCCATATACAGTTATTTCTGTGCCACAAAATTATCTTTAGATCTAATTTACTACATTCATAGCTATCAAGTAGCCAATGAAGATACCATGGCTACAATATAAATATTTATATTTTTTGTCAATGATAAATCATTGCATTAGTAAAAAAGCTAAATAATAAAATAGAACTAAGTGGTTTAGATCAATTATGAGCAAAAGATAAGTTCTATCTAAAGGTCTATGTTATTTTGAAATTTTCACATCAACTCAAAAATATTGATTGACGGATTAGATTGATTGACAATTTTTTTTTCTGCCCAAGGCACCTTCCATTTATAGTCAAATTAATTCTCTTCCCATTCACAACTAAATCCTCTCTCTCTCTTTCTACTTCCATATTCATGCCTAAATTCATAGGCAAATCTTCCGCCAAATCAAACACATTTGTTCCCCCAAATTATGCCTACCTTAATTCATTCACTCCTTCCATTCCATATTCACGCATACATACACACAGCGCAGCCGCTGCTTACTTCATTCAGCACAACTCACACATGTTGATAACATCCCTTTTCATACTCCCTCTCTCATTTCGAAAAATGCAGTGGTCGTCTGATTTTACTCATTTTGAGAAAATATTTATTACAACAATGATACTATGTGACAATACTAACATGATATCACCAACCAATAATATCCAAAACAAATAAATAAATGGACCCCACTAAAATTAATAACAAACTCTCCACGTAAACAACTAACCACTCACTCTTCTTCAATGTAAGCAAATAAGTATTTAAATGATCACAGTCATTGTTATTTTGCGCGAGAAAGGGGAAATGATCATCGTTCTTTGGTCTTACAGGTTCGAGCACTGTTACGGCGTGAGTGGCATGATCAGATTCAGCATGTTTATCGGGAAGCAAACGCTTGTGCAGACTAGTTAGCCAATCTGGCTCATCAGTTGGCTTTGGGGAACACTGTTTTCCAGATGCCTCCTATAGGGATCCTTTCCCTAATTGATTCAGATGCGTATGGTGTTTGTTTTTATAAGTTGATTGTTAGCTAGTTTTTGGGTTCTAGCTCTCTTTGAAACTGAAAAAAAATAAGTATTTAAATGAGATTCACGTTACTCACTTGATTTTTTTATTATTGGTTGGTGATACAACATTAACATTTTTAATATGGTATCACTGTTACATTCTGTTAGAGTATGTGTGGCTCATATTTGCTGTGTACATAATGGCAAGGAGACAGATGTCGGAGCGAAGCGGAGCCTGCGACGGCATCTGCCTTGCGGGATTTGTATAAAGGGGACGCTGATTAGTTGGGGGTGCAGGGGCAACGCCCCCGCGGTATGGTACAAGGGTATTTTTGTAAATACGTCCGTATTAGGGTTATATAAATACTTAAGATGTAACCCTACTTTGAATAATGAAAAAGAACGGCCGCTCGCTCTCGTGGATGTAGGCACATTGCCGAACCACGTAAATCTCTGTGTGTTATTTTCTCCTGTTTTCTTAATTGTTTGATTCCTTACTATTCACCATAATTGTTGCACGATCACAACAACTAGTATCAGAGCTAGACTACGATGTCTGGGATTTCCTCTACAAAATTCGACATCATGAAGTTCGACGGAACTGAGAATTTCGGATTATGGCAGAGGAGGGTGAAGGACCTGTTAGTGCAGCAGGGCATGGTGAAGGCATTATACGGAAAACAACCGGCAGGAATGGACGACATGGATTGGAAAGAATTGGAAGCGAAGGCTGTGGCGACTATTAGGCTTTGTCTGGCTGATGAAGTGATGTATCACGTCATGGATGAGGAATCACCGGCGAAAGTTTGGTTGAAACTGGAAAGTCGGTATATGTCCAAGTCGTTGACGAACAAGCTCTATCTTAAGTAGAAACTATATGGTCTTAAGATGTCAGAGGGCTCGGATTTGACCCAACACATCAACGTGTTCAATCAGATCATCAGCGATCTGAAGCGAGTTGATGTGAAGTTCGAAGACGAAGACAAGGCGCTGATGTTGCTGAATTCCCTACCGGCGTCTCCTACGTACGAGAATTTGGTTATGACTCTGATGTGGGGGAAAGAAACCCTCGAGTTGGAGGATGTCACAGGTGCTCTGTTAGGTTTTTCATCAGCGGAAGAAAGCCAATAATGAGGCTTCACAAGGTGAAGGGCTTGTGGTGAAAGGTAACCAGGAACGTGGAAGAAGTAAATCTTTGAATGGATCGGGTAACAATAAAATCCGGTCCAAGTCGAGGAAGAAGAAGAAGGACGTCTCCATCTCGTGTTACAAGTGCGGGAAAAAGGGGCACTTTAAACGAGACTGTCCAGAGAAAAAGAAAGGAGATTCAGAGGACAAAGAGGGTGCATCAAAGTCTGCAAACGTAGTGGAAGAAGAAGATTTAGAGAGTGGTGACGGTGATATGCTTTCTGTTTTATCTAGTTCAGATCGTTTAACAGATTCTTGGATTATGGATTCAGCATGTTCCTATCACATGACACCCAACAAAGATTAGTTTGACACCTACAGGTCAGTAAATTCTGGTTCTGTTCTGATGGGTAATGATACATCTTGCAAAGTTGTTGGAATATGAAATATTAGAATTAAGATGTTTGATGGTATGGTTAGAACGTTGTGTGATGTTAGACATGTACCGGATCTAAGGAAGAATTTGATTTCATTGGGCACTTTGGATTGTAATGGTTATAGTTACAAATCTATAAGTGGAGTAATGAAAGTGAGTAAAGGCATGTTGACAGTGATGAAGGGACATAAAGTAGTAGGAAACATTTACAGACTGCTGGGTACTACAATTGTAGGTGGAGTTGCTGCTGTAGAGTCTGAATCAGATAATACAGTCTTGTGGCATATGCGGCTGGGTCATATGAGTGAGCGTGGGATGATAGAGCTTCATAAGAAAAATCTATTGAAGGGTGTCAAGACATGCAAGCTCAATTTTTGCAAATATTGTGTTCTTGGAAAACAGAATAGGGTGCAGTTCAAGACAGCCACACACAAGACAGAGGGGGTTCTCGACTATGTCCATACAGATGTTTGGGGACCAGTTAGCGTAGTATCACGGGGAGGATACATGTATTTCATGAGTTTCATTGATGATTACTCACGAAAGGTCTGGGTGTACTTCATGCGGCACAAGTCAGAAGCGTTTGCCAAGTTCAAGCTGTGGAAAGCTGAAGTAGAGAACCAGACAGGGAGGAAGATTGAATGCCTCAGGTCAGATAATGGTACTGAGTACACAGATTCAAAGTTCCAGGAGTTGTGTGAGCAGCATGGGATCAAGAGACACTTCACAGTCTGCAAGACACCACAACAAAATGGTGTAGCGAAAAGGATGAACAGAACGATAGCCGAGAAAGCTCGGTGTCTCAGGTTGAATGCAGGGCTTGCAAAGAATTTTTGGGCAGAGGCAGTGAATATGACATGTTTCTTGATTAACAGATCACCGAGGGCAGCACTAGATGGGAAAGTATCAAAGAGGTGTGGACAGGCAGTGAGGTAGACTACTCTGGTTTGAGAGTGTTTGGATGTCCAGCCTATGTACATGTTTCTAGTGAGGAGAGGTCGAAACTTGATGCGAAGTCTAGACAGTGTATCTTTCTGGGATATCAGAAAGGAGTGAAAGACTTCAAGCTCTGGGATTCGAAGGCAAACAAGATGGTGATCAGTAGAGATGTGGTTTTTGATGAAAAAACCATGTTGCAGCGTACTCAGGAAGAAGAGAAACAAGTACCAGAAAACTGTAGCACTAATGACCATGTGGTGCAGGTGGAGCTAGAGAATCATGGTAGAGAAGAGGATACTCAGCATGTAGAGCGTTCTATCTCAGGTGATCAGCAGCATCATAGTATAGCCACAGACAGGCCCAAACGCAATATCAAGCCGCCTACCAGGTATGGTTTTGAAGATTTGGTTTCTTATGCGCTTATTACTAGTAGCGGGGATGCTACAACTTTTCAGGAGGCAGTACAAAGCCAAGAGAAAAGTAGATGGATGGGTGCTATAGTGGAGGAGATAGAGTCTCTACATAAGAACCAGACGTGGGAGTTGGTGGAACTTCCCGAGGGGAAGAGAGCAATAGGGTGCAAATGGGTGTATAAGAAGAAAGAAGCAGTATCAGAAAAGGAGGGAGAAAAATTCAAGGCTCGTCTAGTAGCAAAGGGTTACTCGCAGAGAAAAGGGGTTGACTATGATGAGATCTTCTCCCCCGTGGTTAGACACACTTCCATCAGAACAGTGTTGGCACTATTAGCACATTCAGATATGCAGTTGGAGCAGATGGATGTAAAGACAGTTTTCCTTCATGGCGACTTGGAGGAACGGATTTATATAGTACATCCAGAAGGGTTCAGTCTCCCTGGAGAGGAATATTTGGTCTGTAATTTGAAGAAATCACTTTATGGGCTGAAGCAGTCTCCGAGGCAGTGGTACAAACGATTTGACTCTTACATGATCCGAATTGGCTACAAAAGGTGTGAGTATGATTGCTGTGTCTATGTAAAAAGGCTTGATGATGATTCATTTATTTTTCTGTTACTTTATGTGGATGATATGTTGATTGCTGCCAAGAGTATGAGTGAGGTCAACAAGTTGAAGACTTTGTTGAGTAGAGAATTTGACATGAAGGATTTGGGTGCGGCCAAGAAGATTCTTGGGATGGAGATTCGTAGGGACAGAGCTTCCAGGAGATTATGGCTATCTCAGCATAGCTATGTTGAGAAGGTGTTGGACAGGTTCAGCATGAGTTATGCAAAATCAGTAAGTACACCTTTGGCAAATCATTTCAGATTGTCTACCGCTCAGTGCCCGAAGATAGATGATGAAGTTCATGACATGTCAAAGGTCTCATATGCTAGTGCAATGGGGTGTTTGATGTATGCTATGGTTTGTACAAGACCAGATTTGGCATAAGCTGTCAGCGTGGTTAGCAAGTTTCTTTCAAATCCGGGTCGACAGCATTGGGATGCAGTCAAGTGGATTTTCAGATACTTGAGGGGCACTACAGACTATGACATCATGTTTAGCAGACAACAGAGTGACCCTTCAGTTATGGGATATGTGGATGCAGACTATGCAGGGGACTTGGATGACAGGAGGTCTACCACAGGTTATGTGTTTACTCTTGTGGGAGGACCTATTTGTTGGAAGTCTATGGTACAGCCTATAGTTGCACTATCTACTACTGAGTCAGAGGATATGGCAGTAGCTGAGGCTGCCAAAGAGGCTTTGTGGCTTACAGGTTTAATGAAGGAGCTGGGTGCCCAACAAGGTGGAGTTCAATTGCATTGTGACAGTCAGAGTGTCATTTATTTGGTAAATAACCAGGTGTATCATGCGAGGACCAAACATATAGATGTGAGGTTTCATAAGATCAGAGAACTGGTTTCTTATGGTGAACTATTACTTGAGAAAGTTCACACTTCTGAGAATGCAGCAGACATGTTAACAAAGTTTGTTACTACAGACAAGTTCAAGCACTATTTGGACTTGATTAATGTCTCTAATTGCTAGATGGGTGATGCCTCAACTCAGCGTCCCCGGTGGAGTTCCCGAATACATGTCCTCTTTTTTTCTCCTAAGGGGTGAATATTTGTCAAGGTGGAGATTGTTAGAGTATGTGTGGCTTATATTTTGCTGTGTGCATAATGGCAAGGAGGCAGATGTCAGAGCGGGGGGGGGCGGAGTAGAGCAAAGCGGAGCCTGCGACGGCATCTGCCTTGCAAGTTTTGTATAAAGGAGATGCTGATTAGTTGGGGGTGCGGGGGCAACGCCCCCGCAGTATGGTATAGGGGTATTTTTGTAAATACGTCCGTATTATAGTTATATAAATACTTAATATATAACCCTACTTTGAATAATAAAAAAGAACGGCCGCTCGCTCTCGTGGATGTAGGCACATTGCCGAACCACGTAAATCTCTGTGTGTTATTTTCTCCTACTTTCTTAATTGTTTGATTCCTTACTATTCACCATAATTACTGAACGATCACAACACATTCAATATTTACTCATTTTTAAGAGACATGACGTTGTTTAGATGAGCCTACCAACCATTAAGTCACATTTTATGGTGTTATTACCGGTGATTCTTGCTCTTGGTAGTTGTTGTGGATTGATGTCTTCGTCATCCATAATTTTAAATGAGCTAATTCATAAATTTGTATTGGTTCTTCAAGTACAAGCAGAAATTCTTGTATATACTTACTATGAAAAAATACGTAAATTCAAATAAAATTTATGAGAAATTGGTATCACTCAGTTTTTCATTATTTTCGCTAATCAAACTTTGTTATAAGCAATCCTATGTTTGAATAGTCCTTAGAACAGCAACACAAGAAAAAGAAAAAAAAACCATTGGTCACCCCGCTTCTCTCAAGCCACCATCAAGAGCGGTGCTACTTGAGGACTTGGGGGGGGGGGGGGGGGGGGGCATGTGCCTATCCTCAATTTTTTTTTAAAAAAATTTTTACTTATGTATATTTCAAATAATTTAAAATATATTTAAGTACGTCCATTCTATTATTTTTTGTTTTATCAATTAGTATAGTCTCCGTAGTGATCAATGACTAATAGTTTGATCACATATATAGAGAAATATATTATAGTATCTTTTATGCAGTTTGTTTCATTTGTTATGAAGGGATATAATTAGTCTCTCTGTTTTATTTTTTTATTTATGTATGCTATATTTATCAAAATTTCACAATTTTTCATATTTTAAGAATTTTAAGTATCGAATACAATATAGTAAATTAAAATATATTATTTTATTTTTAATGATTAGAAAAAAAAAATTATATTTTTTTTAGTAAAATGTCACCCTAGACATAATTTTTGACTCCGCTCCTAGCCACCTTCACTGCTTCCCCCAAGCTACATGCACATGTAAGTGTTTGTATTATGTGTCGCAGTTGTTGTGGTTATATTTCTTATGTTTTGATTAAATTTTCTTTTTCTTTTTGGTAAATATCCTGGAATATTATTGATTGGAAGATAAACCATTACAAGAAAAAAAGGGAAAAATCATGAAAATGCCTTACCTAAGTTTACTACAGTTGTTGTGCCATTAGGCTATTAAATTGGTTGGCTTAGATAAGTTCCATTTCTATGTGATGATATAGCGATATCCTTGAGTTTTGATGTGGTTTAATTTGTTTGTAATTCCTAAATGATCCCATTTATCAACTAATTAGTCGAGTAGATATCCAATGGAGCATCTTTTTGTGTTTGTGGTTTGATAGTGAAGCAAACTCCAGAAAATTATGTGCTTGCTGGTAGTTTTTTTTATCTGTTTCGTTGTGGTTGAATGAAAGCATGTCAAGTTGAGTTAGAATTATTGAGCCTCGGTAATTAATCGCTATACTATTCTAACTAAATTAATTTTCAAGAGGAGTAATAGGCGTGGTCAGGTGCCTCATGATCCACTAATGAAAGCTTATCGGGATAATCTCTAAGCGCTCTTCTTTACCCCTCACCCTTTTTGACGAGCCTAGATTTAAACCAAACTTGGGCCCAATTCATGGGTTAAGCTCAAATTAACTAAAAGGCTCGTCAAGCCTAGCTTATGGATGCGGCCCGATCCAAAGATCAAGGGATCTAGGAAGATTAACGCACGTGGAGAGTAATACCGGGATAGCCACTCTCCTAGAATAAAACTATCTCTAATTATACCTATTCTAGTTGTAGTTACCCTCCTCGAAAAGCTAGTAACCTACTCTTCACGCCACCGCCTCAACTAAAGATTAGTGTCTATAAATTGTAAATCCTCTACACATAAGAGAGACATCTCTCTACACACCCTTTACACGGCTATCTCTCTCTTAACTACTCAACCTCTCCCAGAGCTTAGCATTGTTCTCTCTCTTACACCTTTTACTTTATTAATTAATAAAATTTTTTGGCCACCGTTTCTACATTTGGAGTGGAGTAGATCACTTTGAACGAACCACTATATATATGTATGTTGACTAAATCTTTGTCTCATTTATTAATTGCTTTATTGATTGTTTCATTAATTAATCAACATCATACACTCAACTGTTGATTATATATAAACTTGTTTTGTGTATCGTCTACTTTTTTTTTATCAGCAAAAGAAAGAATCATCAATAGTGAAAATGAACAAATGACCTTTTTGTTATTCTTGCGTATTGTTATGTGTAGGTCTAGACTTTTTGTTTTTGTTTCTTTTTAACTTTCTAGCTTTTGTTAGTTTTAGGAGTTTGATATGATTTAGTAGTCTTCTAATTGAAAGATTTTTCAATTGACTTTTTTTTGGGGTGTTATTGAGTAGCTTTAGGCACAATCTATGTATATAGTGAATGTCATTTGAATTCATTATTTATGATCTACTATCGAGAGAGATTGAGAAATAAAAAATGGTGGAATTGATGTAAATCCATTTGCAGCTTAATTAATATTGCATGCCAAGATTGTCATTCTTATTGTTCTACATTTACTTCAAGCCCAAATTATACCTTGACTCGACTTAAAAGTAAATAATGTTCTTCTTTAACATTATACCATCTACTATAACATTTGTTACATTGCACCTCACATAATTTGTATGAATCACACATTGTACCAATCACGAACACCCTTGCTTTTTCGGTGATGGATGGTGCCAAATTTGTAATCTCTAATCATGACTCAAATTTGAGTAAAAAAACTTAATTTCATACTCCAATGAACAAACTCAAATTTAAAGAAGGAGAAATTTAAATTTAAATGAAGACAAACTCAAATTTAAAAAAAAATAAATATGACAATTAGATCTTTAAAAGATGGTAAAATCTCATATTTGAGTAAAGATTTGAGTAAAAAAATAAGTCTCTTTTAATATGGTATAAGTTTGAGTTAAAGGTTGAAACAAATTTTTTAGGCATTTTTACTTAAATTTATTTAAATTTCAATCAGGATTGGGGATGCTTTAACAAAGTTCCCTCCACTCCACCCCCTTTTAATTCTATATCAACACCAAAATGGTGTTGCACCGACACGTAAGGGTGACAAATATGTCGTGTCAATTATTTTCATATCATATCATTTATGAGTTCATATCGACTCCCGGCTAGGCACAATCTAAAACATTACCACTAGAACAAGTTGAAAACGCGCCAATTTCACACAAATTAAGGTGTATTACTGTTGTAATGAACCAAAGGCACAAATAAAATAAAACGCAATGAAATAGAAAAAAAAAACACACATAATTTATGTGATTTGATTCACCAAATAAGCCCACATTCCCTAATAAAAGACAATGACAAAATTTTTCAGTTTAAAAGTTGGAGATTATATAATTCTTAAAATAAAATAATAAAAGAGTGTGTCTATTCTAACACTATATTAATAAAATAAAATAGTGTCTAATACTCCTTACGTGAAGAAGACTAAAATAGAGCAAAACCAAAATTTCTTTCAAGACAAATCGGCGACATTGTCAATAATGAAATTTCGACAATTTAATTCACGTGGATGTCTATCGCACCAAAAAAGCCAGGGAGACTATCACCCAATATTTAAGCTTAAGTGCTAAATTTTGAATTTTAGAATATAACAAACTCACAAAATAAAGGGTAGTATGAAAATTATAATTTTTATTATGATAAAATTATATTTTTTAACGTTATATTAACAAATATCACGATAAAGAGTAATATATTTCACGCGCACAAACGTCAAGAGGTGTATGAATAATATTTTAAATGTGAGGAATCCAAATGTAATAAGTATGAGAGAATGTAGGTATAATTTATTCAGGTTTAGACGACAAAATTGACGACTATTAGTTTTAGGTGCACAATAA